>OX387716.1:30617520-30700382 GCA_947577245.1 Andrena bucephala | reverse complement strand
TAATTTTCAATTATTTTCAATTATTTTCAATTATTTTCATTATTTTCAATTATTTATCAATTATTGTCAATTATTTTCAATTATTTTCAATTATTTTCAATTATTTTCAATTATTTATCAATTATTGTCAATTATTTTCAATTATTTTCAATTATTTTCAATTATTTTCAATTTTTTTCAATTATTTATTATTATTTTCAATTATTTATAATTATTTTCAATTATTTTCAATTATTTTCAATATTGTCAATTATTTTCAATTATTTTCAATATTATCAATTATTGTCAATTATTTTCAATTATTTTCAATTATTTTCAATTATTTTCAATTATTTTCAATTATTTTCAATTATTTTCAATTATTTTCAATTATTTTCAATTATTTTCAATTATTTTCAATTATTTTCAATTATTTTCAATTATTTTCCATTATTTTCAATTATTTTCAATTATACTAAATTATTTTCAATTATTTTCAATTATTTTCAATTATTTTCAATTATTTTCAATTATTTTCAATTATTTTCAATTATTTATAAATTATTGTCAATTATTTTCAATTATTTTCAATTATTTTTAATTATTTTCAATTATTTTCAATTATTTTCAATTATTTTCAATTTTTTTCAATTATTTATTAATTATTTTCAAATATTTATAATTATTTTCAATTATTTTTCAATTATTTATAATTATTTTCAATTATTTATTATTATTTTCAATTATTTTCAATTATTTTCAATTATTGTCAATTATTTTCAATTATTTTCAATTATTTTCAATTATTGTCAATTATTTTCAATTATTTTCAATTATTTTCAATTATTTTCAATTATTTTCAATTATTTTCAATTATTTTCAATTATTTTCAATTATTTTCAATTATTTTCAATTATTTTCAATTATTTTCAATTATTTTCAATTATTTTCAATTTTTTTCAATTATATTAAATTATTTTCAATTATTTTCAATTATTTTCAATTATTTTCAATTATTTTCAATTATTTTCAATTATATTCAATTATTTTCAATTATTTATTAATTATTTTCAATTATTTATAATTATTTTCAATTATTTTCAATTATCTTCAATTATTTTCAATTATTTTCAATTATTTTCAATTATTTTCAATTATTTTCAATTATTTATAAATTATTGTCAATTATTTTCAATTATTTTCAATTATTTATAAATTATTGTCAATTATTTTCAATTATTTTCAATTATTTATAATTATTTTCAATTATTTTAAATTATTTTCAATTATTTTCAATTATTTTCAATTATTTTCAATTATTTATTAATTATTTTCAATTATTATAATTATTTTCAATTATTTTCAATTATTTTCAATTATTTTCAATTTTTTTCAATTATTTTCAATTATTTTCAATTATTTTCAATTATTTATTAATTATTTTCAATTATTATAATTATTTTCAATTATTTTCAATTTTTTTCAATTATTTTCAATTTTTTTCAATTATTTTCAATTATTTTCAATTATTTTCAATTATTTTCAATTATTTTCAATTATTTATAAATTATTGTCAATTATTTTCAATTATTTTCAATTATTTATAATTATTTTCATTTATTTTCAATTATTTTCTATTATTTTCAATTATTTTCAATTATTTTCAATTATTTTCAATTATTTTCAATTATTTTCAATTATTTTCAATTATTTATAAATTATTGTCAATTATTTTAAATTATTGTCAATTATTTTCAATTATTTTCAATTATTTATAAATTATTGTCAATTATTTTCAATTATTTTCAATTATTTTCAATTATTTTCAATTATTTTCAATTATTTTCAATTATTTTCAATTATTTTCAATTATTTTCAATTATCTTCAATTATTTTCAATTATTTTCAATTATTTTCAATTATTTTCAATTATTTTCAATTATTTATAAATTATTGTCAATTATTTTCAATTATTTTCAATTATTTATAAATTATTGTCAATTATTTTCAATTATTTTCAATTATTTATAATTATTTTCAATTATTTTAAATTATTTTCAATTATTTTCAATTATTTTCAATTATTTTCAATTATTTATTAATTATTTTCAATTATTATAATTATTTTCAATTATTTTCAATTATTTTCAATTTTTTTCAATTATTTTCAATTATTTTCAATTATTTTCAATTATTTATTAATTATTTTCAATTATTATAATTATTTTCAATTATTTTCAATTTTTTTCAATTATTTTCAATTTTTTTCAATTATTTTCAATTATTTTCAATTATTTTCAATTATTTTCAATTATTTTCAATTATTTATAAATTATTGTCAATTATTTTCAATTATTTTCAATTATTTATAATTATTTTCAATTATTTTCATTTATTTTCAATTATTTTCTATTATTTTCAATTATTTTCAATTATTTTCAATTATTTTCAATTATTTTCAATTATTTTCAATTATTTTCAATTATTTTCAATTATTTTCAATTATTTATAAATTATTGTCAATTATTTTCAATTATTTTCAATTATTTATAATTATTTTCAATTATTTTCATTTATTTTCAATTATTTTCAATTATTTTCAATTATTTTCAATTATTTTCAATTATTTTCAGTTATTTTCAATTATTTTCAATTATTTATCAATTATTGTCAATTATTTTCAATTATTTTCTATTATTTATAAATTATTGTCAATTATTTTAAATTATTTTCAATTATTTATAAATTATTGTCAATTATTTTCAATTATTTTCAATTATTTATAATTATTTTCAATTATTTTAAATTATTTTCAATTATTTTCAATTATTTTCAATTATTTTCAATTATTTATTAATTATTTTCAATTATTATAATTATTTTCAATTATTTTCAATTATTTTCAATTATTTTCAATTTTTTTCAATTATTTTCAATTTTTTTCAATTATTTTCAATTATTTTCAATTATTTTCAATTATTTTCAATTATTTTCAATTATTTTCAATTATTTTCAATTATTTTCAATTATTTTCAATTATTTATAAATTATTGTCAATTATTTTCAATTATTTTCAATTATTTTCAATTATTTTCAATTATTTATAAATTATTGTCAATTATTTTCAATTATTTTCAATTATTTATAAATTATTGTCAATTATTTTCAATTATTTTCAATTATTTATAATTATTTTCAATTATTTTCAATTATTTTCAATTATTTTCAATTATTTTCAATTATTTTCAATTATTTTCAATTATTTTCAATTATTTTCAATTATTTTCAATTATTTTCAATTATTTTCAATTATTTTCAATTATTTTCAATTATTTTCAATTATTTTCAATTATTTTCAATTATTTTCAATTATTTTCAATTATTTTCAATTATTTTCAATTATTTTCAATTATTTTCAATTATATTAAATTATTTTCAATTATTTTCAATTATTTATCAATTATTGTCAATTATTTTCAATTATTTTCAATTATTTTCAATTATTTTCAATTATTTATCAATTATTGTCAATTATTTTCAATTATTTTCAATTATTTTCAATTATTTTCAATTTTTTTCAATTATTTATTAATTATTTTCAATTATTTATAATTATTTTCAATTATTTTCAATTATTTTCAATTATTGTCAATTATTTTCAATTATTTTCAATTATTATCAATTATTGTCAATTATTTTCAATTATTTTCAATTATTTTCAATTATTTTCAATTATTTTCAATTATTTTCAATTATTTTCAATTATTTTCAATTATTTTCAATTATTTTCAATTATTTTCAATTATTTTCAATTATTTTCAATTATTTTCCATTATTTTCAATTATTTTCAATTATACTAAATTATTTTCAATTATTTTCAATTATTTTCAATTATTTTCAATTATTTTCAATTATTTTCAATTATTTTCAATTATTTATAAATTATTGTCAATTATTTTCAATTATTTTCAATTATTTTTAATTATTTTCAATTATTTTCAATTATTTTCAATTATTTTCAATTTTTTTCAATTATTTATTAATTATTTTCAAATATTTATAATTATTTTCAATTATTTTCAATTATTTATAATTATTTTCAATTATTTATTATTATTTTCAATTATTTTCAATTATTTTCAATTATTGTCAATTATTTTCAATTATTTTCAATTATTTTCAATTATTGTCAATTATTTTCAATTATTTTCAATTATTTTCAATTATTTTCAATTATTTTCAATTATTTTCAATTATTTTCAATTATTTTCAATTATTTTCAATTATTTTCAATTATTTTCAATTATTTTCAATTATTTTCAATTATTTTCAATTTTTTTCAATTATATTAAATTATTTTCAATTATTTTCAATTATTTTCAATTATTTTCAATTATTTTCAATTATTTTCAATTATATTCAATTATTTTCAATTATTTATTAATTATTTTCAATTATTTATAATTATTTTCAATTATTTTCAATTATCTTCAATTATTTTCAATTATTTTCAATTATTTTCAATTATTTTCAATTATTTTCAATTATTTATAAATTATTGTCAATTATTTTCAATTATTTTCAATTATTTATAAATTATTGTCAATTATTTTCAATTATTTTCAATTATTTATAATTATTTTCAATTATTTTAAATTATTTTCAATTATTTTCAATTATTTTCAATTATTTTCAATTATTTATTAATTATTTTCAATTATTATAATTATTTTCAATTATTTTCAATTATTTTCAATTATTTTCAATTTTTTTCAATTATTTTCAATTATTTTCAATTATTTTCAATTATTTATTAATTATTTTCAATTATTATAATTATTTTCAATTATTTTCAATTTTTTTCAATTATTTTCAATTTTTTTCAATTATTTTCAATTATTTTCAATTATTTTCAATTATTTTCAATTATTTTCAATTATTTATAAATTATTGTCAATTATTTTCAATTATTTTCAATTATTTATAATTATTTTCATTTATTTTCAATTATTTTCTATTATTTTCAATTATTTTCAATTATTTTCAATTATTTTCAATTATTTTCAATTATTTTCAATTATTTTCAATTATTTATAAATTATTGTCAATTATTTTCAATTATTTTCAATTATTTATAAATTATTGTCAATTATTTTCAATTATTTTCAATTATTTTCAATTATTTTCAATTATTTTCAATTATTTTCAATTATTTTCAATTATTTTCAATTATTTTCAATTATCTTCAATTATTTTCAATTATTTTCAATTATTTTCAATTATTTTCAATTATTTTCAATTATTTATAAATTATTGTCAATTATTTTCAATTATTTTCAATTATTTATAAATTATTGTCAATTATTTTCAATTATTTTCAATTATTTATAATTATTTTCAATTATTTTAAATTATTTTCAATTATTTTCAATTATTTTCAATTATTTTCAATTATTTATTAATTATTTTCAATTATTATAATTATTTTCAATTATTTTCAATTATTTTCAATTTTTTTCAATTATTTTCAATTATTTTCAATTATTTTCAATTATTTATTAATTATTTTCAATTATTATAATTATTTTCAATTATTTTCAATTTTTTTCAATTATTTTCAATTTTTTTCAATTATTTTCAATTATTTTCAATTATTTTCAATTATTTTCAATTATTTTCAATTATTTATAAATTATTGTCAATTATTTTCAATTATTTTCAATTATTTATAATTATTTTCAATTATTTTCAATTATTTTCTATTATTTTCAATTATTTTCAATTATTTTCAATTATTTTCAATTATTTTCAATTATTTTCAATTATTTTCAATTATTTTCAATTATTTTCAATTATTTATAAATTATTGTCAATTATTTTCAATTATTTTCAATTATTTATAATTATTTTCAATTATTTTCATTTATTTTCAATTATTTTCAATTATTTTCAATTATTTTCAATTATTTTCAATTATTTTCAGTTATTTTCAATTATTTTCAATTATTTATCAATTATTGTCAATTATTTTCAATTATTTTCTATTATTTATAAATTATTGTCAATTATTTTAAATTATTTTCAATTATTTATAAATTATTGTCAATTATTTTCAATTATTTTCAATTATTTATAATTATTTTCAATTATTTTAAATTATTTTCAATTATTTTCAATTATTTTCAATTATTTTCAATTATTTATTAATTATTTTCAATTATTATAATTATTTTCAATTATTTTCAATTATTTTCAATTATTTTCAATTTTTTTCAATTATTTTCAATTTTTTTCAATTATTTTCAATTATTTTCAATTATTTTCAATTATTTTCAATTATTTTCAATTATTTTCAATTATTTTCAATTATTTTCAATTATTTTCAATTATTTATAAATTATTGTCAATTATTTTCAATTATTTTCAATTATTTTCAATTATTTTCAATTATTTATAAATTATTGTCAATTATTTTCAATTATTTTCAATTATTTATAAATTATTGTCAATTATTTTCAATTATTTTCAATTATTTATAATTATTTTCAATTATTTTCAATTATTTTCAATTATTTTCAATTATTTTCAATTATTTTCAATTATTTTCAATTATTTTCAATTATTTATTAATTATTTTCAATTATTATAATTATTTTCAATTATTTTCAATTATTTTCAATTATTTTCAATTTTTTTCAATTATTTTCAATTTTTTTCAATTATTTTCAATTATTTTCAATTATTTTCAATTATTTTCAATTATTTTCAATTATTTTCAATTATTTTCAATTATTTATAAATTATTGTCAATTATTTTCAATTATTTTCAATTATTTATCATTATTTTCAATTATTTTCATTTATTTTCAATTATTTTCAATTATTTTCAATTATTTTCAATTATTTATAATTATTTTCAATTATTTTAAATTATTTTCAATTATTTTCAATTATTTTCAATTATTTTCAGTTATTTTCAATTATTTTCAATTATTTATCAATTATTGTCAATTATTTTCAATTATTTTCAATTATTTTCAATTATTTTCAATTATTTTCAATTATTTTCAATTATTTTCAATTATTTTCAATTATTTTCAATTATTTATAAATTATTGTCAATTATTTTCAATTATTTTCAATTATTTATAATTATTTTCTATTATTTTAAATTATTTTCAATTATTTATAATTATTTTCAATTATTTTCAATTATTTTCAATTATTTATAAATTATTGTCAATTATTTTCAATTATTTTCAATTATTTTCAATTATTTATAATTATTTTCAATTATTTTAAATTATTATCAATTATTTTCAATTATTTACAATTATTTTCAATTATTTTCAATTATTTTCAATTTTTTTCAATTATTTTCAATTATTTTAAATTATTTTCAATTATTTTCAATTATTTTCAATTATTTTCAATTATTTTCAATTATTTTCAATTATTTATAAATTATTGTCAATTATTTTCAATTATTTATAATTATTTTCTATTATTTTAAATTATTTTCAATTATTTTCAATTATTTATAATTATTTTCTATTATTTTAAATTATTTTAAATTATTTTCAATTATTTTCAATTATTTTCAATTATTTTCAATTATTTTCAATTATTTTCAATTATTTTCAATTATTTTCAATTATTTTCAATTATTTATCAATTATTGTCAATTATTTTTAATTATTTTCAATTATTTTCAATTATTTTCAATTATTTTCAATTTTTTTCAATTATTTATTAATTATTTTCAAATATTTATAATTATTTTCAATTATTTTCAATTATTTATAATTATTTTCAATTATTTATAATTATTTTCAATTATTTTCAATTATTTTCAATTATTGTCAATTATTTTCAATTATTTTCAATTATTTTCAATTATTGTCAATTATTTTCAATTATTTTCAATTATTTTCAATTATTTTCAATTATTTTCAATTATTTTCAATTATTTTCAATTATTTTCAATTATTTTCAATTATTTTCAATTATTTTCAATTATTTTCAATTATTTTCAATTATTTTCAATTATTTTCAATTATTTTCAATTATTTTCAATTATTTTCAATTATTTTCAATTATATTAAATTATTTTCAATTATTTTCAATTATTTTCAATTATTTTCAATTATTTATCAATTATTGTCAATTATTTTCAATTATTTTCAATTATTTTCAATTATTTTCAATTATTTATCAATTATTGTCAATTATTTTCAATTATTTTCAATTATTTTCAATTATTTTCAATTTTTTTCAATTATTTATTAATTATTTTCAATTATTTATAATTATTTTCAATTATTTTCAATTATTTTCAATTATTGTCAATTATTTTCAATTATTTTCAATTATTATCAATTATTGTCAATTATTTTCAATTATTTTCAATTATTTTCAATTATTTTCAATTATTTTCAATTATTTTCAATTATTTTCAATTATTTTCAATTATTTTCAATTATTTTCAATTATTTTCAATTATTTTCAATTATTTTCCATTATTTTCAATTATTTTCAATTATACTAAATTATTTTCAATTATTTTCAATTATTTTCAATTATTTTCAATTATTTTCAATTATTTTCAATTATTTATAAATTATTGTCAATTATTTTCAATTATTTTCAATTATTTTTAATTATTTTCAATTATTTTCAATTATTTTCAATTATTTTCAATTTTTTTCAATTATTTATTAATTATTTTCAAATATTTATAATTATTTTCAATTATTTTCAATTATTTATAATTATTTTCAATTATTTATTATTATTTTCAATTATTTTCAATTATTTTCAATTATTGTCAATTATTTTCAATTATTTTCAATTATTTTCAATTATTGTCAATTATTTTCAATTATTTTCAATTATTTTCAATTATTTTCAATTATTTTCAATTATTTTCAATTATTTTCAATTATTTTCAATTATTTTCAATTATTTTCAATTATTTTCAATTATTTTCAATTATATTAAATTATTTTCAATTATTTTCAATTATTTTCAATTATTTTCAATTATTTTCAATTATATTCAATTATTTTCAATTATTTTCAATTATTTATTAATTATTTTCAATTATTTATAATTATTTTCAATTATTTTCAATTATCTTCAATTATTTTCAATTATTTTCAATTATTTTCAATTATTTTCAATTATTTTCAATTATTTATAAATTATTGTCAATTATTTTCAATTATTTTCAATTATTTATAAATTATTGTCAATTATTTTCAATTATTTTCAATTATTTATAATTATTTTCAATTATTTTAAATTATTTTCAATTATTTTCAATTATTTTCAATTATTTTCAATTATTTATTAATTATTTTCAATTATTATAATTATTTTCAATTATTTTCAATTATTTTCAATTATTTTCAATTATTTTCAATTATTTTCAATTATTTATAAATTATTGTCAATTATTTTCAATTATTTTCAATTATTTATAATTATTTTCAATTATTTTCATTTATTTTCAATTATTTTCAATTATTTTCAATTATTTTCAATTATTTTCAATTATTTTCAATTATTTTCAGTTATTTTCAATTATTTTCAATTATTTATCAATTATTGTCAATTATTTTCAATTATTTTCTATTATTTATAAATTATTGTCAATTATTTTAAATTATTTTCAATTATTTATAAATTATTGTCAATTATTTTCAATTATTTTCAATTATTTATAATTATTTTCAATTATTTTAAATTATTTTCAATTATTTTCAATTATTTTCAATTATTTTCAATTATTTATTAATTATTTTCAATTATTATAATTATTTTCAATTATTTTCAATTATTTTCAATTATTTTCAATTTTTTTCAATTATTTTCAATTTTTTTCAATTATTTTCAATTATTTTCAATTATTTTCAATTATTTTCAATTATTTTCAATTATTTTCAATTATTTTCAATTATTTTCAATTATTTTCAATTATTTTCAATTATTTTCAATTATTTTCAATTATTTATAAATTATTGTCAATTATTTTCAATTATTTTCAATTATTTTCAATTATTTTCAATTATTTATAAATTATTGTCAATTATTTTCAATTATTTTCAATTATTTTCAATTATTTATAATTATTTTCAATTATTTTAAATTATTTTCAATTATTTACAATTATTTTCAATTATTTTCAATTATTCTCAATTTTTTTCAATTATTTTCAATTATTTTAAATTATTTTCAATTATTTTCAATTATTTTCAATTATTTTCAATTATTTTCAATTATTTTCAATTATTTATAAATTATTGTCAATTATTTTAAATTATTTATAATTATTTTCTATTATTTTAAATTATTTTCAATTATTTTCAATTATTTATAATTATTTTCTATTATTTTAAATTATTTTAAATTATTTTCAATTATTTTCAATTATTTTCAATTATTTTCAATTATTTTCAATTATTTTCAATTATTTATCAATTATTGTCAATTATTTTTAATTATTTTCAATTATTTTCAATTATTTTCAATTATTTTCAATTTTTTTCAATTATTTATTAATTATTTTCAAATATTTATAATTATTTTCAATTATTTTCAATTATTTATAATTATTTTCAATTATTTATAATTATTTTCAATTATTTTCAATTATTTTCAATTATTTTCAATTATTGTCAATTATTTTCAATTATTTTCAATTATTTTCAATTATTGTCAATTATTTTCAATTATTTTCAATTATTTTCAATTATTTTCAATTATTTTCAATTATTTTCAATTATTTTCAATTATTTTCAATTATTTTCAATTATTTTCAATTATTTTCAATTATTTTCAATTATTTTCAATTATTTTCAATTATTTTCAATTATTTTCAATTATTTTCAATTATATTAAATTATTTTCAATTATTTTCAATTATTTTCAATTATTTTCAATTATTTTCAATTATTTATCAATTATTGTCAATTATTTTCAATTATTTTCAATTATTTTCAATTATTTTCAATTATTTATCAATTATTGTCAATTATTTTCAATTATTTTCAATTATTTTCAATTATTTTCAATTTTTTTCAATTATTTATTAATTATTTTCAATTATTTATAATTATTTTCAATTATTTTCAATTATTTTCAATTATTGTCAATTATTTTCAATTATTTTCAATTATTATCAATTATTGTCAATTATTTTCAATTATTTTCAATTATTTTCAATTATTTTCAATTATTTTCAATTATTTTCAATTATTTTCAATTATTTTCAATTATTTTCAATTATTTTCAATTATTTTCAATTATTTTCAATTATTTTCAATTATTTTCCATTATTTTCAATTATTTTCAATTATACTAAATTATTTTCAATTATTTTCAATTATTTTCAATTATTTTCAATTATTTTCAATTATTTTCAGTTATTTTCAATTATTTATTAATTATTTTCAATTATTTATAATTATTTTCAATTATTTTCAATTATCTTCAATTATTTTCAATTATTTTCAATTATTTTCAATTATTTTCAATTATTTTCAATTATTTATTAATTATTTTCAATTATTATAATTATTTTCAATTATTTTCAATTATTTTCAATTATTTTCAATTTTTTCAATTTTTTTCAATTATTTTCAATAATTTTCAATTATTTTCAATTATTTTCAATTATTTTCAATTATTTTCAATTATTTTCAATTATTTTCAATTATTTATAAATTATTGTCAATTATTTTCAATTATTTATAATTATTTTCAATTATTTTCAATTATTTTCAATTATTTTCAATTATTTTCAATTATTTATAAATTATTGTCAATTATTTTCAATTATTTTCAATTATTTATAATTATTTTCAATTATTTTCATTTCTTTTCAATTATTTTCAATTATTTTCAATTATTTTCAATTATTTTCAATTATTTTCAATTATTTTCAATTATTTTCAATTATTTTCAATTATTTATAAATTATTGTCAATTATTTTCAATTATTTTCAATTATTTTTAATTATTTTCAATTATTTTCAATTATTTTCAATTATTTTCAATTTTTTTCAATTATTTATTAATTATTTTCAAATATTTATAATTATTTTCAATTATTTTCAATTATTTATAATTATTTTCAATTATTTATTATTATTTTCAATTATTTTCAATTATTTTCAATTATTTTCAATTATTTATAAATTATTGTCAATTATTTTCAATTATTTTCAATTATTTTCAATTATTATCAATTATTTTCAATTATTTTCAATTATTTTCAATTATTTTCAATTATTTTCAATTATTTTCAATTATACTAAATTATTTTCAATTATTTTCAATTATTTTCAATTATTTTCAATTATTTTCAATTATTTTCAGTTATTTTCAATTATTTATTAATTATTTTCAATTATTTATTAATTATTTTCAATTATTTATAATTATTTTCAATTATTTTCAATTATTTTCAATTATCTTCAATTATTTTCAATTATTTTCAATTATTTTCAATTATTTTCAATTATTTTCAATTATTTATAAATTATTGTCAATTATTTTCAATTATTTTCAATTATTTATAAATTATTGTCAATTATTTTCAATTATTTTCAATTATTTATAATTATTTTCAATTATTTTAAATTATTTTCAATTATTTTCAATTATTTTCAATTATTTTCAATTATTTATTAATTATTTTCAATTATTATAATTATTTTCAATTATTTTCAATTATTTTCAATTATTTTCAATTTTTTTCAATTATTTTCAATTTTTTTCAATTATTTTCAATTATTTTCAATTATTTTCAATTATTTTCAATTATTTTCAATTATTTATAAATTATTGTCAATTATTTTCAATTATTTTCAATTATTTATAATTATTTTCAATTATTTTCAATTATTTTCAATTATTTTCAATTATTTTCAATTATTTATAAATTATTGTCAATTATTTTCAATTATTTTCAATTATTTATAATTATTTTCAATTATTTTCATTTATTTTCAATTATTTTCAATTATTTTCAATTATTTTCAATTATTTTCAATTATTTTCAATTATTTTCAATTATTTTCAATTATTTTCAATTATTTTCAATTATTTATAAATTATTGTCAATTATTTTCAATTATTTTCAATTATTTTTAATTATTTTCAATTATTTTCAATTATTTTCAATTATTTTCAATTTTTTTCAATTATTTATTAATTATTTTCAAATATTTATAATTATTTTCAATTATTTTCAATTATTTATAATTATTTTCAATTATTTATTATTATTTTCAATTATTTTCAATTATTTTCAATTATTGTCAATTATTTTCAATTATTTTCAATTATTTTCAATTATTGTCAATTATTTTCAATTATTTTCAATTATTTTCAATTATTTTCAATTATTTTCAATTATTTTCAATTATTTTCAATTATTTTCAATTATTTTCAATTATTTTCAATTATTTTCAATTATTTTCAATTATTTTCAATTATTTTCAATTTTTTTCAATTATATTAAATTATTTTCAATTATTTTCAATTATTTTCAATTATTTTCAATTATTTTCAATTATATTCAATTATTTTCAATTATTTTCAATTATTTATTAATTATTTTCAATTATTTATAATTATTTTCAATTATTTTCAATTATCTTCAATTATTTTCTATTATTTTCAATTATTTTCAATTATTTTCAATTATTTTCAATTATTTATAAATTATTGTCAATTATTTTCAATTATTTTCAATTATTTATAAATTATTGTCAATTATTTTCAATTATTTTCAATTATTTATAATTATTTTCAATTATTTTAAATTATTTTCAATTATTTTCAATTATTTTCAATTATTTTCAATTATTTATTAATTATTTTCAATTATTATAATTATTTTCAATTATTTTCAATTATTTTCAATTATTTTCAATTTTTTTCAATTATTTTCAATTATTTTCAATTATTTATTAATTATTTTCAATTATTATAATTATTTTCAATTATTTTCAATTTTTTTCAATTATTTTCAATTTTTTTCAATTATTTTCAATTATTTTCAATTATTTTCAATTATTTTCAATTATTTTCAATTATTTTCAATTATTTATAAATTATTGTCAATTATTTTCAATTATTTTCAATTATTTATAATTATTTTCAATTATTTTCATTTATTTTCAATTATTTTCTATTATTTTCAATTATTTTCAATTATTTTCAATTATTTTCAATTATTTTCAATTATTTTCAATTATTTTCAATTATTTTCAATTATTTTCAATTATTTATAAATTATTGTCAATTATTTTCAATTATTTTCAATTATTTATAATTATTTTCAATTATTTTCATTTATTTTCAATTATTTTCAATTATTTTCAATTATTTTCAATTATTTTCAATTATTTTCAATTATTTTCAATTATTTTCAGTTATTTTCAATTATTTATCAATTATTGTCAATTATTTTCAATTATTTTCTATTATTTATAAATTATTGTCAATTATTTTAAATTATTTTCAATTATTTATAAATTATTGTCAATTATTTTCAATTATTTTCAATTATTTATAATTATTTTCAATTATTTTAAATTATTTTCAATTATTTTCAATTATTTTCAATTATTTATTAATTATTTTCAATTATTATAATTATTTTCAATTATTTTCAATTATTTTCAATTATTTTCAATTTTTTTCAATTATTTTCAATTTTTTTCAATTATTTTCAATTATTTTCAATTATTTTCAATTATTTTCAATTATTTTCAATTATTTTCAATTATTTTCAATTATTTTCAATTATTTTCAATTATTTTCAATTATTTATAAATTATTGTCAATTATTTTCAATTATTTTCAATTATTTTCAATTATTTTCAATTATTTATAAATTATTGTCAATTATTTTCAATTATTTTCAATTATTTATAAATTATTGTCAATTATTTTCAATTATTTTCAATTATTTATAATTATTTTCAATTATTTTAAATTATTTTCAATTATTTTCAATTATTTTCAATTATTTTCAATTATTTTCAATTATTTATTAATTATTTTCAATTATTATAATTATTTTCAATTATTTTCAATTATTTTCAATTATTTTCAATTTTTTTCAATTATTTTCAATTTTTTTCAATTATTTTCAATTATTTTCAATTATTTTCAATTATTTTCAATTATTTTCAATTATTTTCAATTATTTTCAATTATTTATAAATTATTGTCAATTATTTTCAATTATTTTCAATTATTTATCATTATTTTCAATTATTTTCATTTATTTTCAATTATTTTCAATTATTTTCAATTATTTTCAATTATTTTCAATTATTTTCAATTATTTTCAATTATTTTCAATTATTTTCAATTATTTTCAATTATTTTCAATTATTTTCAATTATTTTCAATTATTTATAAATTATTGTCAATTATTTTCAATTATTTTCAATTATTTATAATTATTTTCAATTATTTTAAATTATTTTCAATTATTTTCAATTATTTTCAATTATTTTCAGTTATTTTCAATTATTTTCAATTATTTATCAATTATTGTCAATTATTTTCAATTATTTTCAATTATTTTCAATTATTTTCAATTATTTTCAATTATTTTCAATTATTTTCAATTATTTTCAATTATTTTCAATTATTTATAAATTATTGTCAATTATTTTCAATTATTTTCAATTATTTATAATTATTTTCTATTATTTTAAATTATTTTCAATTATATATAATTATTTTCAATTATTTTCAATTATTTTCAATTATTTATAAATTATTGTCAATTATTTTCAATTATTTTCAATTATTTTCAATTATTTATAATTATTTTCAATTATTTTAAATTATTATCAATTATTTTCAATTATTTACAATTATTTTCAATTATTTTCAATTATTTTCAATTTTTTTCAATTATTTTCAATTATTTTCAATTATTTTAAATTATTTTCAATTATTTTCAATTATTTATAATTATTTTCTATTATTTTAAATTATTTTAAATTATTTTCAATTATTTTCAATTATTTTCAATTATTTTCAATTATTTTCAATTATTTTCAATTATTTTCAATTATTTATCAATTATTGTCAATTATTTTTAATTATTTTCAATTATTTTCAATTATTTTCAATTATTTTCAATTTTTTTCAATTATTTATTAATTATTTTCAAATATTTATAATTATTTTCAATTATTTTCAATTATTTATAATTATTTTCAATTATTTATAATTATTTTCAATTATTTTCAATTATTTTCAATTATTGTCAATTATTTTCAATTATTTTCAATTATTTTCAATTATTGTCAATTATTTTCAATTATTTTCAATTATTTTCAATTATTTTCAATTATTTTCAATTATTTTCAATTATTTTCAATTATTTTCAATTATTTTCAATTATTTTCAATTATTTTCAATTATTTTCAATTATTTTCAATTATTTTCAATTATTTTCAATTATTTTCAATTATTTTCAATTATTTTCAATTATATTAAATTATTTTCAATTATTTTCAATTATTTTCAATTATTTTCAATTATTTATCAATTATTGTCAATTATTTTCAATTATTTTCAATTATTTTCAATTATTTTCAATTATTTATCAATTATTGTCAATTATTTTCAATTATTTTCAATTATTTTCAATTATTTTCAATTTTTTTCAATTATTTATTAATTATTTTCAATTATTTATAATTATTTTCAATTATTTTCAATTATTTTCAATTATTGTCAATTATTTTCAATTATTTTCAATTATTATCAATTATTGTCAATTATTTTCAATTATTTTCAATTATTTTCAATTATTTTCAATTATTTTCAATTATTTTCAATTATTTATAAATTATTGTCAATTATTTTCAATTATTTTCAATTATTTATCATTATTTTCAATTATTTTCATTTATTTTCAATTATTTTCAATTATTTTCAATTATTTTCAATTATTTTCAATTATTTTCAATTATTTTCAATTATTTTCAATTATTTTCAATTATTTTCAATTATTTTCAATTATTTTCAATTATTTTCAATTATTTATAAATTATTGTCAATTATTTTCAATTATTTTCAATTATTTATAATTATTTTCAATTATTTTAAATTATTTTCAATTATTTTCAATTATTTTCAATTATTTTCAGTTATTTTCAATTATTTTCAATTATTTATCAATTATTGTCAATTATTTTCAATTATTTTCAATTATTTTCAATTATTTTCAATTATTTTCAATTATTTTCAATTATTTTCAATTATTTTCAATTATTTTCAATTATTTATAAATTATTGTCAATTATTTTCAATTATTTTCAATTATTTATAATTATTTTCTATTATTTTAAATTATTTTCAATTATATATAATTATTTTCAATTATTTTCAATTATTTTCAATTATTTATAAATTATTGTCAATTATTTTCAATTATTTTCAATTATTTTCAATTATTTATAATTATTTTCAATTATTTTAAATTATTATCAATTATTTTCAATTATTTACAATTATTTTCAATTATTTTCAATTATTTTCAATTTTTTTCAATTATTTTCAATTATTTTCAATTATTTTCAATTATTTTCAATTATTTTCAATTATTTTCAATTATTTATAAATTATTGTCAATTATTTTCAATTATTTATAATTATTTTCTATTATTTTAAATTATTTTCAATTATTTTCAATTATTTATAATTATTTTCTATTATTTTAAATTATTTTAAATTATTTTCAATTATTTTCAATTATTTTCAATTATTTTCAATTATTTTCAATTATTTTCAATTATTTTCAATTATTTATCAATTATTGTCAATTATTTTTAATTATTTTCAATTATTTTCAATTATTTTCAATTATTTTCAATTTTTTTCAATTATTTATTAATTATTTTCAAATATTTATAATTATTTTCAATTATTTTCAATTATTTATAATTATTTTCAATTATTTATAATTATTTTCAATTATTTTCAATTATTTTCAATTATTGTCAATTATTTTCAATTATTTTCAATTATTTTCAATTATTGTCAATTATTTTCAATTATTTTCAATTATTTTCAATTATTTTCAATTATTTTCAATTATTTTCAATTATTTTCAATTATTTTCAATTATTTTCAATTATTTTCAATTATTTTCAATTATTTTCAATTATTTTCAATTATTTTCAATTATTTTCAATTATTTTCAATTATTTTCAATTATTTTCAATTATATTAAATTATTTTCAATTATTTTCAATTATTTTCAATTATTTTCAATTATTTATCAATTATTGTCAATTATTTTCAATTATTTTCAATTATTTTCAATTATTTTCAATTATTTATCAATTATTGTCAATTATTTTCAATTATTTTCAATTATTTTCAATTATTTTCAATTTTTTTCAATTATTTATTAATTATTTTCAATTATTTATAATTATTTTCAATTATTTTCAATTATTTTCAATTATTGTCAATTATTTTCAATTATTTTCAATTATTATCAATTATTGTCAATTATTTTCAATTATTTTCAATTATTTTCAATTATTTTCAATTATTTTCAATTATTTTCAATTATTTTCAATTATTTATTAATTATTTTCAATTATTATAATTATTTTCAATTATTTTCAATTTTTTTCAATTATTTTCAATTTTTTTCAATTATTTTCAATTATTTTCAATTATTTTCAATTATTTTCAATTATTTCAATTATTTTCAATTATTTATAAATTATTGTCAATTATTTTCAATTATTTTCAATTATTTATAATTATTTTCAATTATTTTCATTTATTTTCAATTATTTTCTATTATTTTCAATTATTTTCAATTATTTTCAATTATTTTCAATTATTTTCAATTATTTTCAATTATTTTCAATTATTTTCAATTATTTTCAATTATTTATAAATTATTGTCAATTATTTTCAATTATTTTCAATTATTTATAATTATTTTCAATTATTTTCATTTATTTTCAATTATTTTCAATTATTTTCAATTATTTTCAATTATTTTCAATTATTTTCAATTATTTTCAATTATTTTCAGTTATTTTCAATTATTTATCAATTATTGTCAATTATTTTCAATTATTTTCTATTATTTATAAATTATTGTCAATTATTTTAAATTATTTTCAATTATTTATAAATTATTGTCAATTATTTTCAATTATTTTCAATTATTTATAATTATTTTCAATTATTTTAAATTATTTTCAATTATTTTCAATTATTTTCAATTATTTATTAATTATTTTCAATTATTATAATTATTTTCAATTATTTTCAATTATTTTCAATTATTTTCAATTTTTTTCAATTATTTTCAATTTTTTTCAATTATTTTCAATTATTTTCAATTATTTTCAATTATTTTCAATTATTTTCAATTATTTTCAATTATTTTCAATTATTTTCAATTATTTTCAATTATTTTCAATTATTTATAAATTATTGTCAATTATTTTCAATTATTTTCAATTATTTTCAATTATTTTCAATTATTTATAAATTATTGTCAATTATTTTCAATTATTTTCAATTATTTATAAATTATTGTCAATTATTTTCAATTATTTTCAATTATTTATAATTATTTTCAATTATTTTAAATTATTTTCAATTATTTTCAATTATTTTCAATTATTTTCAATTATTTTCAATTATTTATTAATTATTTTCAATTATTATAATTATTTTCAATTATTTTCAATTATTTTCAATTATTTTCAATTTTTTTCAATTATTTTCAATTTTTTTCAATTATTTTCAATTATTTTCAATTATTTTCAATTATTTTCAATTATTTTCAATTATTTTCAATTATTTTCAATTATTTATAAATTATTGTCAATTATTTTCAATTATTTTCAATTATTTATCATTATTTTCAATTATTTTCATTTATTTTCAATTATTTTCAATTATTTTCAATTATTTTCAATTATTTTCAATTATTTTCAATTATTTTCAATTATTTTCAATTATTTTCAATTATTTTCAATTATTTTCAATTATTTTCAATTATTTTCAATTATTTATAAATTATTGTCAATTATTTTCAATTATTTTCAATTATTTATAATTATTTTCAATTATTTTAAATTATTTTCAATTATTTTCAATTATTTTCAATTATTTTCAGTTATTTTCAATTATTTTCAATTATTTATCAATTATTGTCAATTATTTTCAATTATTTTCAATTATTTTCAATTATTTTCAATTATTTTCAATTATTTTCAATTATTTTCAATTATTTTCAATTATTTTCAATTATTTATAAATTATTGTCAATTATTTTCAATTATTTTCAATTATTTATAATTATTTTCTATTAAATTATTTATAAATTATTTTCAATTATTTTCAATTATTTTCAATTATTTATAAATTATTGTCAATTATTTTCAATTATTTTCAATTATTTTCAATTATTTATAATTATTTTCAATTATTTTAAATTATTATCAATTATTTTCAATTATTTACAATTATTTTCAATTATTTTCAATTATTTTCAATTTTTTTCAATTATTTTCAATTATTTTCAATTATTTTCAATTATTTTCAATTATTTTCAATTATTTTCAATTATTTTCAATTATTTTCAATTATTTATAAATTATTGTCAATTATTTTCAATTATTTATAATTATTTTCTATTATTTTAAATTATTTTCAATTATTTTCAATTATTTATAATTATTTTCTATTATTTTAAATTATTTTAAATTATTTTCAATTATTTTCAATTATTTTCAATTATTTTCAATTATTTTCAATTATTTTCAATTATTTTCAATTATTTATCAATTATTGTCAATTATTTTTAATTATTTTCAATTATTTTCAATTATTTTCAATTATTTTCAATTTTTTTCAATTATTTATTAATTATTTTCAAATATTTATAATTATTTTCAATTATTTTCAATTATTTATAATTATTTTCAATTATTTATAATTATTTTCAATTATTTTCAATTATTTTCAATTATTGTCAATTATTTTCAATTATTTTCAATTATTTTCAATTATTGTCAATTATTTTCAATTATTTTCAATTATTTTCAATTATTTTCAATTATTTTCAATTATTTTCAATTAATTTTCAATTATTTTCAATTATTTTCAATTATTTTCAATTATTTTCAATTATTTTCAATTATTTTCAATTATTTTCAATTATTTTCAATTATTTTCAATTATTTTCAATTATTTTCAATTATATTAAATTATTTTCAATTATTTTCAATTATTTTCAATTATTTTCAATTATTTATCAATTATTGTCAATTATTTTCAATTATTTTCAATTATTTTCAATTATTTTCAATTATTTATCAATTATTGTCAATTATTTTCAATTATTTTCAATTATTTTCAATTATTTTCAATTTTTTTCAATTATTTATTAATTATTTTCAATTATTTATAATTATTTTCAATTATTTTCAATTATTTTCAATTATTGTCAATTATTTTCAATTATTTTCAATTATTATCAATTATTGTCAATTATTTTCAATTATTTTCAATTATTTTCAATTATTTTCAATTATTTTCAATTATTTTCAATTATTTTCAATTATTTTCAATTATTTTCAATTATTTTCAATTATTTTCAATTATTTTCAATTATTTTCAATTATTTTCAATTATTTTCCATTATTTTCAATTATTTTCAATTATACTAAATTATTTTCAATTATTTTCAATTATTTTCAATTATTTTCAATTATTTTCAATTATTTTCAATTATTTTCAATTATTTTCAGTTATTTTCAATTATTTATTAATTATTTTCAATTATTTATAATTATTTTCAATTATTTTCAATTATCTTCAATTATTTTCAATTATTTTCAATTATTTTCAATTATTTTCAATTATTTTCAATTATTTTCAATTATTTATAAATTATTGTCAATTATTTTCAATTATTTTCAATTATTGTCAATTATTTTCAATTATTTTCAATTATTTATAATTATTTTCAATTATTTTAAATTATTTTCAATTATTTTCAATTATTTTCAATTATTTTCAATTATTTTCAATTATTTATTAATTATTTTCAATTATTATAATTATTTTCAATTATTTTCAATTATTTTCAATTATTTTCAATTTTTTTCAATTTTTTTCAATTATTTTCAATTATTTTCAATTATTTTCAATTATTTTCAATTATTTTCAATTATTTTCAATTATTTTCAATTATTTTCAATTATTTTCAATTATTTATAAATTATTGGCAATTATTTTCAATTATTTATAATTATTTTCAATTATTTTCAATTATTTTCAATTATTTTCAATTATTTTCAATTATTTATAAATTATTGTCAATTATTTTCAATTATTTTCAATTATTTATAATTATTTTCAATTATTTTCATTTCTTTTCAATTATTTTCAATTATTTTCAATTATTTTCAATTATTTTCAATTATTTTCAATTATTTTCAATTATTTTCAATTATTTATAAATTATTGTCAATTATTTTCAATTATTTTCAATTATTTTTAATTATTTTCAATTATTTTCAATTATTTTCAATTATTTTCAATTTTTTTCAATTATTTATTAATTATTTTCAAATATTTATAATTATTTTCAATTATTTTCAATTATTTATAATTATTTTCAATTATTTATTATTATTTTCAATTATTTTCAATTATTTTCAATTATTGTCAATTATTTTCAATTATTTTCAATTATTTTCAATTATTGTCAATTATTTTCAATTATTTTCAATTATTTTCAATTATTTTCAATTATTTTCAATTATTTTCAATTATTTTCAATTATTTTCAATTATTTTCAATTATTTTCAATTATTTTCAATTATTTTCAATTATTTTCAATTTTTTTCAATTATATTAAATTATTTTCAATTATTTTCAATTATTTTCAATTATTTTCAATTATATTCAATTATTTTCAATTATTTTCAATTATTTATTAATTATTTTCAATTATTTATAATTATTTTCTATTATTTTCAATTATCTTCAATTATTTTCAATTATTTTCAATTATTTTCAATTATTTTCAATTATTTTCAATTATTTATAAATTATTGTCAATTATTTTCAATTATTTTCAATTATTTATAAATTATTGTCAATTATTTTCAATTATTTTCAATTATGTATAATTATTTTCAATTATTTTCATTTATTTTCAATTATTTTCAATTATTTTCAATTATTTTCAATTATTTTCAATTATTTTCAATTATTTATAAATTATTGTCAATTATTTTCAATTATTTTCAATTATTTATAATTATTTTCAATTATTTTAAATTATTTTAAATTATTTTCAATTATTTTCAATTATTTTCAGTTATTTTCAATTATTTTCAATTATTTATCAATTATTGTCAATTATTTTCAATTATTTTCAATTATTTTCAATTATTTTCAATTATTTTCAATTATTTTCAATTATTTTCAATTATTGTCAATTATTTTCAATTATTTTCAATTATTTTCAATTATTTTCAATTATTTTCAATTATTTTCAATTATTTTCAATTATTTTCAATTATTTTCAATTATTTTCAATTATTTTCAATTATTTTCAATTATTTTCAATTATTTTCAATTTTTTTCAATTATATTAAATTATTTTCAATTATTTTCAATTATTTTCAATTATTTTCAATTATTTTCAATTATTTTCAATTATTTTCAATTATATTCAATTATTTTCAATTATTTTCAATTATTTATTAATTATTTTCAATTATTTATAATTATTTTCAATTATTTTCAATTATCTTCAATTATTTTCAATTATTTTCAATTATTTTCAATTATTTTCAATTATTTTCAATTATTTATAAATTATTGTCAATTATTTTCAATTATTTTCAATTATTTATAAATTATTGTCAATTATTTTCAATTATTTTCAATTATGTATAATTATTTTCAATTATTTTCATTTATTTTCAATTATTTTCAATTATTTTCAATTATTTTCAATTATTTTCAATTATTTTCAATTATTTTCAATTATTTTCAATTATTTATAAATTATTGTCAATTATTTTCAATTATTTTCAATTATTTATAATTATTTTCAATTATTTTAAATTATTTTCAATTATTTTCAATTATTTTCAATTATTTTCAGTTATTTTCAATTATTTTCAATTATTTATCAATTATTGTCAATTATTTTCAATTATTTTCAATTATTTTCAATTATTTTCAATTATTTTCAATTATTTTCAATTATTTTCAATTATTTATAAATTATTGTCAATTATTTTCAATTATTTTCAATTATTTTTAATTATTTTCAATTATTTTCAATTATTTTCAATTATTTTCAATTATTTTCAATTTTTTTCAATTATTTATTAATTATTTTCAAATATTTATAATTATTTTCAATTATTTTCAATTATTTATAATTATTTTCAATTATTTATTATTATTTTCAATTATTTTCAATTATTTTCAATTATTGTCAATTATTTTCAATTATTGTCAATTATTTTCAATTATTTTCAATTATTTTCAATTATTTTCAATTATTTTCAATTATTTTCAATTATTTTCAATTATTTTCAATTATTTTCAATTATTTTCAATTATTTTCAATTATTTTCAATTTTTTTCAATTATATTAAATTATTTTCAATTATTTTCAATTATTTTCAATTATTTTCAATTATTTTCAATTATATTCAATTATTTTCAATTATTTTCAATTATTTATTAATTATTTTCAATTATTTATAATTATTTTCAATTATTTTCAATTATCTTCAATTATTTTCAATTATTTTCAATTATTTTCAATTATTTTCAATTATTTTCAATTATTTATAAATTATTGTCAATTATTTTCAATTATTTTCAATTATTTATAAATTATTGTCAATTATTTTCAATTATTTTCAATTATGTATAATTATTTTCAATTATTTTCATTTATTTTCAATTATTTTCAATTATTTTCAATTATTTTCAATTATTTTCAATTATTTTCAATTATTTTCAATTATTTTCAATTATTTATAAATTATTGTCAATTATTTTCAATTATTTTCAATTATTTATAATTATTTTCAATTATTTTAAATTATTTTCAATTATTTTCAATTATTTTCAATTATTTTCAGTTATTTTCAATTATTTTCAATTATTTATCAATTATTGTCAATTATTTTCAATTATTTTCAATTATTTTCAATTATTTTCAATTATTTTCAATTATTTTCAATTATTTTCAATTATTTTCAATTATTTTCAATTATTTATAAATTATTGTCAATTATTTTCAATTATTTTCAATTATTTATAAATTATTGTCAATTATTTTCAATTATTTTCAATTATTTATAATTATTTTCAATTATTTTAAATTATTTTCAATTATTTTCAATTATTTTCAATTATTTTCAATTATTTTCAATTATTTTCAATTATTTATTAATTATTTTCAATTATTATAATTATTTTCAATTATTTTCAATTATTTTCAATTATTTATCAATTATTGTCAATTATTTTCAATTATTTTCAATTATTTTCAATTATTTTCAATTTTTTTCAATTATTTATTAATTATTTTCAATTATTTATAATTATTTTCAATTATTTTCAATTATTTTCAATTATTGTCAATTATTTTCAATTATTTTCAATTATTATCAATTATTGTCAATTATTTTCAATTATTTTCAATTATTTTCAATTATTTTCAATTATTTTCAATTATTTTCAATTATTTTCAATTATTTTCAGTTATTTTCAATTATTTATTAATTATTTTCAATTATTTATAATTATTTTCAATTATTTTCAATTATCTTCAATTATTTTCAATTATTTTCAATTATTTTCAATTATTTTCAATTATTTTCAATTATTTATAAATTATTGTCAATTATTTTCAATTATTTTCAATTATTTATAAATTATTGTCAATTATTTTCAATTATTTTCAATTATTTATAATTATTTTCAATTATTTTAAATTATTTTCAATTATTTTCAATTATTTTCAATTATTTTCAATTATTTATTAATTATTTTCAATTATTATAATTATTTTCAATTATTTTCAATTATTTTCAATTATTTTCAATTTTTTTCAATTTTTTTCAATTATTTTCAATTATTTTCAATTATTTTCAATTATTTTCAATTATTTTCAATTATTTTCAATTATTTTCAATTATTTTCAATTATTTTCAATTATTTTCCATTATTTTCAATTATTTTCAATTATACTAAATTATTTTCAATTATTTTCAATTATTTTCAATTATTTTCAATTATTTTCAATTATTTTCAATTATTTTCAATTATTTTCAGTTATTTTCAATTATTTATTAATTATTTTCAATTATTTATAATTATTTTCAATTATTTTCAATTATCTTCAATTATTTTCAATTATTTTCAATTATTTTCAATTATTTTCAATTATTTTCAATTATTTATAAATTATTGTCAATTATTTTCAATTATTTTCAATTATTTATAAATTATTGTCAATTATTTTCAATTATTTTCAATTATTTATAATTATTTTCAATTATTTTAAATTATTTTCAATTATTTTCAATTATTTTCAATTATTTTCAATTATTTATTAATTATTTTCAATTATTATAATTATTTTCAATTATTTTCAATTATTTTCAATTATTTTCAATTTTTTTCAATTTTTTTCAATTATTTTCAATTATTTTCAATTATTTTCAATTATTTTCAATTATTTTCAATTATTTTCAATTATTTTCAATTATTTTCAATTATTTATAAATTATTGTCAATTATTTTCAATTATTTATAATTATTTTCAATTATTTTCAATTATTTTCAATTATTTTCAATTATTTTCAATTATTTATAAATTATTGTCAATTATTTTCAATTATTTTCAATTATTTATAATTATTTTCAATTATTTTCATTTCTTTTCAATTATTTTCAATTATTTTCAATTATTTTCAATTATTTTCAATTATTTTCAATTATTTTCAATTATTTTCAATTATTTATAAATTATTGTCAATTATTTTCAATTATTTTCAATTATTTTTAATTATTTTCAATTATTTTCAATTATTTTCAATTTTTTTCAATTATTTATTAATTATTTTCAAATATTTATAATTATTTTCAATTATTTTCAATTATTTATAATTATTTTCAATTATTTATTATTATTTTCAATTATTTTCAATTATTTTCAATTATTGTCAATTATTTTCAATTATTTTCAATTATTTTCAATTATTGTCAATTATTTTCAATTATTTTCAATTATTTTCAATTATTTTCAATTATTTTCAATTATTTTCAATTATTTTCAATTATTTTCAATTATTTTCAATTATTTTCAATTATTTTCAATTATTTTCAATTTTTTTCAATTATATTAAATTATTTTCAATTATTTTCAATTATTTTCAATTATTTTCAATTATTTTCAATTATATTCAATTATTTTCAATTATTTTCAATTATTTATTAATTATTTTCAATTATTTATAATTATTTTCAATTATTTTCAATTATCTTCAATTATTTTCAATTTTTTTCAATTATTTTCAATTATTTTCAATTATTTTCAATTATTTATAAATTATTGTCAATTATTTTCAATTATTTTCAATTATTTATAAATTATTGTCAATTATTTTCAATTATTTTCAATTATGTATAATTATTTCCAATTATTTTCATTTATTTTCAATTATTTTCAATTATTTTCAATTATTTTCAATTATTTATAAATTATTGTCAATTATTTTCAATTATTTTCAATTATTTATAATTATTTTCAATTATTTTAAATTATTTTAAATTATTTTCAATTATTTTCTATTATTTTCAGTTATTTTCAATTATTTTCAATTATTTATCAATTATTGTCAATTATTTTCAATTATTTTCAATTATTTTCAATTATTTTCAATTATTTTCAATTATTTTCAATTATTTTCAATTATTGTCAATTATTTTCAATTATTTTCAATTATTTTCAATTATTTTCAATTATTTTCAATTATTTTCAATTATTTTCAATTATTTTCAATTATTTTCAATTATTTTCAATTATTTTCAATTATTTTCAATTTTTTTCAATTATATTAAATTATTTTCAATTATTTTCAATTATTTTCAATTATTTTCAATTATTTTCAATTATATTCAATTATTTTCAATTATTTTCAATTATTTATTAATTATTTTCAATTATTTATAATTATTTTCAATTATTTTCAATTATCTTCAATTATTTTCAATTATTTTCAATTATTTTCAATTATTTTCAATTATTTTCAATTATTTATAAATTATTGTCAATTATTTTCAATTATTTTCAATTATTTATAAATTATTGTCAATTATTTTCAATTATTTTCAATTATGTATAATTATTTTCAATTATTTTCATTTATTTTCAATTATTTTCAATTATTTTCAATTATTTTCAATTATTTTCAATTATTTTCAATTATTTTCAATTATTTTCAATTATTTATAAATTATTGTCAATTATTTTCAATTATTTTCAATTATTTATAATTATTTTCAATTATTTTAAATTATTTTCAATTATTTTCAATTATTTTCAATTATTTTCAGTTATTTTCAATTATTTTCAATTATTTATCAATTATTGTCAATTATTTTCAATTATTTTCAATTATTTTCAATTATTTTCAATTATTTTCAATTATTTTCAATTATTTTCAATTATTTATAAATTATTGTCAATTATTTTCAATTATTTTCAATTATTTTTAATTATTTTCAATTATTTTCAATTATTTTCAATTATTTTCAATTTTTTTCAATTATTTATTAATTATTTTCAAATATTTATAATTATTTTCAATTATTTTCAATTATTTATAATTATTTTCAATTATTTATTATTATTTTCAATTATTTTCAATTATTTTCAATTATTGTCAATTATTTTCAATTATTTTCAATTATTGTCAATTATTTTCAATTATTTTCAATTATTTTCAATTATTTTCAATTATTTTCAATTATTTTCAATTATTTTCAATTATTTTCAATTATTTTCAATTATTTTCAATTATTTTCAATTATTTTCAATTATTTTCAATTATTTTCAATTTTTTTCAATTATATTAAATTATTTTCAATTATTTTCAATTATTTTCAATTATTTTCAATTATTTTCAATTATATTCAATTATTTTCAATCATTTTCAATTATTTATTAATTATTTTCAATTATTTATAATTATTTTCAATTATTTTCAATTATCTTCAATTATTTTCAATTATTTTCAATTATTTTCAATTATTTTCAATTATTTTCAATTATTTATAAATTATTGTCAATTATTTTCAATTATTTTCAATTATTTATAAATTATTGTCAATTATTTTCAATTATTTTCAATTATGTATAATTATTTTCAATTATTTTCATTTATTTTCAATTATTTTCAATTATTTTCAATTATTTTCAATTATTTTCAATTATTTTCAATTATTTTCAATTATTTATAAATTATTGTCAATTATTTTCAATTATTTTCAATTATTTATAATTATTTTCAATTATTTTAAATTATTTTCAATTATTTTCAATTATTTTCAATTATTTTCAGTTATTTTCAATTATTTTCAATTATTTATCAATTATTGTCAATTATTTTCAATTATTTTCAATTATTTTCAATTATTTTCAATTATTTTCAATTATTTTCAATTATTTTCAATTATTTTCAATTATTTTCAATTATTTTCAATTATTTATAAATTATTGTCAATTATTTTCAATTATTTTCAATTATTTATAAATTATTGTCAATTATTTTCAGTTATTTTCAATTATTTATAATTATTTTCAATTATTTTAAATTATTTTCAATTATTTTCAATTATTTTCAATTATTTTCAATTATTTTCAATTATTTTCAATTATTTATTAATTATTTTCAATTATTATAATTATTTTCAATTATTTTCAATTATTTTCAATTATTTTCAATTTTTTTCAATTATTTTCAATTATTTTCAATTATTTATCATTATTTTCAATTATTTTCATTTATTTTCAATTATTTTCAATTATTTTCAATTATTTTCAATTATTTTCAATTATTTTCAATTATTTTCAATTATTTTCAATTATTTATAAATTATTGTCAATTATTTTCAATTATTTTCAATTATTTATAATTATTTTCAATTATTTTAAATTATTTTCAATTATTTTCAATTATTTTCAATTATTTTCAGTTATTTTCAATTATTTTCAATTATTTATCAATTATTGTCAATTATTTTCAATTATTTTCAATTATTTTCAATTATTTTCAATTATTTTCAATTATTTTCAATTATTTTCAATTATTTTCAATTATTTTCAATTATTTTCAATTATTTATAAATTATTGTCAATTATTTTCAATTATTTTCAATTATTTATAATTATTTTCTATTATTTTAAATTATTTTCAATTATTTTCAATTATTTATAATTATTTTCAATTATTTTCAATTATTTTCAATTATTTATAAATTATTGTCAATTATTTTAAATTATTTTCAATTATTTTCAATTATTTATAATTATTTTCAATTATTTTAAATTATTATCAATTATTTTCAATTATTTACAATTATTTTCAATTATTTTCAATTATTTTCAATTTTTTTCAATTATTTTCAATTATTTTCAATTATTTTCAATTATTTTCAATTATTTTCAATTATTTTCAATTATTTTCAATTATTTTCAATTATTTTCAATTATTTTCAATTATTTTCAATTATTTATAAATTATTGTCAATTATTTTCAATTATTTATAATTATTTTCTATTATTTTAAATTATTTTAAATTATTTTCAATTATTTATAATTATTTTCTATTATTTTAAATTATTTTAAATTATTTTCAATTATTTTAAATTATTTTCAATTATTTTCAATTATTTTCAATTATTTTCAATTATTTATCAATTATTGTCAATTATTTTTAATTATTTTCAATTATTTTCAATTATTTTCAATTATTTATTAATTATTTTCAAATATTTATAATTATTTTCAATTATTTTCAATTATTTATAATTATTTTCAATTATTTATAATTATTTTCAATTATTTTCAATTATTTTCAATTATTGTCAATTATTTTCAATTATTTTCAATTATTTTCAATTATTGTCAATTATTTTCAATTATTTTCAATTATTTTCAATTATTTTCAATTATTTTCAATTATTTTCAATTATTTTCAATTATTTTCAATTATTTTCAATTATTTTCAATTATTTTCAATTATTTTCAATTATTTTCAATTATTTTCAATTATTTTCAATTATTTTCAATTATTTTCAATTATATTAAATTATTTTCAATTATTTTCAATTATTTTCAATTATTTTCAAGTATTTTCAATTATTTATCAATTATTGTCAATTATTTTCAATTATTTTCAATTATTTTCAATTATTTTCAATTATTTATCAATTATTGTCAATTATTTTCAATTATTTTCAATTATTTTCAATTATTTTCAATTTTTTTCAATTATTTATTAATTATTTTCAATTATTTATAATTATTTTCAATTATTTTCAATTATTTTCAATTATTGTCAATTATTTTCAATTATTTTCAATTATTATCAATTATTGTCAATTATTTTCAATTATTTTCAATTATTTTCAATTATTTTCAATTATTTTCAATTATTTTCAATTATTTTCAATTATTTTCAATTATTTTCAATTATTTTCAATTATTTTCAATTATTTTCAATTATTTTCAATTATTTTCAATTATTTTCAATTATTTTCAATTATACTAAATTATTTTCAATTATTTTCAATTATTTTCAATTATTTTCAATTATTTTCAATTATTTTCAGTTATTTTCAATTATTTATTAATTATTTTCAATTATTTATAATTATTTTCAATTATTTTCAATTATCTTCAATTATTTTCAATTATTTTCAATTATTTTCAATTATTTTCAATTATTTTCAATTATTTATAAATTATTGTCAATTATTTTCAATTATTTTCAATTATTTATAAATTATTGTCAATTATTTTCAATTATTTTCAATTATTTATAATTATTTTCAATTATTTTAAATTATTTTCAATTATTTTCAATTATTTTCAATTATTTTCAATTATTTATTAATTATTTTCAATTATTATAATTATTTTCAATTATTTTCAATTATTTTCAATTATTTTCAATTTTTTTCAATTATTTTCAATTTTTTTCAATTATTTTCAATTATTTTCAATTATTTTCAATTATTTATAAATTATTGTCAATTATTTTCAATTATTTTCAATTATTTATAATTATTTTCAATTATTTTCAATTATTTTCAATTATTTTCAATTATTTTCAATTATTTATAAATTATTGTCAATTATTTTCAATTATTTTCAATTATTTATAATTATTTTCAATTATTTTCATTTATTTTCAATTATTTTCAATTATTTTCAATTATTTTCAATTATTTTCAATTATTTTCAATTATTTTCAATTATTTTCAATTATTTATAAATTATTGTCAATTATTTTCAATTATTTTCAATTATTTTTAATTATTTTCAATTATTTTCAATTATTTTCAATTATTTTCAATTTTTTTCAATTATTTATTAATTATTTTCAAATATTTATAATTATTTTCAATTATTTTCAATTATTTATAATTATTTTCAATTATTTATTTTTATTTTCAATTATTTTCAATTATTTTCAATTTTTTTCAATTATATTAAATTATTTTCAATTATTTTCAATTATTTTCAATTATTTTCAATTATTTTCAATTATATTCAATTATTTTCAATTATTTTCAATTATTTATTAATTATTTTCAATTATTTATAATTATTTTCAATTATTTTCAATTATCTTCAATTATTTTCAATTATTTTCAATTATTTTCAATTATTTTCAATTATTTTCAATTATTTATAAATTATTGTCAATTATTTTCAATTATTTTCAATTATTTATAAATTATTGTCAATTATTTTCAATTATTTTCAATTATTTATAATTATTTTCAATTATTTTAAATTATTTTCAATTATTTTCAATTATTTTCAATTATTTTCAATTATTTATTAATTATTTTCAATTATTATAATTATTTTCAATTATTTTCAATTATTTTCAATTATTTTCAATTTTTTTCAATTATTTTCAATTATTTTCAATTATTTTCAATTATTTATTAATTATTTTCAATTATTATAATTATTTTCAATTATTTTCAATTTTTTTCAATTATTTTCAATTTTTTTCAATTATTTTCAATTATTTTCAATTATTTTCAATTATTTTCAATTATTTTCAATTATTTATAAATTATTGTCAATTATTTTCAATTATTTATAAATTATTGTCAATTATTTTCAATTATTTTCAATTATTTATAATTATTTTCAATTATTTTCATTTATTTTCAATTATTTTCAATTATTTTCAATTATTTTCAATTATTTTCAATTATTTTCAATTATTTTCAGTTATTTTCAATTATTTTCAATTATTTATCAATTATTGTCAATTATTTTCAATTATTTTCTATTATTTATAAATTATTGTCAATTATTTTAAATTATTTTCAATTATTTATAAATTATTGTCAATTATTTTCAATTATTTTCAATTATTTATAATTATTTTCAATTATTTTAAATTATTTTCAATTATTTTCAATTATTTTCAATTATTTTCAATTATTTATTAATTATTTTCAATTATTATAATTATTTTCAATTATTTTCAATTATTTATAAATTATTGTCAATTATTTTCAATTATTTTCAATTATTTATAATTATTTTCAATTATTTTCATTTATTTTCAATTATTTTCAATTATTTTCAATTATTTTCAATTATTTTCAATTATTTTCAATTATTTTCAATTATTTTCAATTATTTTCAATTATTTATAAATTATTGTCAATTATTTTCAATTATTTTCAATTATTTATAATTATTTTTTTTCAATTATTTTCAATTATTTTCAATTATTGTCAATTATTTTCAATTATTTTCAATTATTTTCAATTATTTTCAATTATTTTCAATTATTTTCAATTATTTTCAATTATTTTCAATTATTTTCAATTATTTTCAATTATTTTCAATTATTTTCAATTATTTTCAATTTTTTTCAATTATTTTCAATTTTTTTCAATTATTTTCAATTATTTTCAATTATTTTCAATTATTTTCAATTATTTTCATTATTTTCAATTATTTATCAATTATTGTCAATTATTTTCAATTATTTTCAATTATTTTCAATTATTTTCAATTATTTTCAATTATTTTCAATTATTTATCAATTATTGTCAATTATTTTTAATTATTTTCAATTATTTTCAATTATTTTCAATTATTTTCACTTTTTTTCAATTATTTATTAATTATTTTCAAATATTTATAATTATTTTCAATTATTTTCAATTATTTATAATTATTTTCAATTATTTATAATTATTTTCAATTATTTTCAATTATTTTCAATTATTGTCAATTATTTTCAATTATTTTCAATTATTTTCAATTATTGTCAATTATTTTCAATTATTTTCAATTATTTTCAATTATTTTCAATTATTTTCAATTATTTTCAATTATTTTCAATTATTTTCAATTATTGTCAATTATTTTCAATTATTTTCAATTATTTTCAATTATTGTCAATTATTTTCAATTATTTTCAATTATTTTCAATTATTTTCAATTATTTTCAATTATTTTCAATTATTGTCAATTATTTTCAATTATTTTCAATTATTTTCAATTATTTTCAATTATTTTCAATTATTTTCAATTATTTTCAATTATTTTCAATTATTTTCAATTATTTTCAATTATTTTCAATTATATTAAATTATTTTCAATTATTTTCAATTATTTTCAATTATTTTCAATTATATTCAATTATTTTCAATTATTTTCAATTATTTATTAATTATTTTCAATTATTTATAATTATTTTCAATTATTTTCAATTATCTTCAATATTTTCAATTATTTTCAATTATTTTCAATTATTTTCAATTATTTTCAATTATTTATAAATTATTGTCAATTATTTTCAATTATTTTCAATTATTTATAAATTATTGTCAATTATTTTCAATTATTTTCAATTATTTATAATTATTTTCAATTATTTTAAATTATTTTCAATTATTTTCAATTATTTTCAATTATTTATTAATTATTTTCAATTATTATAATTATTTTCAATTATTTTCAATTATTTTCAATTATTTTCAATTTTTTTCAATTATTTTCAATTTTTTTCAATTATTTTCAATTATTTTCAATTATTTTCAATTATTTATTAATTATTTTCAATTATTATAATTATTTTCAATTATTTTCAATTTTTTTCAATTATTTTCAATTTTTTTCAATTATTTTCAATTATTTTCAATTATTTTCAATTATTTTCAATTATTTTCAATTATTTTCAATTATTTATAAATTATTGTCAATTATTTTCAATTATTTTCAATTATTTATAATTATTTTCAATTATTTTCATTTATTTTCAATTATTTTCAATTATTTTCTATTATTTTCAATTATTTTCAATTATTTTCAATTATTTTCAATTATTTTCAATTATTTTCAATTATTTTCAATTATTTTCAATTATTTTCAATTATTTATAAATTATTGTCAATTATTTTCAATTATTTTCAATTATTTATAATTATTTTCAATTATTTTCATTTATTTTCAATTATTTTCAATTATTTTCAATTATTTTCAATTATTTTCAATTATTTTCAATTATTTTCAATTATTTTAAATTATTTTAAATTATTTTCAATTTTTTTCAATTATTTTCAATTATTTTCAATTATTTTCAATTATTTTCAATTATTTTCAATTATTTATAAATTATTGTCAATTATTTTCAATTATTTTCAATTATGTATAATTATTTTCAATTATTTTCATTTATTTTCAATTATTTTCAATTATTTTCAATTATTTTCAATTATTTTCAATTATTTTCAATTATTTTCAATTATTTTCAATTATTTTCAATTATTTATAAATTATTGTCAATTATTTTCAATTATTTTCAATTATTTATAATTATTTTCAATTATTTTAAATTATTTTCAATTATTTTCAATTATTTTCAATTATTTTCAGTTATTTTCAATTATTTTCAATTATTTATCAATTATTGTCAATTATTTTCAAATATTTTCAATTATTTTCAATTATTTTCAATTATTTTCAATTATTTTCAATTATTTTCAATTATTTTCAATTATTTTCAATTATTTATAAATTATTGTCAATTATTTTCAATTATTTTCAATTATTTATAAATTATTGTCAATTATTTTCAATTATTTTCAATTATTTATAATTATTTTCAATTATTTTAAATTATTTTCAATTATTTTCAATTATTTTCAATTATTTTCAATTATTTTCAATTATTTTCAATTATTTATTAATTATTTTCAATTATTATAATTATTTTCAATTATATTCAATTATTTTCAATTATTTTCAATTTTTTTCAATTATTTTCAATTTTTTTCAATTATTTTCAATTATTTTCAATTATTTTCAATTATTTTCAATTATTTTCAATTATTTTCAATTATTTTCAATTATTTATAAATTATTGTCAATTATTTTCAATTATTTTCAATTATTTATCATTATTTTCAATTATTTTCATTTATTTTCAATTATTTTCAATTATTTTCAATTATTTTCAATTATTTTCAATTATTTTCAATTATTTTCAATTATTTTCAATTATTTTCAATTATTTTCAATTATTTTCAATTATTTATAAATTATTGTCAATTATTTTCAATTATTTTCAATTATTTATAATTATTTTCAATTATTTTAAATTATTTTCAATTATTTTCAATTATTTTCAGTTATTTTCAATTATTTTCAATTATTTATCAATTATTGTCAATTATTTTCAATTATTTTCAATTATTTTCAATTATTTTCAATTATTTTCAATTATTTTCAATTATTTTAAATTATTTTCAATTATTTATAAATTATTGTCAATTATTTTCAATTATTTTCAATTATTTATAATTATTTTCTATTATTTTAAATTATTTTCAATTATTTTCAATTATTTATAATTATTTTCAATTATTTTCAATTATTTTCAATTATTTATAAATTATTGTCAATTATTTTCAATTATTTTCAATTATTTTCAATTATTTATAATTATTTTAAATTATTTTAAATTATTATCAATTATTTTCAATTATTTACAATTATTTTCAATTATTTTCAATTATTTTCAATTTTTTTCAATTATTTTCAATTATTTTCAATTATTTTCAATTATTTTCAATTATTTTCAATTATTTTCAATTATTTTCAATTATTTTCAATTATTTTCAATTATTTATAAATTATTGTCAATTATTTTCAATTATTTATAATTATTTTAAATTATTTTAAATTATTTTCAATTATTTTCAATTATTTATAATTATTTTCTATTATTTTAAATTATTTTAAATTATTTTCAATTATTTTCAATTATTTTCAATTATTTTCAATTATTTTCAATTATTTATCAATTATTGTCAATTATTTTTAATTATTTTCAATTATTTTCAATTATTTTCAATTATTTTCAATTTTTTTCAATTATTTATTAATTATTTTCAAATATTTATAATTATTTTCAATTATTTTCAATTATTTATAATTATTTTCAATTATTTATAATTATTTTCAATTATTTTCAATTATTTTCAATTATTGTCAATTATTTTCAATTATTTTCAATTATTTTCAATTATTGTCAATTATTTTCAATTATTTTCAATTATTTTCAATTATTTTCAATTATTTTCAATTATTTTCAATTATTTTCAATTATTTTCAATTATTTTCAATTATTTTCAATTATTTTCAATTATTTTCAATTATTTTCAATTATTTTCAATTATTTTCAATTATTTTCAATTATATTAAATTATTTTCAATTATTTTCAATTATTTTCAATTATTTTCAATTATTTTCAATTATTTATCAATTATTGTCAATTATTTTCAATTATTTTCAATTATTTTCAATTATTTTCAATTATTTTCAATTATTTTCAATTATTTATCAATTATTGTCAATTATTTTTAATTATTTTCAATTATTTTCAATTATTTTCAATTATTTTCAATTTTTTTCAATTATTTATTAATTATTTTCAAATATTTATAATTATTTCAATTATTTTCAATTATTTATAATTATTTTCAATTATTTATAATTATTTTCAATTATTTTCAATTATTTTCAATTATTGTCAATTATTTTCAATTATTTTCAATTATTTTCAATTATTGTCAATTATTTTCAATTATTTTCAATTATTTTCAATTATTTTCAATTATTTTCAATTATTTTCAATTATTTTCAATTATTTTCAATTATTGTCAATTATTTTCAATTATTTTCAATTATTTTCAATTATTGTCAATTATTTTCAATTATTTTCAATTATTTTCAATTATTTTCAATTATTTTCAATTATTTTCAATTATTTTCAATTATTTTCAATTATTTTCAATTATTTTCAATTATTTTCAATTATTTTCAATTATTTTCAATTATTTTCAATTATTTTCAATTATTTTCAATTATTTTCAATTATTTTCAATTATTTTCAATTATTGTCAATTATTTTCAATTATTTTCAATTATTTATAATTATTTTCTATTATTTTCAATTATTTTCAATTATTTTCAATTATTTATAAATTATTGTCAATTATTTTCAATTATTTTCAATTATTTATAATTATTTTCAATTATTTTAAATTATTTTAAATTATTTTCAATTATTTTCAGTTATTTTCAATTATTTTCAATTATTTATCAATTATTGTCAATTATTTTCAATTATTTTCAATTATTTTCAATTATTTTCAATTATTTTCATTTATTTTCAATTATTTTTAATTATTTTCAATTATTTTCAATTATTTATAAATTATTGTCAATTATTTTCAATTATTTTCAATTATTTTCAATTATTTATAATTATTTTCAATTATTTTCAATTATTTTCAATTTTTTTCAATTATTTTCAATTATTTTCAATTATTTTCAATTATTTTCAATTATTTTCAATTATTTTCAATTATTTTTAATTATTTTCAATTATTTTCAATTATTTTCAATTATTTTCAATTTTTTTCAATTATTTATTAATTATTTTCAAATATTTATAATTATTTCAATTATTTCTAATTATTTTCAATTATTTATTATTATTTTCAATTATTTTCAATTATTTTCAATTATTGTCAATTATTTTCAATTATTTTCAATTATTTTCAATTATTGTCAATTATTTTCAATTATTTTCAATTATTTTCAATTATTTTCAATTATTTTCAATTATTTTCAATTATTTTCAATTATTTTCAATTATTTTCAATTATTTTCAATTATTTTCAATTATTTTCAATTATTTTCAATTATTTTCAATTATTTTCAATTATATTAAATTATTTTCAATTATTTTCAATTATTTTCAATTATTTTCAATTATATTCAATTATTTTCAATTATTTTCAATTATTTATTAATTATTTTCAATTATTTATAATTATTTTCAATTATTTTCAATTATCTTCAATTATTTTCAATTATTTTCAATTATTGTCAATTATTTTCAATTATTTTCAATTATTTATAAATTATTGTCAATTATTTTCAATTATTTTCAATTATTTATAAATTATTGTCAATTATTTTCAATTATTTTCAATTATTTATAATTATTTTCAATTATTTTAAATTATTTTCAATTATTTTCAATTATTTTCAATTATTTATTAATTATTTTCAATTATTATAATTATTTTCAATTATTTTCAATTATTTTCAATTATTTTCAATTTTTTTCAATTTTTTTCAATTATTTTCAATTATTTTCAATTATTTTCAATTATTTATTAATTATTTTCAATTATTATAATTATTTTCAATTATTTTCAATTTTTTTCAATTATTTTCAATTTTTTTCAATTATTTTCAATTATTTTCAATTATTTTCAATTATTTTCAATTATTTTCAATTATTTTCAATTATTTATAAATTATTGTCAATTATTTTCAATTATTTTCAATTATTTATAATTATTTTCAATTATTTTCATTTATTTTCAATTATTTTCAATTATTTTCTATTATTTTCAATTATTTTCAATTATTTTCAATTATTTTCAATTATTTTCAATTATTTTCAATTATTTTCAATTATTTTCAATTATTTTCAATTATTTATAAATTATTGTCAATTATTTTCAATTATTTTCAATTATTTATAATTATTTTCAATTATTTTCATTTATTTTCAATTATTTTCAATTATTTTCAATTATTTTCAATTATTTTCAATTATTTTCAATTATTTTCAATTATTTTCAGTTATTTTCAATTATTTTCAATTATTTATCAATTATTGTCAATTATTTTCAATTATTTTCTATTATTTTCAATTATTTTCAATTATTTTAAATTATTTTCAATTATTTTCAATTTTTTTCAATTATTTTCAATTATTTTCAATTATTTTCAATTATTTTCAATTATTTTCAATTATTTATAAATTATTGTCAATTATTTTCAATTATTTTCAATTATGTATAATTATTTTCAATTATTTTCATTTATTTTCAATTATTTTCAATTATTTTCAATTATTTTCAATTATTTTCAATTATTTTCAATTATTTTCAATTATTTTCAATTATTTTCAATTATTTTCAATTATTTTCAATTATTTTCAATTATTTATAAATTATTGTCAATTATTTTCAATTATTTTCAATTATTTATAATTATTTTCAATTATTTTAAATTATTTTCAATTATTTTCAATTATTTTCAATTATTTTCAGTTATTTTCAATTATTTTCAATTATTTATCAATTATTGTCAATTATTTTCAATTATTTTCAATTATTTTCAATTATTTTCAATTATTTTCAATTATTTTCAATTATTTTCAATTATTTTCAATTATTTATAAATTATTGTCAATTATTTTCAATTATTTTCAATTATTTATAAATTATTGTCAATTATTTTCAATTATTTTCAATTATTTATAATTATTTTCAATTATTTTCAATTATTTTAAATTATTTTCAATTATTTTCAATTATTTTCAATTATTTTCAATTATTTTCAATTATTTATTAATTATTTTCAATTATTATAATTATTTTCAATTATTTTCAATTATTTTCAATTATTTTCAATTTTTTTCAAATATTTTCAATTTTTTTCAATTATTTTCAATTATTTTCAATTATTTTCAATTATTTTCAATTATTTTCAATTATTTTCAATTATTTTCAATTATTTATAAATTATTGTCAATTATTTTCAATTATTTTCAATTATTTATCATTATTTTCAATTATTTTCATTTATTTTCAATTATTTTCAATTATTTTCAATTATTTTCAATTATTTTCAATTATTTTCAATTATTTTCAATTATTTTCAATTATTTTCAATTATTTTCAATTATTTTCAATTATTTATAAATTATTGTCAATTATTTTCAATTATTTTCAATTATTTATAATTATTATCAATTATTTTAAATTATTTTCAATTATTTTCAATTATTTTCAGTTATTTTCAATTATTTTCAATTATTTATCAATTATTGTCAATTATTTTCAATTATTTTCAATTATTTTCAATTATTTTCAATTATTTTCAATTATTTTCAATTATTTTCAATTATTTTCAATTATTTATAAATTATTGTCAATTATTTTCAATTATTTTCAATTATTTATAATTATTTTCTATTATTTTAAATTATTTTCAATTATTTATAATTATTTTCAATTATTTTCAATTATTTTCAATTATTTATAAATTATTGTCAATTATTTTCAATTATTTTCAATTATTTTCAATTATTTATAATTATTTTCAATTATTTTAAATTATTATCAATTATTTTCAATTATTTACAATTATTTTCAATTATTTTCAATTATTTTCAATTTTTTTCAATTATTTTCAATTATTTTCAATTATTTTCAATTATTTTCAATTATTTTCAATTATTTTCAATTATTTTCAATTATTTTCAATTATTTTCAATTATTTATAAATTATTGTCAATTATTTTCAATTATTTATAATTATTTTAAATTATTTTAAATTATTTTCAATTATTTTCAATTATTTATAATTATTTTCTATTATTTTAAATTATTTTAAATTATTTTCAATTATTTTCAATTATTTTCAATTATTTTCAATTATTTATCAATTATTGTCAATTATTTTTAATTATTTTCAATTATTTTCAATTATTTTCAATTATTTTCAATTTTTTTCAATTATTTATTAATTATTTTCAAATATTTATAATTATTTTCAATTATTTTCAATTATTTATAATTATTTTCAATTATTTATAATTATTTTCAATTATTTTCAATTATTTTCAATTATTGTCAATTATTTTCAATTATTTTCAATTATTTTCAATTATTGTCAATTATTTTCAATTATTTTCAATTATTTTCAATTATTTTCAATTATTTTCAATTATTTTCAATTATTTTCAATTATTTTCAATTATTTTCAATTATTTTCAATTATTTTCAATTATTTTCAATTATTTTCAATTATTTTCAATTATTTTCAATTATTTTCAATTATTTTCAATTATATTAAATTATTTTCAATTATTTTCAATTATTTTCAATTATTTTCAATTATTTTCAATTATTTTCAATTATATTAAATTATTTTCAATTATTTTCAATTATTTTCAATTATTTTCAATTATTTTCAATTATTTATCAATTATTGTCAATTATTTTCAATTATTTTCAATTATTTTCAATTATTTTCAATTATTTTCAATTATTTTCAATTATTTTCAATTTTTTTCAATTATTTATTAATTATTTTCAATTATTTATAATTATTTTCAATTATTTTCAATTATTTTCAATTATTGTCAATTATTTTCAATTATTTTCAATTATTATCAATTATTGTCAATTATTTTCAATTATTTTCAATTATTTTCAATTATTTTCAATTATTTTCAATTATTTTCAATTATTTTCAATTATTTTCAATTATTTTCAATTATTTTCAATTATTTTCAATTATTTTCAATTATTTTCAATTATTTTCAATTATTTTCAATTATACTAAATTATTTTCAATTATTTTCAATTATTTTCAATTATTTTCAATTATTTTCAATTATTTTCAGTTATTTTCAATTATATATTAATTATTTTCAATTATTTTCAATTATTTTCAATTATTTTCAATTATTTTCAATTATTTTCAATTATTTTCAATTATTTTCAATTATTTTCAATTATTTTCAATTATTTTCAATTATTTTCAATTATTTTCAATTATTTTCAATTATACTAAATTATTTTCAATTATTTTCAATTATTTTCAATTATTTTCAATTATTTTCAATTATTTTCAGTTATTTTCAATTATATATTAATTATTTTCAATTATTTATAATTATTTTCAATTATCTTCAATTATTTTCAATTATTTTCAATTATTTTCAATTATTTTCAATTATTTTCAATTATTTATTAATTATTTTCAATTATTATAATTATTTTCAATTATTTTCAATTATTTTCAATTATTTTCAATTTTTTTCAATTATTTTCAATTATTTTCAATTATTTTCAATTATTTTCAATTATTTTCAATTATTTTCAATTATTTTCAATTATTTATAAATTATTGTCAATTATTTTCAATTATTTTCAATTATTTATAATTATTTTCAATTATTTTCATTTATTTTCAATTATTTTCAATTATTTTCAATTATTTTCAATTATTTTCAATTATTTTCAATTATTTTCAATTATTTATAAATTATTGTCAATTATTTTCAATTATTTTCAATTATTTATAATTATTTTCAATTATTTTCAATTATTTTCAATTATTTTCAATTATTTTCAATTATTTTCAATTATTTTCAGTTATTTTAAATTATTTTCAATTATTTATCAATTATTGTCAATTATTTTCAATTATTTTCAATTATTTTCAATTATTTTCAATTATTTTCAATTATTTTCAATTATTTTCAATTATTTTCAATTATTTTCAATTATTTATAAATTATTGTCAATTATTTTCAATTATTTTCAATTATTTATAATTATTTTCTATTATTTTAAATTATTTTCAATTATTTTCAATTATTTATAATTATTTTCAATTATTTTCAATTATTTTCAATTATTTTCAATTATTTATAAATTATTGTCAATTATTTTCAATTATTTTCAATTATTTTCAATTATTTTCAATTATTTTCAATTATTTTCAATTATTTATAATTATTTTCAATTATTTTAAATTATTATCAATTATTTTCAATTATTTACAATTATTTTCAATTATTTTCAATTATTTTCAATTATATTCAATTATTTTCAATTATTTTCAATTATTTATTAATTATTTTCAATTATTTATTAATTATTTTCAATTTTTTCAATTATCTTCAATTATTTTCAATTATTTTCAATTATTTTCAATTATTTTCAATTATTTTCAATTATTTATAAATTATTGTCAATTATTTTCACTTATTTTCAATTATTTATAAATTATTGTCAATTATTTTCAATTATTTTCAATTATTTATAATTATTTTCAATTATTTTAAATTATTTTCAATTATTTTCAATTATTTTCAATTATTTTCAATTATTTATTAATTATTTTCAATTATTATAATTATTTTCAATTATTTTCAATTATTTTCAATTATTTTCAATTTTTTTCAATTATTTTCAATTATTTTCAATTATTTTCAATTATTTATTAATTATTTTCAATTATTATAATTATTTTCAATTATTTTCAATTATTTTCAATTATTTTCAATTTTTTTCAATTATTTTCAATTTTTTTCAATTATTTTCAATTATTTTCAATTATTTTCAATTATTTTCAATTATTTTCAATTATTTTCAATTATTTATAAATTATTGTCAATTATTTTCAATTATTTTCAATTATTTATAATTATTTTCAATTATTTTCATTTATTTTCAATTATTTTCAATTATTTTCTATTATTTTCAATTATTTTCAATTATTTTCAATTATTTTCAGTTATTTTCAATTATTTATCAATTATTGTCAATTATTTTCAATTATTTTCTATTATTTTCAATTATTTTCAATTATTTTCAATTATTTTCAATTATTTTCAATTATTTTCAATTATTTATAAATTATTGTCAATTATTTTCAATTATTTTCAATTATTTATAATTATTTTCTATTATTTTAAATTATTTTCTATTATTTTCAATTATTTATAATTATTTTCAATTATTATCAATTATTTTCAATTATTTTCAATTATTTATAAATTATTGTCAATTATTTTCAAATATTTTCAATTATTTTCAATTATTTATAATTATTTTCAATTATTTTCAATTATTTTCAATTATTTTCAATTATTTATAAATTATTGTCAATTATTTTCAATTATTTTCGATTATTTATAATTATTTTCAATTATTTTCAATCATTTTCAATTATTTTCAATTATTTTCAATTATTTTCAATTATTTTCAATTATTTTCAATTATTTTCAATTATTTTCAATTATTTTCAATTATTTTCAATTATTTATCAATTATTGTCAATTATTTTCAATTATTTTCAATTATGTTCAATTATTTTCAATTATTTTCAATTATTTTCAATTTTTTTCAATTATTTATTAATTATTTTCAATTATTTATAATTATTTTCAATTATTTTCAATTATTTATAAATTATTGTCAATTATTTTCAATTATTTTCAATTATTTTCAAGTATTTATAATTATTTTCAATTATTTTAAATTATTATCAATTATTTTCAATTATTTACAATTATTTTCAATTATTTTCAATTATTTTCTATTATTTTCAATTTTTTTAAATTATTTTAAATTATTTTAAATTAGTTATAATTATTTTCAATTATTTTCAATTATTTATAAATTATTGTCAATTATTTTCAATTATTTTCAATTATTTATAAATTATTGTCAATTATTTTCAATTATTTTCAATTATTTATAATTATTTTCAATTATTTTAAATTATTTTAAATTATTTTCAATTATTTTCAATTATTTTCAATTATTTATTAATTATTTTCAATTATTATAATTATTTTCAATTATTTTCAATTATTTTCAATTATTTTCAATTTTTTTCAATTATTTTCAATTTTTTTCAATTATTTTCAATTATTTTCAATTATTCTCAATTATTTATAAATTATTGTCAATTATTTTCAATTATTTTCAATTATGTATAGTTATTTTCAATTATTTTCATTTATTTTAAATTATTTTCAATTATTTTCAATTATTTTCAATTATTTTCAATTATTTTCAATTATTTTCAATTATTTTCAATTATTTATAAATTATTGTCAATTATTTTCAATTATTTTCAATTATTTATAATTATTTTCAATTATTTTAAATTATTTTCAATTATTTTCAATTATTTTCAATTATTTTCAGTTATTTTCAATTATTTTCAATTATTTATCAATTATTGTCAATTATTTTCAATTATTTTCAATTATTTTCAATTATTTTCAATTATTTTCAATTATTTTCAATTATTTTCAATTATTTTCAATTATTTTCAATTATTTTCAATTATTTTCAATTATTTATAAATTATTGTCAATTATTTTCAATTATTTTCAATTATTTATAAATTATTGTCAATTATTTTCAATTATTTTCAATTATTTTAAATTATTTTCAATTATTTTCAATTATTTTCAATTATTTATTAATTATTTTCAATTATTATAATTATTTTCAATTATTTTCAATTATTTTCAATTATTTTCAATTTTTTTCAATTATTTCCAATTTTTTTCAATTATTTTCAATTATTTTCAATTATTTTCAATTATTTTCAATTATTTTCAATTATTTTCAATTATTTTCAATTATTTTCAATTATTTATAAATTATTGTCAATTATTTTCAATTATTTTCAATTATTTATAATTATTTTCAATTATTTTCATTTATTTTCAATTATTTTCAATTATTTTCAATTATTTTCAATTATTTTAAATTATTTTCAATTATTTTCAATTATTTTCAATTATTTATAATTATTTTCTATTATTTTAAATTATTTTAAATTATTTTCAATTATTTTCAATTATTTTCAATTATTTTCAATTATTTTCAATTATTTTCAATTATTTATCAATTATTGTCAATTATTTTTAATTATTTTCAATTATTTTCAATTATTTTCAATTATTTTCAATTTTTTTCAATTATTTATTAATTATTTTCAAATATTTATAATTATTTTCAATTATTTTCAATTATTTATAATTATTTTCAATTATTTATAATTATTTTCAATTATTTTCAATTATTTTCAATTATTGTCAATTATTTTCAATTATTTTCAATTATTTTCAATTATTGTCAATTATTTTCAATTATTTTCAATTATTTTCAATTATTTTCAATTATTTTCAATTATTTTCAATTATTTTCAATTATTTTCAATTATTTTCAATTATTTTCAATTATTTTCAATTATTTTCAATTATTTTCAATTATTTTCAATTATTTTCAATTATTTTCAATTATTTTCAATTATTTTCAATTATTTTCAATTATTTTCAATTATTTTCAATTATATTAAATTATTTTCAATTATTTTCAATTATTTTCAATTATTTTCAATTATTTTCAATTATTTTCAATTATTGTCAATTATTTTCAATTATTTTCAATTATTTTCAATTATTGTCAATTATTTTCAATTATTTTCAATTATTTTCAATTATTTTCAATTATTTTCAATTATTTTCAATTATTTTCAATTATTTTCAATTATTTTCAATTATTTTCAATTATTTTCAATTATTTTCAATTATTTTCAATTATTTTCAATTATTTTCAATTATTTTAAATTATTTTAAATTAGTTATAATTATTTTCAATTATTTTCAATTATTTATAAATTATTGTCAATTATTTTCAATTATTTTCAATTATTTATAAATTATTGTCAATTATTTTCAATTATTTTCAATTATTTATAATTATTTTCAATTATTTTAAATTATTTTAAATTATTTTCAATTATTTTCAATTATTTTCAATTATTTATTAATTATTTTCAATTATTATAATTATTTTCAATTATTTTCAATTATTTTCAATTATTTTCAATTTTTTTAAATTATTTTCAATTTTTTTCAATTATTTTCAATTATTTTCAATTATTCTCAATTATTTATAAATTATTGTCAATTATTTTCAATTATTTTCAATTATGTATAATTATTTTCAATTATTTTCATTTATTTTAAATTATTTTCAATTATTTTCAATTATTTTCAATTATTTTCAATTATTTTCAATTATTTTCAATTATTTTCAATTATTTATAAATTATTGTCAATTATTTTCAATTATTTTCAATTATTTATAATTATTTCAATTATTTTAAATTATTTTCAATTATTTTCAATTATTTTCAATTATTTTCAGTTATTTTCAATTATTTTCAATTATTTATCAATTATTGTCAATTATTTTCAATTATTTTCAATTATTTTCAATTATTTTCAATTATTTTCAATTATTTTCAATTATTTTCAATTATTTTCAATTATTTTCAATTATTTTCAATTATTTTCAATTATTTTCAATTATTTATAAATTATTGTCAATTATTTTCAATTATTTTCAATTATTTATAAATTATTGTCAATTATTTTCAATTATTTTCAATTATTTTAAATTATTTTCAATTATTTTCAATTATTTTCAATTATTTATTAATTATTTTCAATTATTATAATTATTTTCAATTATTTTCAATTATTTTCAATTATTTTCAATTTTTTTCAATTATTTTCAATTATTTTCAATTATTTTCAATTATTTTCAATTATTTTCAATTATTTTCAATTATTTTCAATTATTTTCAATTATTTATAAATTATTGTCAATTATTTTCAATTATTTTCAATTATTTATAATTATTTTCAATTATTTTCATTTATTTTCAATTATTTTCAATTATTTTCAATTATTTTCAATTATTTTCAATTATTTTCAATTATTTTCAATTATTTTCAATTATTTATAATTATTTTCTATTATTTTAAATTATTTTAAATTATTTTCAATTATTTTCATTTATTTTCAATTATTTTCAATTATTTTCAATTATTTATCAATTATTGTCAATTATTTTTAATTATTTTCAATTATTTTCAATTATTTTCAATTATTTTCAATTTTTTTCAATTATTTATTAATTATTTTCAAATATTTATAATTATTTTCAATTATTTTCAATTATTTATAATTATTTTCAATTATTTATAATTATTTTCAATTATTTTCAATTATTTTCAATTATTGTCAATTATTTTCAATTATTTTCAATTATTTTCAATTATTGTCAATTATTTTCAATTATTTTCAATTATTTTCAATTATTTTCAATTATTTTCAATTATTTTCAATTATTTTCAATTATTTTCAATTATTTTCAATTATTTTCAATTATTTTCAATTATTTTCAATTATTTTCAATTATTTTCAATTATTTTCAATTATTTTCAATTATTTTCAATTATTTTCAATTATTTTCAATTATTTTCAATTATATTAAATTATTTTCAATTATTTTCAATTATTTTCAATTATTTTCAATTATTTTCAATTATTTATCAATTATTGTCAATTATTTTCAATTATTTTCAATTATTTTCAATTATTTTCAATTATTTTCAATTATTTTCAATTTTTTTCAATTATTTATTAATTATTTTCAATTATTTATAATTATTTTCAATTATTTTCAATTATTTTCAATTATTGTCAATTATTGTCAATTATTTTCAATTATTATCAATTATTGTCAATTATTTTCAATTATTTTCAATTATTTTCAATTATTTTCAATTATTTTCAATTATTTTCAATTATTTTCAATTATTTTCAATTATTTTCAATTATTTTCAATTATTTTCAATTATTTTCAATTATTTTCAATTATTTTTAATTATTTTCAATTATTTTCAATTATTTTCAATTATTTTCAATTATACTAAATTATTTTCAATTATTTTCAATTATTTTCAATTATTTTCAATTATTTTCAGTTATTTTCAATTATTTATTAATTATTTTCAATTATTTATAATCATTTTCAATTATTTTCAATTATCTTCAATTATTTTCAATTATTTTCAATTATTTTCAATTATTTTCAATTATTTTCAATTATTTATAAATTATTGTCAATTATTTTCAATTATTTTCAATTATTTATAAATTATTGTCAATTATTTTCAATTATTTTCAATTATTTATAATTATTTTCAATTATTTTAAATTATTTTCAATTATTTTCAATTATTTTCAATTATTTTCAATTATTTATTAATTATTTTCAATTATTATAATTATTTTCAATTATTTTCAATTATTTATAAATTATTGTCAATTATTTTCAATTATTTTCAATTATTTATAAATTATTGTCAATTATTTTCAATTATTTTCAATTATTTATAATTATTTTCAATTATTTTAAATTATTTTAAATTATTTTCAATTATTTTCAATTATTTTCAATTATTTATTAATTATTTTCAATTATTATAATTATTTTCAATTATTTTCAATTATTTTCAATTTTTTTCAATTATTTTCAATTATTTTCAATTATATTAAATTATTTTCAATTATTTTCAATTATTTTCAATTATTTTCAATTATTTTCAATTATTTTCAATTATTTTCAATTATTTTCAATTATTTTCAATTATTTTCAATTATTGTCAATTATTTTCAATTATTTTCAATTATTTTCAATTATTGTCAATTATTTTCAATTATTTTCAATTATTTTCAATTATTTTCAATTATTTTCAATTATTTTCAATTATTTTCAATTATTTTCAATTATTTTCAATTATTTTCAATTATTTTCAATTATTTTCAATTATTTTCAATTATTTTCAATTATTTTCAATTATTTTAAATTAGTTATAATTATTTTCAATTATTTTCAATTATTTATAAATTATTGTCAATTATTTTCAATTATTTTCAATTATTTATAAATTATTGTCAATTATTTTCAATTATTTTCAATTATTTATAATTATTTTCAATTATTTTAAATTATTTTAAATTATTTTCAATTATTTTCAATTATTTTCAATTATTTATTAATTATTTTCAATTATTATAATTATTTTCAATTATTTTCAATTATTTTCAATTATTTTCAATTTTTTTCAATTATTTTCAATTTTTTTCAATTATTTTCAATTATTTTCAATTATTCTCAATTATTTATAAATTATTGTCAATTATTTTCAATTATTTTCAATTATGTATAATTATTTTCAATTATTTTCATTTATTTTAAATTATTTTCAATTATTTTCAATTATTTTCAATTATTTTCAATTATTTTCAATTATTTTCAATTATTTTCAATTATTTATAAATTATTGTCAATTATTTTCAATTATTTTCAATTATTTATAATTATTTTCAATTATTTTAAATTATTTTCAATTATTTTCAATTATTTTCAATTATTTTCAGTTATTTTCAATTATTTTCAATTATTTATCAATTATTGTCAATTATTTTCAATTATTTTCAATTATTTTCAATTATTTTCAATTATTTTCAATTATTTTCAATTATTTTCAATTATTTTCAATTATTTTCAATTATTTTCAATTATTTATAAATTATTGTCAATTATTTTCAATTATTTTCAATTATTTATAAATTATTGTCAATTATTTTCAATTATTTTCAATTATTTTAAATTATTTTCAATTATTTTCAATTATTTTCAATTATTTATTAATTATTTTCAATTATTATAATTATTTTCAATTATTTTCAATTATTTTCAATTATTTTCAATTTTTTTCAATTATTTTCAATTATTTTCAATTATTTTCAATTATTGTCAATTATTTTCAATTATTTTCAATTATTTTCAATTATTGTCAATTATTTTCAATTATTTTCAATTATTTTCAATTATTTTCAATTATTTTCAATTATTTTCAATTATTTTCAATTATTTTCAATTATTTTCAATTATTTTCAATTATTTTCAATTATTTTCAATTATTTTCAATTATTTTCAATTATTTTCAATTATTTTAAATTATTTTAAATTAGTTATAATTATTTTCAATTATTTTCAATTATTTATAAATTATTGTCAATTATTTTCAATTATTTTCAATTATTTATAAATTATTGTCAATTATTTTCAATTATTTTCAATTATTTATAATTATTTTCAATTATTTTAAATTATTTTAAATTATTTTCAATTATTTTCAATTATTTTCAATTATTTATTAATTATTTTCAATTATTATAATTATTTTCAATTATTTTCAATTATTTTCAATTATTTTCAATTTTTTTCAATTATTTTCAATTTTTTTCAATTATTTTCAATTATTTTCAATTATTCTCAATTATTTATAAATTATTGTCAATTATTTTCAATTATTTTCAATTATGTATAATTATTTTCAATTATTTTCTTTTATTTTAAATTATTTTCAATTATTTTCAATTATTTTCAATTATTTTCAATTATTTTCAATTATTTTCAATTATTTTCAATTATTTATAAATTATTGTCAATTATTTTCAATTATTTTCAATTATTTATAATTATTTTCAATTATTTTAAATTATTTTCAATTATTTTCAATTATTTTCAATTATTTTCAGTTATTTTCAATTATTTTCAATTATTTATCAATTATTGTCAATTATTTTCAATTATTTTCAATTATTTTCAATTATTTTCAATTATTTTCAATTATTTTCAATTATTTTCAATTATTTTCAATTATTTTCAATTATTTTCAATTATTTATAAATTATTGTCAATTATTTTCAATTATTTTCAATTATTTATAAATTATTGTCAATTATTTTCAATTATTTTCAATTATTTTAAATTATTTTCAATTATTTTCAATTATTTTCAATTATTTATTAATTATTTTCAATTATTATAATTATTTTCAATTATTTTCAATTATTTTCAATTATTTTCAATTTTTTTCAATTATTTTCAATTATTTTCAATTATTTTCAATTATTTTCAATTATTTTCAATTATTTTCAATTATTTTCAATTATTTTCAATTATTTGTCAATTATTTTCAATTATTTTCAATTATTTATAATTATTTTCAATTATTTTCATTTATTTTCAATTATTTTCAATTATTTTCAATTATTTTCAATTATTTTAAATTATTTTCAATTATTTTCAATTATTTTCAATTATTTATAATTATTTTCTATTATTTTAAATTATTTTAAATTATTTTCAATTATTTTCAATTATTTTCAATTATTTTCAATTATTTTCAATTATTTTCAATTATTTATCAATTATTGTCAATTATTTTTAATTATTTTCAATTATTTTCAATTATTTTCAATTATTTTCAATTTTTTTCAATTATTTATTAATTATTTTCAAATATTTATAATTATTTTCAATTATTTTCAATTATTTATAATTATTTTCAATTATTTATAATTATTTTCAATTATTTTCAATTATTTTCAATTATTGTCAATTATTTTCAATTATTTTCAATTATTTTCAATTATTGTCAATTATTTTCAATTATTTTCAATTATTTTCAATTATTTTCAATTATTTTCAATTATTTTCAATTATTTTCAATTATTTTCAATTATTTTCAATTATTTTCAATTATTTTCAATTATTTTCAATTATTTTCAATTATTTTCAATTATTTTCAATTATTTTCAATTATTTTCAATTATTTTCAATTATATTAAATTATTTTCAATTATTTTCAATTATTTTCAATTATTTTCAATTATTTTCAATTATTTTCAATTATTTATCAATTATTGTCAATTATTTTCAATTATTTTCAATTATTTTCAATTATTTTCAATTATTTTCAATTATTTTCAATTTTTTTCAATTATTTATTAATTATTTTCAATTATTTATAATTATTTTCAATTATTTTCAATTATTTTCAATTATTGTCAATTATTGTCAATTATTTTCAATTATTATCAATTATTGTCAATTATTTTCAATTATTTTCAATTATTTTCAATTATTTTCAATTATTTTCAATTATTTATAAATTATTGTCAATTATTTTCAATTATTTTCAATTATTTATAAATTATTGTCAATTATTTTCAATTATTTTCAATTATTTATAATTATTTTCAATTATTTTAAATTATTTTCAATTATTTTCAATTATTTTCAATTATTTTCAATTATTTATTAATTATTTTCAATTATTATAATTATTTTCAATTATTTTCAATTATTTATAAATTATTGTCAATTATTTTCAATTATTTTCAATTATTTATAAATTATTGTCAATTATTTTCAATTATTTTCAATTATTTATAATTATTTTCAATTATTTTAAATTATTTTAAATTATTTTCAATTATTTTCAATTATTTTCAATTATTTATTAATTATTTTCAATTATTATAATTATTTTCAATTATTTTCAATTATTTTCAATTTTTTTCAATTATTTTCAATTATTTTCAATTATATTAAATTATTTTCAATTATTTTCAATTATTTTCAATTATTTTCAATTATTTTCAATTATTTTCAATTATTTTCAATTATTTTCAATTATTGTCAATTATTTTCAATTATTTTCAATTATTTTCAATTATTGTCAATTATTTTCAATTATTTTCAATTATTTTCAATTATTTTCAATTATTTTCAATTATTTTCAATTATTTTCAATTATTTTCAATTATTTTCAATTATTTTCAATTATTTTCAATTATTTTCAATTATTTTCAATTATTTTCAATTATTTTCAATTATTTTCAATTATTTTAAATTATTTTAAATTAGTTATAATTATTTTCAATTATTTTCAATTATTTATAAATTATTGTCAATTATTTTCAATTATTTTCAATTATTTATAAATTATTGTCAATTATTTTCAATTATTTTCAATTATTTATAATTATTTTCAATTATTTTAAATTATTTTAAATTATTTTCAATTATTTTCAATTATTTTCAATTATTTATTAATTATTTTCAATTATTATAATTATTTTCAATTATTTTCAATTATTTTCAATTATTTTCAATTATTTTCAATTATTTTCAATTATTTTCAATTATTTATAATTATTTTCAATTATTTTAAATTATTTTCAATTATTTTCAATTATTTTCAATTATTTTCAGTTATTTTCAATTATTTTCAATTATTTATCAATTATTGTCAATTATTTTCAATTATTTTCAATTATTTTCAATTATTTTCAATTATTTTCAATTATTTTCAATTATTTTCAATTATTTTCAATTATTTTCAATTATTTTCAATTATTTATAAATTATTGTCAATTATTTTCAATTATTTTCAATTATTTATAAATTATTGTCAATTATTTTCAATTATTTTCAATTATTTTAAATTATTTTCAATTATTTTCAATTATTTTCAATTATTTATTAATTATTTTCAATTATTATAATTATTTTCAATTATTTTCAATTATTTTCAATTATTTTCAATTTTTTTCAATTATTTTCAATTATTTTCAATTATTTTCAATTATTTTCAATTATTTTCAATTATTTTCAATTATTTTCAATTATTTTCAATTATTTATAAATTATTGTCAATTATTTTCAATTATTTTCAATTATTTATAATTATTTTCAATTATTTTCATTTATTTTCAATTATTTTCAATTATTTTCAATTATTTTCAATTATTTTCAATTATTTTCAATTATTTTCAATTATTTATAAATTATTGTCAATTATTTTCAATTATTTTCAATTATTTATAATTATTTTCAATTATTTTCATTTATTTTCAATTATTTTCAATTATTTTCAATTATTTTCAATTATTTTAAATTATTTTCAATTATTTTCAATTATTTTCAATTATTTATAATTATTTTCTATTATTTTAAATTATTTTAAATTATTTTCAATTATTTTCAATTATTTTCAATTATTTTCAATTATTTTCAATTATTTTCAATTATTTATCAATTATTGTCAATTATTTTTAATTATTTTCAATTATTTTCAATTATTTTCAATTATTTTCAATTTTTTTCAATTATTTATTAATTATTTTCAAATATTTATAATTATTTTCAATTATTTTCAATTATTTATAATTATTTTCAATTATTTATAATTATTTTCAATTATTTTCAATTATTTTCAATTATTGTCAATTATTTTCAATTATTTTCAATTATTTTCAATTATTGTCAATTATTTTCAATTATTTTCAATTATTTTCAATTATTTTCAATTATTTTCAATTATTTTCAATTATTTTCAATTATTTTCAATTATTTTCAATTATTTTCAATTATTTTCAATTATTTTCAATTATTTTCAATTATTTTCAATTATTTTCAATTATTTTCAATTATTTTCAATTATTTTCAATTATATTAAATTATTTTCAATTATTTTCAATTATTTTCAATTATTTTCAATTATTTTCAATTATTTTCAATTATTTATCAATTATTGTCAATTATTTTCAATTATTTTCAATTATTTTCAATTATTTTCAATTATTTTCAATTATTTTCAATTTTTTTCAATTATTTATTAATTATTTTCAATTATTTATAATTATTTTCAATTATTTTCAATTATTTTCAATTATTGTCAATTATTGTCAATTATTTTCAATTATTATCAATTATTGTCAATTATTTTCAATTATTTTCAATTATTTTCAATTATTTTCAATTATTTTCAATTATTTATAAATTATTGTCAATTATTTTCAATTATTTTCAATTATTTATAAATTATTGTCAATTATTTTCAATTATTTTCAATTATTTATAATTATTTTCAATTATTTTAAATTATTTTCAATTATTTTCAATTATTTTCAATTATTTTCAATTATTTATTAATTATTTTCAATTATTATAATTATTTTCAATTATTTTCAATTATTTATAAATTATTGTCAATTATTTTCAATTATTTTCAATTATTTATAAATTATTGTCAATTATTTTCAATTATTTTCAATTATTTATAATTATTTTCAATTATTTTAAATTATTTTAAATTATTTTCAATTATTTTCAATTATTTTCAATTATTTATTAATTATTTTCAATTATTATAATTATTTTCAATTATTTTCAATTATTTTCAATTTTTTTCAATTATTTTCAATTATTTTCAATTATATTAAATTATTTTCAATTATTTTCAATTATTTTCAATTATTTTCAATTATTTTCAATTATTTTCAATTATTTTCAATTATTTTCAATTATTGTCAATTATTTTCAATTATTTTCAATTATTTTCAATTATTGTCAATTATTTTCAATTATTTTCAATTATTTTCAATTATTTTCAATTATTTTCAATTATTTTCAATTATTTTCAATTATTTTCAATTATTTTCAATTATTTTCAATTATTTTCAATTATTTTCAATTATTTTCAATTATTTTCAATTATTTTCAATTATTTTCAATTATTTTAAATTATTTTAAATTAGTTATAATTATTTTCAATTATTTTCAATTATTTATAAATTATTGTCAATTATTTTCAATTATTTTCAATTATTTATAAATTATTGTCAATTATTTTCAATTATTTTCAATTATTTATAATTATTTTCAATTATTTTAAATTATTTTAAATTATTTTCAATTATTTTCAATTATTTTCAATTATTTATTAATTATTTTCAATTATTATAATTATTTTCAATTATTTTCAATTATTTTCAATTATTTTCAATTTTTTTCAATTATTTTCAATTTTTTTCAATTATTTTCAATTATTTTCAATTATTCTCAATTATTTATAAATTATTGTCAATTATTTTCAATTATTTTCAATTATTTTCAATTATTTTCAATTATGTATAATTATTTTCAATTATTTTCATTTATTTTAAATTATTTTCAATTATTTTCAATTATTTTCAATTATTTTCAATTATTTTCAATTATTTTCAATTATTTTCAATTATTTATAAATTATTGTCAATTATTTTCAATTATTTTCAATTATTTATAATTATTTTCAATTATTTTAAATTATTTTCAATTATTTTCAATTATTTTCAATTATTTTCAGTTATTTTCAATTATTTTCAATTATTTATCAATTATTGTCAATTATTTTCAATTATTTTCAATTATTTTCAATTATTTTCAATTATTTTCAATTATTTTCAATTATTTTCAATTATTTTCAATTATTTTCAATTATTTATAAATTATTGTCAATTATTTTCAATTATTTTCAATTATTTATAAATTATTGTCAATTATTTTCAATTATTTTCAATTATTTTAAATTATTTTCAATTATTTTCAATTATTTTCAATTATTTATTAATTATTTTCAATTATTATAATTATTTTCAATTATTTTCAATTATTTTCAATTATTTTCAATTTTTTTCAATTATTTTCAATTTTTTTCAATTATTTTCAATTATTTTCAATTATTTTCAATTATTTTCAATTATTTTCAATTATTTTCAATTATTTTCAATTATTTTCCATTATTTATAAATTATTGTCAATTATTTTCAATTATTTTCAATTATTTATAATTATTTTCAATTATTTTCATTTATTTTCAATTATTTTCAATTATTTTCAATTATTTTCAATTATTTTCAATTATTTTCAATTATTTTCAATTATTTTCAATTATTTTCAATTATTTTCAATTATTTTCAATTATTTTCAATTATTTTCAATTATTTTCAATTATTTTCAATTATTTTCAATTATTTTCAATTATTTTCAATTATTTTCAATTATTTTCAATTATTTTCAATTATATTAAATTATTTTCAATTATTTTCAATTATTTTCAATTATTTTCAATTATTTTCAATTATTTTCAATTATTTTCAATTATTTTCAATTATTGTCAATTATTTTCAATTATTTTCAATTATTTTCAATTATTGTCAATTATTTTCAATTATTTTCAATTATTTTCAATTATTTTCAATTATTTTCAATTATTTTCAATTATTTTCAATTATTTTCAATTATTTTCAATTATTTTCAATTATTTTCAATTATTTTCAATTATTTTCAATTATTTTCAATTATTTTAAATTATTTTAAATTAGTTATAATTATTTTCAATTATTTTCAATTATTTATAAATTATTGTCAATTATTTTCAATTATTTTCAATTATTTATAAATTATTGTCAATTATTTTCAATTATTTTCAATTATTTATAATTATTTTCAATTATTTTAAATTATTTTAAATTATTTTCAATTATTTTCAATTATTTTCAATTATTTATTAATTATTTTCAATTATTATAATTATTTTCAATTATTTTCAATTATTTTCAATTATTTTCAATTTTTTTCAATTATTTTCAATTTTTTTCAATTATTTTCAATTATTTTCAATTATTCTCAATTATTTATAAATTATTGTCAATTATTTTCAATTATTTTCAATTATGTATAATTATTTTCAATTATTTTCATTTATTTTAAATTATTTTCAATTATTTTCAATTATTTTCAATTATTTTCAATTATTTTCAATTATTTTCAATTATTTATAAATTATTGTCAATTATTTTCAATTATTTTCAATTATTTATAATTATTTTCAATTATTTTAAATTATTTTCAATTATTTTCAATTATTTTCAATTATTTTCAGTTATTTTCAATTATTTTCAATTATTTATCAATTATTGTCAATTATTTTCAATTATTTTCAATTATTTTCAATTATTTTCAATTATTTTCAATTATTTTCAATTATTTTCAATTATTTTCAATTATTTTCAATTATTTTCAATTATTTATAAATTATTGTCAATTATTTTCAATTATTTTCAATTATTTATAAATTATTGTCAATTATTTTCAATTATTTTCAATTATTTTAAATTATTTTCAATTATTTTCAATTATTTTCAATTATTTATTAATTATTTTCAATTATTATAATTATTTTCAATTATTTTCAATTATTTTCAATTATTTTCAATTTTTTTCAATTATTTTCAATTATTTTCAATTATTTTCAATTATTTTCAATTATTTTCAATTATTTTCAATTATTTTCAATTATTTTCAATTATTTTCAATTATTTTCAATTATTTATAAATTATTGTCAATTATTTTCAATTATTTTCAATTATTTATAATTATTTTCAATTATTTTCATTTATTTTCAATTATTTTCAATTATTTTCAATTATTTTCAATTATTTTAAATTATTTTCAATTATTTTCAATTATTTTCAATTATTTATAATTATTTTCTATTATTTTAAATTATTTTAAATTATTTTCAATTATTTTCAATTATTTTCAATTATTTTCAATTATTTTCAATTATTTATCAATTATTGTCAATTATTTTTAATTATTTTCAATTATTTTCAATTATTTTCAATTATTTTCAATTTTTTTCAATTATTTATTAATTATTTTCAAATATTTATAATTATTTTCAATTATTTTCAATTATTTATAATTATTTTCAATTATTTATAATTATTTTCAATTATTTTCAATTATTTTCAATTATTGTCAATTATTTTCAATTATTTTCAATTATTTTCAATTATTGTCAATTATTTTCAATTATTTTCAATTATTTTCAATTATTTTCAATTATTTTCAATTATTTTCAATTATTTTCAATTATTTTCAATTATTTTCAATTATTTTCAATTATTTTCAATTATTTTCAATTATTTTCAATTATTTTCAATTATTTTCAATTATTTTCAATTATATTAAATTATTTTCAATTATTTTCAATTATTTTCAATTATTTTCAATTATTTTCAATTATTTATCAATTATTGTCAATTATTTTCAATTATTTTCAATTATTTTCAATTATTTTCAATTATTTTCAATTATTTTCAATTTTTTTCAATTATTTATTAATTATTTTCAATTATTTATAATTATTTTCAATTATTTTCAATTATTTTCAATTATTGTCAATTATTGTCAATTATTTTCAATTATTATCAATTATTGTCAATTATTTTCAATTATTTTCAATTATTTTCAATTATTTTCAATTATTTTCAATTATTTTCAATTATTTTCAATTATTTTCAATTATTTTCAATTATTTATTAATTATTTTCAATTATTATAATTATTTTCAATTATTTTCAATTATTTTCAATTTTTTTCAATTATTTTCAATTTTTTTCAATTATTTTCAATTATTTTCAATTATTTTCAATTATTTTCAATTATTTTCAATTATTTATAAATTATTGTCAATTATTTTCAATTATTTTCAATTATTTATAATTATTTTCAATTATTTTCATTTTTTTTCATTTATTTTCAATTATTTTCAATTATTTTCAATTATTTTCAATTATTTTCAATTATTTTCAATTATTTATAAATTATTGTCAATTATTTTCAATTATTTTCAATTATTTATAATTATTTTCAATTATTTTAAATTATTTTCAATTATTTTCAATTATTTTCAATTATTTTCAATTATTTTCAGTTATTTTCAATTATTTTCAATTATTTATCAATTATTGTCAATTATTTTCAATTATTTTCAATTATTTTCAATTATTTTCAATTATTTTCAATTATTTTCAATTATTTATAAATTATTGTCAATTATTTTCAATTATTTTCAATTATTTATAATTATTTTCTATTATTTTAAATTATTTTCAATTATTTTCAATTATTTATAATTATTTTCAATTATTTTCAATTATTTTCAATTATTTATAAATTATTGTCAATTATTTTCAATTATTTTCAATTATTTTCAATTATCTTCAATTATTTTCAATTATTTTCAATTATTTTCAATTATTTTCAATTATTTTCAATTATTTATAAATTATTGTCAATTATTTTCAATTATTTATAAATTATTGTCAACTATTTTCAATTATTTTCAATTATTTATAATTATTTTCAATTATTTTAAATTATTTTCAATTATTTTCAATTATTTTCAATTATTTTCAATTATTTATTAATTATTTTCAATTATTTATAATTATTTTCAATTATTTTCAATTATTTTCAATTATTTTCAATTATTTTCAATTATTTTCAATTATTTTCAATTATTTTCAATTATTTTCAATTATTTTCAATTATTTTCAATTATTTTCAATTATTTTCAATTATTTATTAATTATTTTCAATTATTTAAAATTATTTTCAATTATTTTCAATTATCATCAATTATTTTCAATTATTTTCAATTATTTTCAATTATTTTCAATTATTTATAAATTATTGTCAATTATTTTCAATTATTTATAAATTATTGTCAATTATTTTCAATTATTTTCAATTATTTATAAATTATTGTCAATTATTTTCAATTATTTTCAATTATTTTCAATTATTTTCAATTATTTTCAATTATTTTCAATTATTTTCAATTATTTTCAATTATTTTCAATTATTTTCAATTATTTTCAATTATTTTCAATTATTTTCAATTATTTTCAATTATTTTAAATTATTTTAAATTAGTTATAATTATTTTCAATTATTTTCAATTATTTATAAATTATTGTCAATTATTTTCAATTATTTTCAATTATTTATAAATTATTGTCAATTATTTTCAATTATTTTCAATTATTTATAATTATTTTCAATTATTTTAAATTATTTTAAATTATTTTCAATTATTTTCAATTATTTTCAATTATTTATTAATTATTTTCAATTATTATAATTATTTTCAATTATTTTCAATTATTTTCAATTATTTTCAATTTTTTTCAATTATTTTCAATTTTTTTCAATTATTTTCAATTATTTTCAATTATTCTCAATTATTTATAAATTATTGTCAATTATTTTCAATTATTTTCAATTATGTATAATTATTTTCAATTATTTTCATTTATTTTAAATTATTTTCAATTATTTTCAATTATTTTCAATTATTTTCAATTATTTTCAATTATTTTCAATTATTTTCAATTATTTATAAATTATTGTCAATTATTTTCAATTATTTTCAATTATTTATAATTATTTTCAATTATTTTAAATTATTTTCAATTATTTTCAATTATTTTCAATTATTTTCAGTTATTTTCAATTATTTTCAATTATTTATCAATTATTGTCAATTATTTTCAATTATTTTCAATTATTTTCAATTATTTTCAATTATTTTCAATTATTTTCAATTATTTTCAATTATTTTCAATTATTTTCAATTATTTTCAATTATTTATAAATTATTGTCAATTATTTTCAATTATTTTCAATTATTTATAAATTATTGTCAATTATTTTCAATTATTTTCAATTATTTTAAATTATTTTCAATTATTTTCAATTATTTTCAATTATTTATTAATTATTTTCAATTATTATAATTATTTTCAATTATTTTCAATTATTTTCAATTATTTTCAATTTTTTTCAATTATTTTCAATTTTTTTCAATTATTTTCAATTATTTTCAATTATTTTCAATTATTTTCAATTATTTTCAATTATTTTCAATTATTTTCAATTATTTTCCATTATTTATAAATTATTGTCAATTATTTTCAATTATTTTCAATTATTTATAATTATTTTCAATTATTTTCATTTATTTTCAATTATTTTCAATTATTTTCAATTATTTTCAATTATTTTCAATTATTTTCAATTATTTTCAATTATTTTCAATTATTTTCAATTATTTTCAATTATTTTCAATTATTTTCAATTATTTTCAATTATTTTCAATTATTTTCAATTATTTTCAATTATTTTCAATTATTTTCAATTATTTTCAATTATTTTCAATTATTTTCAATTATATTAAATTATTTTCAATTATTTTCAATTATTTTCAATTATTTTCAATTATTTTCAATTATTTTCAATTATTTTCAATTATTTTCAATTATTGTCAATTATTTTCAATTATTTTCAATTATTTTCAATTATTGTCAATTATTTTCAATTATTTTCAATTATTTTCAATTATTTTCAATTATTTTCAATTATTTTCAATTATTTTCAATTATTTTCAATTATTTTCAATTATTTTCAATTATTTTCAATTATTTTCAATTATTTTCAATTATTTTCAATTATTTTAAATTATTTTAAATTAGTTATAATTATTTTCAATTATTTTCAATTATTTATAAATTATTGTCAATTATTTTCAATTATTTTCAATTATTTATAAATTATTGTCAATTATTTTCAATTATTTTCAATTATTTATAATTATTTTCAATTATTTTAAATTATTTTAAATTATTTTCAATTATTTTCAATTATTTTCAATTATTTATTAATTATTTTCAATTATTATAATTATTTTCAATTATTTTCAATTATTTTCAATTATTTTCAATTTTTTCAATTATTTTCAATTTTTTTCAATTATTTTCAATTATTTTCAATTATTCTCAATTATTTATAAATTATTGTCAATTATTTTCAATTATTTTCAATTATGTATAATTATTTTCAATTATTTTCATTTATTTTAAATTATTTTCAATTATTTTCAATTATTTTCAATTATTTTCAATTATTTTCAATTATTTTCAATTATTTATAAATTATTGTCAATTATTTTCAATTATTTTCAATTATTTATAATTATTTTCAATTATTTTAAATTATTTTCAATTATTTTCAATTATTTTCAATTATTTTCAGTTATTTTCAATTATTTTCAATTATTTATCAATTATTGTCAATTATTTTCAATTATTTTCAATTATTTTCAATTATTTTCAATTATTTTCAATTATTTTCAATTATTTTCAATTATTTTCAATTATTTTCAATTATTTTCAATTATTTATAAATTATTGTCAATTATTTTCAATTATTTTCAATTATTTATAAATTATTGTCAATTATTTTCAATTATTTTCAATTATTTTAAATTATTTTCAATTATTTTCAATTATTTTCAATTATTTATTAATTATTTTCAATTATTATAATTATTTTCAATTATTTTCAATTATTTTCAATTATTTTCAATTTTTTTCAATTATTTTCAATTATTTTCAATTATTTTCAATTATTTTCAATTATTTTCAATTATTTTCAATTATTTTCAATTATTTTCAATTATTTTCAATTATTTTCAATTATTTATAAATTATTGTCAATTATTTTCAATTATTTTCAATTATTTATAATTATTTTCAATTATTTTCATTTATTTTCAATTATTTTCAATTATTTTCAATTATTTTCAATTATTTTAAATTATTTTCAATTATTTTCAATTATTTTCAATTATTTATAATTATTTTCTATTATTTTAAATTATTTTAAATTATTTTCAATTATTTTCAATTATTTTCAATTATTTTCAATTATTTTCAATTATTTATCAATTATTGTCAATTATTTTTAATTATTTTCAATTATTTTCAATTATTTTCAATTATTTTCAATTTTTTTCAATTATTTATTAATTATTTTCAAATATTTATAATTATTTTCAATTATTTTCAATTATTTATAATTATTTTCAATTATTTATAATTATTTTCAATTATTTTCAATTATTTTCAATTATTGTCAATTATTTTCAATTATTTTCAATTATTTTCAATTATTGTCAATTATTTTCAATTATTTTCAATTATTTTCAATTATTTTCAATTATTTTCAATTATTTTCAATTATTTTCAATTATTTTCAATTATTTTCAATTATTTTCAATTATTTTCAATTATTTTCAATTATTTTCAATTATTTTCAATTATTTTCAATTATTTTCAATTATATTAAATTATTTTCAATTATTTTCAATTATTTTCAATTATTTTCAATTATTTTCAATTATTTTCAATTATTTATCAATTATTGTCAATTATTTTCAATTATTTTCAATTATTTTCAATTATTTTCAATTATTTTCAATTATTTTCAATTTTTTTCAATTATTTATTAATTATTTTCAATTATTTATAATTATTTTCAATTATTTTCAATTATTTTCAATTATTGTCAATTATTGTCAATTATTTTCAATTATTATCAATTATTGTCAATTATTTTCAATTATTTTCAATTATTTTCAATTATTTTCAATTATTTTCAATTATTTTCAATTATTTTCAATTATTTTCAATTATTTTCAATTATTTATTAATTATTTTCAATTATTATAATTATTTTCAATTATTTTCAATTATTTTCAATTTTTTTCAATTATTTTCAATTTTTTTCAATTATTTTCAATTATTTTCAATTATTTTCAATTATTTTCAATTATTTTCAATTATTTATAAATTATTGTCAATTATTTTCAATTATTTTCAATTATTTATAATTATTTTCAATTATTTTCATTTTTTTTCATTTATTTTCAATTATTTTCAATTATTTTCAATTATTTTCAATTATTTTCAATTATTTTCAATTATTTATAAATTATTGTCAATTATTTTCAATTATTTTCAATTATTTATAATTATTTTCAATTATTTTAAATTATTTTCAATTATTTTCAATTATTTTCAATTATTTTCAATTATTTTCAGTTATTTTCAATTATTTTCAATTATTTATCAATTATTGTCAATTATTTTCAATTATTTTCAATTATTTTCAATTATTTTCAATTATTTTCAATTATTTTCAATTATTTATAAATTATTGTCAATTATTTTCAATTATTTTCAATTATTTATAATTATTTTCTATTATTTTAAATTATTTTCAATTATTTTCAATTATTTATAATTATTTTCAATTATTTTCAATTATTTTCAATTATTTATAAATTATTGTCAATTATTTTCAATTATTTTCAATTATTTTCAATTATCTTCAATTATTTTCAATTATTTTCAATTATTTTCAATTATTTTCAATTATTTTCAATTATTTATAAATTATTGTCAATTATTTTCAATTATTTATAAATTATTGTCAACTATTTTCAATTATTTTCAATTATTTATAATTATTTTCAATTATTTTAAATTATTTTCAATTATTTTCAATTATTTTCAATTATTTTCAATTATTTATTAATTATTTTCAATTATTTATAATTATTTTCAATTATTTTCAATTATTTTCAATTATTTTCAATTATTTTCAATTATTTTCAATTATTTTCAATTATTTTCAATTATTTTCAATTATTTTCAATTATTTTCAATTATTTTCAATTATTTTCAATTATTTATTAATTATTTTCAATTATTTAAAATTATTTTCAATTATTTTCAATTATCATCAATTATTTTCAATTATTTTCAATTATTTTCAATTATTTTCAATTATTTATAAATTATTGTCAATTATTTTCAATTATTTATAAATTATTGTCAATTATTTTCAATTATTTTCAATTATTTATAATTATTTTCAATTATTTTAAATTATTTTCAATTATTTTCAATTATTTTCAATTATTTTCAATTATTTTCAATTATTTATTAATTATTTTCAATTATATATAATTATTTTCAATTATTTTCAATTATTTTCAATTATTTTCAATTATTTTCAATTATTTTCAATTATTTTCAATTATTTTCAATTATTTATTAATTATTTTCAATTATTTATAATTATTTTCAATTATTTTCAATTATTTTCAATTATTTTCAATTATTTTCAATTATTTTCAATTATTTATCAATTATATTCAATTATTTATAATTATTTTAATTATTTTCAACTATTTATCAATTATTTTCAATTATTTATAATTATTTTAAACTATTTTCAATTATTTTCCATTATTTACAATTATTTTAAATTATTCTCAATTACTTTCATTTATTTTAAATTTTTTTCAATTATTTTCAATTATTTACAATTATTTTCAATTATTTTCAATTATTTTTAATTATTTTCAATTATTTATAAATTATTGTCAATTATTTTCATTTATTTTCAATTATTTATAATTATTTTCAATTATTTTCAATTATTTTCAATTATATTCAATTATTGTCAATTATTTTCAATTATTTTCAATTATTTTCAATTATTGTCAATTATTTTCAATTATTTTCAATTATTTTCAATTATTTTCATTTATTTTCAATTATTTTCAATTATTTTCAATTATTTTCAATTATTTTCAATTATTTTCAATTATTTTCAATTATTTATAAATTATTGTCAATTATTTTCAATTATTTTCAACTATTTATAATTATTTTCAATTATTTTCAATTATTTTAAATTATTTTCAATTATTTATTAATTATTTTCAATTATTATAATTATTTTCAATTATTTTCAATTATTTTCAATTATTTTCAATTTTTTTCAATTATTTTCAATTATTTTCAATTATTTTCAATTATTTTCAATTATTTTCAATTATTTATAAATTATTGTCAATTATTTTCAATTATTTTCAATTATTTATAATTATTTTCAATTATTTTCATTTTTTTTCATTTATTTTCAATTATTTTCAATTATTTTCAATTATTTTCAATTATTTTCAATTATTTTCAATTATTTTCAATTATTTTCAATTATTTTCAAATATTTTCAATTATTTATAAATTATTGTCAATTATTTTCAATTATTTATAAATTATTGTCAATTATTTTCAATTATTTTCAATTATTTATAATTATTTTCAATTATTTTCAATTATTTTCAATTATTTTCAATTATTTTCAATTATTTTCAATTATTTTCAATTATTTTCAATTATTTTCAATTATTTTCAATTATTTTCAATTATTTTCAATTATTTTCAATTATTTTCAATTGTTTTCAATTATTTTCAATTATTTATTAATTATTTTCAATTATTTTCAATTATTTTCAATTATTTTCAATTATTTTCAATTATTTTCAATTATTTTCAATTATTTTCAATTATTTTCAATTATTTTCAATTATTTTCAATTATTTTCAATTATTTATAAATTATTGTCAATTATTTTCAATTATTTATAAATTATTGTCAATTATTTTCAATTATTTTCAATTATTTATAATTATTTTCAATTATTTTAAATTATTTTCAATTATTTTCAATTATTTTCATTTATTTTCAATTATTTTCAATTATTTATTAATTATTTTCAATTATTTATAATTATTTTCAATTATTTTCAATAATTTTCAATTATTTTCAATTATTTTCAATTATTTATTAATTATTTTCAATTATTATAATTATTTTCAATTATTTTCAATTATTTTCAATTATTTTCAATTATTTTCAATTATTTTCAATTATTTTCAATTATTTATAAATTATTGTCAATTATTTTCAATTATTTTCAATTATTTATAATTATTTTCAATTATTTTAAATTATTTTCAATTATTTTCAATTATTTTCAGTTATTTTCAATTATTTTCAATTATTTATCAATTATTGTCAATTATTTTCAATTATTTTCAATTATTTTCAATTATTTTCAATTATTTTCAATTATTTTCCATTATTTATAAATTATTGTCAATTATTTTCAATTATTTTCAATTATTTATAATTAATTTCTATTATTTTAAATTATTTTCAATTATTTTCAATTATTTATAATTATTTTCAATTATTTTCAATTATTTTCAATTATTTATAAATTATTGTCAATTATTTTCAATTATTTTCAATTATTTTCAATTATTTATAATTATTTTCAATTATTTTAAATTATTATCAATTAATTTCAATTATTTACAATTATTTTCAATTATTTTCAATTATTTTCAATTTTTTTCAATTATTTTCAATTATTTTCAATTATTTTCAATTATTTTCAATTATTTTCAATTATTTTCAATTATTTTCAATTATTTTCAATTATTTTCAATTATTTATAAATTATTGTCAATTATTTTCAATTATTTTCAATTATTTATAATTATTTTCTATTATTTTAAATTATTTTCAATTATTTTCAATTATTTTCAATTATTTATAATTATTTTCTATTATTTTAAATTATTTTCAATTATTTTCAATTATTTATAATTATTTTCAATTATTTTCAATTATTTTCAATTATTTTCAATTATTTATAAATTATTGTCAATTATTTTCAATTATTTTCAATTATTTTCAATTATTTTCAATTATTTTCAATTATTTATCAATTATTGTCAATTATTTTTAATTATTTTCAATTATTTTCAATTATTTTCAATTATTTTCAATTATTTTCAATTATTTTCAAATATTTATAATTATTTTCAATTATTTTCAATTATTTATAATTATTTTCAATTATTTATAATTATTTTCAATTATTTTCAATTATTTTCAATTATTTACAATTATTTTAAATTATTCTCAATTACTTTCATTTATTTTAAATTTTTTTCAATTATTTTCAATTATTTACAATTATTTTCAATTATTTTCAATTATTTTTAATTATTTTCAATTATTTATAAATTATTGTCAATTATTTTCAATTATTTTCAATTATTTATAATTATTTTCAATTATTTTCAATTATTTTCAATTATATTCAATTATTGTCAATTATTTTCAATTATTTTCAATTATTTTCAATTATTGTCAATTATTTTCAATTATTTTCAATTATTTTCAATTATTTTTATTTATTTTCAATTATTTTCAATTATTTTCAATTATTTTCAATTATTTTCAATTATTTTCAATTATTTTCAATTATTTATAAATTATTGTCAATTATTTTCAATTATTTTCAACTATTTATAATTATTTTCAATTATTTTCAATTATTTTAAATTATTTTCAATTATTTATTAATTATTTTCAATTATTATAATTATTTTCAATTATTTTCAATTATTTTCAATTTTTTTCAATTATTTTCAATTTTTTTCAATTATTTTCAATTATTTTCAATTATTTTCAATTATTTTCAATTATTTTCAATTATTTATAAATTATTGTCAATTATTTTCAATTATTTTCAATTATTTATAATTATTTTCAATTATTTTCATTTTTTTTCATTTATTTTCAATTATTTTCAATTATTTTCAATTATTTTCAATTATTTTCAATTATTTTCAATTATTTTCAATTATTTTCAAATATTTTCAATTATTTATAAATTATTGTCAATTATTTTCAATTATTTATAAATTATTGTCAATTATTTTCAATTATTTTCAATTATTTATAATTATTTTCAATTATTTTCAATTATTTTCAATTATTTTCAATTATTTTCAATTATTTTCAATTATTTTCAATTATTTTCAATTATTTTCAATTATTTTCAATTATTTTCAATTATTTTCAATTATTTTCAATTGTTTTCAATTATTTTCAATTATTTATTAATTATTTTCAATTATTTTCAATTATTTTCAATTATTTTCAATTATTTTCAATTATTTTCAATTATTTTCAATTATTTTCAATTATTTATAAATTATTGTCAATTATTTTCAATTATTTATAAATTATTGTCAATTATTTTCAATTATTTTCAATTATTTATAATTATTTTCAATTATTTTAAATTATTTTCAATTATTTTCAATTATTTTCATTTATTTTCAATTATTTTCAATTATTTATTAATTATTTTCAATTATTTATAATTATTTTCAATTATTTTCAATAATTTTCAATTATTTTCAATAATTTTCAATTATTTTCAATTATTTTCAATTATTTATTAATTATTTTCAATTATTATAATTATTTTCAATTATTTTCAATTATTTTCAATTATTTTCAATTATTTTCAATTATTTTCAATTATTTTCAATTATTTTCAATTATTTTCAATTATTTATAAATTATTGTCAATTATTTTCAATTATTTTCAATTATTTATAATTATTTTCAATTATTTTCAATTATTTTCAATTATTTTCAATTATTTTCAATTATTTTCAGTTATTTTCAATTATTTTCAATTATTTATCAATTATTGTCAATTATTTTCAATTATTTTCAATTATTTTCAATTATTTTCAATTATTTTCCATTATTTATAAATTATTGTCAATTATTTTCAATTATTTTCAATTATTTTCAATTATTTATAATTAATTTCTATTATTTTAAATTATTTTCAATTATTTTCAATTATTTATAATTATTTTCAATTATTTTCAATTATTTTCAATTATTTTCAATTATTTTCAATTATTTTCAATTATTTTCAATTATTTTCAATTATTTTCAATTATTTTCAATTATTTTCAATTATTTTCAATTATTTTCAATTATTTTCAATTGTTTTCAATTATTTTCAATTATTTATTAATTATTTTCAATTATTTTCAATTATTTTCAATTATTTTCAATTATTTTCAATTATTTTCAATTATTTTCAATTATTTTCAATTATTTTCAATTATTTTCAATTATTTATAAATTATTGTCAATTATTTTCAATTATTTATAAATTATTGTCAATTATTTTCAATTATTTTCAATTATTTATAATTATTTTCAATTATTTTAAATTATTTTCAATTATTTTCAATTATTTTCATTTATTTTCAATTATTTTCAATTATTTATTAATTATTTTCAATTATTTATAATTATTTTCAATTATTTTCAATAATTTTCAATTATTTTCAATTATTTTCAATTATTTATTAATTATTTTCAATTATTATAATTATTTTCAATTATTTTCAATTATTTTCAATTATTTTCAATTATTTTCAATTATTTTCAATTATTTTCAATTATTTATAAATTATTGTCAATTATTTTCAATTATTTTCAATTATTTATAATTATTTTCAATTATTTTAAATTATTTTCAATTATTTTCAATTATTTTCAATTATTTTCAGTTATTTTCAATTATTTTCAATTATTTATCAATTATTGTCAATTATTTTCAATTATTTTCAATTATTTTCAATTATTTTCAATTATTTTCCATTATTTATAAATTATTGTCAATTATTTTCAATTATTTTCAATTATTTATAATTAATTTCTATTATTTTAAATTATTTTCAATTATTTTCAATTATTTATAATTATTTTCAATTATTTTCAATTATTTTCAATTATTTATAAATTATTGTCAATTATTTTCAATTATTTTCAATTATTTTCAATTATTTATAATTATTTTCAATTATTTTAAATTATTATCAATTAATTTCAATTATTTACAATTATTTTCAATTATTTTCAATTATTTTCAATTTTTTTCAATTATTTTCAATTATTTTCAATTATTTTCAATTATTTTCAATTATTTTCAATTATTTTCAATTATTTTCAATTATTTTCAATTATTTTCAATTATTTATAAATTATTGTCAATTATTTTCAATTATTTTCAATTATTTATAATTATTTTCTATTATTTTAAATTATTTTCAATTATTTTCAATTATTTTCAATTATTTATAATTATTTTCTATTATTTTAAATTATTTTCAATTATTTTCAATTATTTATAATTATTTTCAATTATTTTCAATTATTTTCAATTATTTTCAATTATTTATAAATTATTGTCAATTATTTTCAATTATTTTCAATTATTTTCAATTATTTTCAATTATTTATCAATTATTGTCAATTATTTTTAATTATTTTCAATTATTTTCAATTATTTTCAATTATTTTCAATTTTTTTCAATTATTTTCAAATATTTATAATTATTTTCAATTATTTTCAATTATTTATAATTATTTTCAATTATTTATAATTATTTTCAATTATTTTCAATTATTTTCAAATATTTATAATTATTTTCAATTATTTTCAATTATTTATAATTATTTTCAATTATTTATAATTATTTTCAATTATTTTCAATTATTTTCAATTATTTACAATTATTTTAAATTATTCTCAATTACTTTCATTTATTTTAAATTTTTTTCAATTATTTTCAATTATTTACAATTATTTTCAATTATTTTCAATTATTTTTAATTATTTTCAATTATTTATAAATTATTGTCAATTATTTTCAATTATTTTCAATTATTTATAATTATTTTCAATTATTTTCAATTATTTTCAATTATATTCAATTATTGTCAATTATTTTCAATTATTTTCAATTATTTTCAATTATTGTCAATTATTTTCAATTATTTTCAATTATTTTCAATTATTTTTATTTATTTTCAATTATTTTCAATTATTTTCAATTATTTTCAATTATTTTCAATTATTTTCAATTATTTTCAATTATTTATAAATTATTGTCAATTATTTTCAATTATTTTCAACTATTTATAATTATTTTCAATTATTTTCAATTATTTTAAATTATTTTCAATTATTTATTAATTATTTTCAATTATTATAATTATTTTCAATTATTTTCAATTATTTTCAATTTTTTTCAATTATTTTCAATTTTTTTCAATTATTTTCAATTATTTTCAATTATTTTCAATTATTTTCAATTATTTTCAATTATTTATAAATTATTGTCAATTATTTTCAATTATTTTCAATTATTTATAATTATTTTCAATTATTTTCATTTTTTTTCATTTATTTTCAATTATTTTCAATTATTTTCAATTATTTTCAATTATTTTCAATTATTTTCAATTATTTTCAATTATTTTCAATTATTTTCAATTATTTATAAATTATTGTCAATTATTTTCAATTATTTTCAATTATTTATAATTATTTTCAATTATTTTCAATTATTTTCAATTATTGTCAATTATTTTCAATTATTTTCAATTATTTTCAATTATTTTTATTTATTTTCAATTATTTTCAATTATTTTCAATTATTTTCAATTATTTTCAATTATTTTCAATTATTTTCAATTATTTATAAATTATTGTCAATTATTTTCAATTATTTTCAACTATTTATAATTATTTTCAATTATTTTCAATTATTTTAAATTATTTTCAATTATTTATTAATTATTTTCAATTATTATAATTATTTTCAATTATTTTCAATTATTTTCAATTTTTTTCAATTATTTCAATTTTTTTCAATTATTTTCAATTATTTTCAATTATTTTCAATTATTTTCAATTATTTTCAATTATTTATAAATTATTGTCAATTATTTTCAATTATTTTCAATTATTTATAATTATTTTCAATTATTTTCATTTTTTTTCATTTATTTTCAATTATTTTCAATTATTTTCAATTATTTTCAATTATTTTCAATTATTTTCAATTATTTTCAATTATTTTCAAATATTTTCAATTATTTATAAATTATTGTCAATTATTTCAATTATTTATAAATTATTGTCAATTATTTTCAATTATTTTCAATTATTTATAATTATTTTCAATTATTTTCAATTATTTTCAATTATTTTCAATTATTTTCAATTATTTTCAATTATTTTCAATTATTTTCAATTATTTTCAATTATTTTCAATTATTTTCAATTATTTTCAATTATTTTCAATTGTTTTCAATTATTTTCAATTATTTATTAATTATTTTCAATTATTTTCAATTATTTTCAATTATTTTCAATTATTTTCAATTATTTTCAATTATTTTCAATTATTTTCAATTATTTATAAATTATTGTCAATTATTTTCAATTATTTATAAATTATTGTCAATTATTTTCAATTATTTTCAATTATTTATAATTATTTTCAATTATTTTAAATTATTTTCAATTATTTTCAATTATTTTCATTTATTTTCAATTATTTTCAATTATTTATTAATTATTTTCAATTATTTATAATTATTTTCAATTATTTTCAATAATTTTCAATTATTTTCAATAATTTTCAATTATTTTCAATTATTTTCAATTATTTATTAATTATTTTCAATTATTATAATTATTTTCAATTATTTTCAATTATTTTCAATTATTTTCAATTATTTTCAATTATTTTCAATTATTTTCAATTATTTTCAATTATTTTCAATTATTTATAAATTATTGTCAATTATTTTCAATTATTTTCAATTATTTATAATTATTTTCAATTATTTTCAATTATTTTCAATTATTTTCAATTATTTTCAATTATTTTCAGTTATTTTCAATTATTTTCAATTATTTATCAATTATTGTCAATTATTTTCAATTATTTTCAATTATTTTCAATTATTTTCAATTATTTTCCATTATTTATAAATTATTGTCAATTATTTTCAATTATTTTCAATTATTTCAATTATTTATAATTAATTTCTATTATTTTAAATTATTTTCAATTATTTTCAATTATTTATAATTATTTTCAATTATTTTCAATTATTTTAAATTATTTTAAATTATTTTCAATTATTTTCAATTATTTTCAATTATTTTCAATTATTTTCAATTATTTTCAATTATTTTCAATTATTTTCAATTATTTTCAATTATTTTCAATTGTTTTCAATTATTTTCAATTATTTATTAATTATTTTCAATTATTTTCAATTATTTTCAATTATTTTCAATTATTTTCAATTATTTTCAATTATTTTCAATTATTTTCAATTATTTTCAATTATTTTCAATTATTTATAAATTATTGTCAATTATTTTCAATTATTTATAAATTATTGTCAATTATTTCAATTATTTTCAATTATTTATAATTATTTTCAATTATTTTAAATTATTTTCAATTATTTTCAATTATTTTCATTTATTTTCAATTATTTTCAATTATTTATTAATTATTTTCAATTATTTATAATTATTTTCAATTATTTTCAATAATTTTCAATTATTTTCAATTATTTTCAATTATTTATTAATTATTTTCAATTATTATAATTATTTTCAATTATTTTCAATTATTTCAATTATTTTCAATTATTTTCAATTATTTTCAATTATTTTCAATTATTTATAAATTATTGTCAATTATTTTCAATTATTTTCAATTATTTATAATTATTTTCATTATTTTAAATTATTTTCAATTATTTTCAATTATTTTCAATTATTTCATTATTTTCAGTTATTTTCAATTATTTTCAATTATTTATCAATTATTGTCAATTATTTTCAATTATTTTCAATTATTTTCAATTATTTTCAATTATTTTCCATTATTTATAAATTATTGTCAATTATTTTCAATTATTTTCAATTATTTATAATTAATTTCTATTATTTAAATTATTTTCAATTATTTTCAATTATTTATAATTATTTTCAATTATTTTCAATTATTTTCAATTATTTATAAATTATTGTCAATTATTTTCAATTATTTTCAATTATTTTCAATTATTTATAATTATTTTCAATTATTTTAAATTATTATCAATTAATTTCAATTATTTACAATTATTTTCAATTATTTTCAATTATTTTCAATTTTTTTCAATTATTTTCAATTATTTTCAATTATTTTCAATTATTTTCAATTATTTTCAATTATTTTCAATTATTTTCAATTATTTTCAATTATTTTCAATTATTTATAAATTATTGTCAATTATTTTCAATTATTTTCAATTATTTATAATTATTTTCTATTATTTTAAATTATTTTCAATTATTTTCAATTATTTTCAATTATTTATAATTATTTTCTATTATTTTAAATTATTTTCAATTATTTTCAATTATTTATAATTATTTTCAATTATTTTCAATTATTTTCAATTATTTTCAATTATTTATAAATTATTGTCAATTATTTTCAATTATTTTCAATTATTTTCAATTATTTTCAATTATTTATCAATTATTGTCAATTATTTTTAATTATTTTCAATTATTTTCAATTATTTTCAATTATTTTCAATTTTTTTCAATTATTTTCAAATATTTATAATTATTTTCAATTATTTCAATTATTTATAATTATTTTCAATTATTTATAATTATTTTCAATTATTTTCAATTATTTTCAAATATTTATAATTATTTTCAATTATTTTCAATTATTTATAATTATTTCAATTATTTATAATTATTTTCAATTATTTTCAATTATTTTCAATTATTTACAATTATTTTAAATTATTCTCAATTACTTTCATTTATTTTAAATTTTTTTCAATTATTTTCAATTATTTACAATTATTTTCAATTATTTTCAATTATTTTTAATTATTTTCAATTATTTATAAATTATTGTCAATTATTTTCAATTATTTTCAATTATTTATAATTATTTTCAATTATTTTCAATTATTTTCAATTTATTCAATTATTGTCAATTATTTTCAATTATTTTCAATTATTTTCAATTATTGTCAATTATTTTCAATTATTTTCAATTATTTTCAATTATTTTTATTTATTTTCAATTATTTTCAATTATTTTCAATTATTTTCAATTATTTTCAATTATTTTCAATTATTTTCAATTATTTATAAATTATTGTCAATTATTTTCAATTATTTTCAACTATTTATAATTATTTTCAATTATTTTCAATTATTTTAAATTATTTTCAATTATTTATTAATTATTTTCAATTATTATAATTATTTTCAATTATTTTCAATTATTTTCAATTTTTTTCAATTATTTTCAATTTTTTTCAATTATTTTCAATTATTTTCAATTATTTTCAATTATTTTCAATTATTTTCAATTATTTATAAATTATTGTCAATTATTTTCAATTATTTTCAATTATTTATAATTATTTTCAATTATTTTCATTTTTTTTCATTTATTTTCAATTATTTTCAATTATTTTCAATTATTTTCAATTATTTTCAATTATTTTCAATTATTTTCAATTATTTTCAATTATTTTCAAATATTTTCAATTATTTATAAATTATTGTCAATTATTTTCAATTATTTATAAATTATTGTCAATTATTTTCAATTATTTTCAATTATTTATAATTATTTTCAATTATTTTCAATTATTTTCAATTATTTTAAATTATTTTCAATTATTTTCAATTATTTTCAATTATTTTCAATTATTTTCAATTATTTTCAATTATTTTCAATTATTTTCAATTATTTTCAATTGTTTTCAATTATTTTCAATTATTTATTAATTATTTTCAATTATTTTCAATTATTTTCAATTATTTTCAATTATTTTCAATTATTTTCAATTATTTTCAATTATTTTCAATTATTTATAAATTATTGTCAATTATTTTCAATTATTTATAAATTATTGTCAATTATTTTCAATTATTTTCAATTATTTATAATTATTTTCAATTATTTTAAATTATTTTCAATTATTTTCAATTATTTTCATTTATTTTCAATTATTTTCAATTATTTATTAATTATTTTCAATTATTTATAATTATTTTCAATTATTTTCAATAATTTTCAATTATTTTCAATAATTTTCAATTATTTTCAATTATTTTCAATTATTTATTAATTATTTTCAATTATTATAATTATTTTCAATTATTTTCAATTATTTTCAATTATTTTCAATTATTTTCAATTATTTTCAATTATTTTCAATTATTTTCAATTATTTTCAATTATTTATAAATTATTGTCAATTATTTTCAATTATTTTCAATTATTTATAATTATTTTCAATTATTTTAAATTATTTTCAATTATTTTCAATTATTTTCAATTATTTTCAGTTATTTTCAATTATTTTCAATTATTTATCAATTATTGTCAATTATTTTCAATTATTTTCAATTATTTTCAATTATTTTCAATTATTTTCAATTATTTTCAATTATTTTCCATTATTTATAAATTATTGTCAATTATTTTCAATTATTTTCAATTATTTATAATTAATTTCTATTATTTTAAATTATTTTCAATTATTTTCAATTATTTATAATTATTTTCAATTATTTTCAATTATTTTCAATTATTTTCAATTATTTATAAATTATTGTCAATTATTTTCAATTATTTTCAATTATTTTCAATTATTTATAATTATTTTCAATTATTTTAAATTATTATCAATTAATTTCAATTATTTACAATTATTTCAATTATTTTCAATTATTTTCAATTTTTTTCAATTATTTTCAATTATTTTCAATTATTTTCAATTATTTTCAATTATTTTCAATTATTTTCAATTATTTTCAATTATTTTCAATTATTTTCAATTATTTTCAATTATTTATAAATTATTGTCAATTATTTTCAATTATTTTCAATTATTTATAATTATTTTCTATTATTTTAAATTATTTTCAATTATTTTCAATTATTTTCAATTATTTATAATTATTTTCTATTATTTAAATTATTTTCAATTATTTTCAATTATTTATAATTATTTTCAATTATTTTCAATTATTTTCAATTATTTTCAATTATTTATAAATTATTGTCAATTATTTTCAATTATTTTCAATTATTTTCAATTATTTTCAATTATTTTCAATTATTTTCAATTATTTATCAATTATTGTCAATTATTTTTAATTATTTTCAATTATTTTCAATTATTTTCAATTATTTTCAATTTTTTTCAATTATTTTCAAATATTTATAATTATTTTCAATTATTTTCAATTATTTATAATTATTTTCAATTATTTATAATTATTTTCAATTATTTTCAATTATTTTCAAATATTTATAATTATTTTCAATTATTTTCAATTATTTATAATTATTTTCAATTATTTATAATTATTTTCAATTATTTTCAATTATTTTCAATTATTTTAAATTATTTTCAATTATTTTCAATTATTTTCAATTATTTTCAATTATTTTCAGTTATTTTCAATTATTTTCAATTATTTATCAATTATTTTCAATTTTTTTCAATTATTTTCAATTATTTTCAATTATTTTCAATTATTTTCAATTATTTTCAATTATTTTCAATTATTTTCAATTATTTTCAATTATTTTCAATTATTTTCAATTATTTTCAATTATTTTCAATTATTTTCAATTATTTTCAATTATTTTCAATTATTTTCAATTATTTATAAATTATTGTCAATTATTTTCAATTATTTTCAATTATTTATAATTATTTTCAATTATTTTCAATTATTTTAAATTATTTTCAATTATTTATTAATTATTTTCAATTATTATAATTATTTTCAATTATTTTCAATTATTTTCAATTTTTTCAATTATTTTCAATTTTTTTCAATTATTTTCAATTATTTTCAATTATTTTCAATTATTTTCAATTATTTTCAATTATTTATAAATTATTGTCAATTATTTTCAATTATTTTCAATTATTTATAATTATTTTCAATTATTTTCATTTTTTTTCATTTATTTTCAATTATTTTCAATTATTTTCAATTATTTTCAATTATTTTCAATTATTTTCAATTATTTATAAATTATTGTCAATTATTTTCAATTATTTTCAATTATTTATAATTATTTTCAATTATTTTAAATTATTTTCAATTATTTTCAATTATTTTCAATTATTTTCAATTATTTTCAGTTATTTTCAATTATTTTCAATTATTTATCAATTATTGTCAATTATTTTCAATTATTTTCAATTATTTTCAATTATTTTCAATTATTTCAATTATTTTCAATTATTTATAAATTATTGTCAATTATTTTCAATTATTTTCAATTATTTATAATTATTTTCTATTATTTTAAATTATTTTCAATTATTTTCAATTATTTATAATTATTTTCAATTATTTTCAATTATTTTCAATTATTTTCAATTATTTATAAATTATTGTCAATTATTTTCAATTATTTTCAATTATTTTCAATTATCTTCAATTATTTTCAATTATTTTCAATTATTTTCAATTATTTTCAATTATTTTCAATTATTTTCAATTATTTATAAATTATTGTCAATTATTTTCAATTATTTATAAATTATTGTCAACTATTTTCAATTATTTTCAATTATTTATAATTATTTTCAATTATTTTAAATTATTTTCAATTATTTTCAATTATTTTCAATTATTTTCAATTATTTATTAATTATTTTCAATTATTTATAATTATTTTCAATTATTTTCAATTATTTTCAATTATTTTCAATTATTTTCAATTATTTTCAATTATTTTCAATTATTTTCAATTATTTTCAATTATTTTCAATTATTTTCAATTATTTTCAATTATTTTCAATTATTTTCAATTATTTTCAATTATTTATTAATTATTTTCAATTATTTAAAATTATTTTCAATTATTTTCAATTATCATCAATTATTTTCAATTATTTTCAATTATTTTCAATTATTTTCAATTATTTATAAATTATTGTCAATTATTTTCAATTATTTATAAATTATTGTCAATTATTTTCAATTATTTTCAATTATTTATAATTATTTTCAATTATTTTAAATTATTTTCAATTATTTTCAATTATTTTCAATTATTTTCAATTATTTATTAATTATTTTCAATTATTTATAATTATTTTCAATTATTTTCAATTATTTTCAATTATTTTCAATTATTTTCAATTATTTTCAATTATTTTCAATTATTTTCAATTATTTATTAATTATTTTCAATTATTTATAATTATTTTCAATTATTTTCAATTATTTTCAATTATTTTCAATTATTTTCAATTATTTTCAATTATTTATCAATTATATTCAATTATTTATAATTATTTTAATTATTTTCAACTATTTATCAATTATTTTCAATTATTTATAATTATTTTAAACTATTTTCAATTATTTTCCATTATTTACAATTATTTTAAATTATTCTCAATTACTTTCATTTATTTTAAATTTTTT
>OX387716.1:30353070-30617320 GCA_947577245.1 Andrena bucephala | reverse complement strand
TTTTCAATTATTTGTAATTATTTTCTATTATTTTAAATTATTTTCAATTATTTTCAATATTTATAATTATTTTCAATTATTTATAAATTATTGTCAATTATTTTCAATTATTTTCAATTATTTATAATTATTTTCTATTATTTTAAATTATTTTCAATTATTTATAATTATTTTCAATTATTTTCAATTATTTTCAATTATTTTCAATTATTTATAAATTATTATCAATTATCTTCAATTATTTTCAATTATTTTCAATTATTTTCAATTATTTATCAATTATTGTCAATTATTTTCAATTATTATCAATTATTTTCAATTATATATAATTTTTTTCAATTATTTTCAATTATTTTCAATTATTTTCAATTATATTCAATTATTTTCAATTATTTATTAATTATTTTCAATTATTTATAATTACTTTCACTTATTTTCAATAATTTTCAATTATTTATTAATTATATTCAATTATTTATCATTATTTTAATTATTTTCAATTATTTATCAATTATTTTCAATTATTTTCAATTATTTATCATTATTTTCAATTATTTTCACTTATTTATCAATTATTTTTTATTATTTTCAATTATTTTCAATTATTTATTAATTATTTTCAATTATTTATAATTATTTTCAATTATTTTCAATTATTTTCAATTATTTTCAATTATTTTCATTTATTTTCAATTATTATCAATTATTTTCAATTATTTATAATTATTTTCAATTATTTTAAATTATTATCAATTATTTTCAATTATTTACACTTATTTTCAATTATTTTCAATTATTTTCTATTATTTTCAATTTTTTTCAATTATTTTCAATTTTTTCAATTATTTTCAATTATTTTCAATTATTTTCAATTATTTTCAATTATTTTCAATTATTTTCAATTATTTTCAATTATTTATAAATTATTGTCAATTATTTTCAATTATTTTCAATTATTTATAATTATTTTCAATTATTTTCAATTATTTTCAATTATTTTCAATTATTTATAAATTATTGTCAATTATTTTCAATTATTTTCAATTATTTATAATTATTTTCAATTATTTTAAATTATTTTCAATTATTTTCAATTATTTTCAATTATTTTCAATTATTTTCAGTTATTTTCAATTATTTTCAATTATTTATCAATTATTGTCAATTATTTTCAATTATTTTCAATTATTTTCAATTATTTTCAATTATTTTCAATTATTTTCAATTATTTTCAATTATTTTCAATTATTTTAAATTATTTTCAAATATTTTCAATTATTTTCAATTATTTATAAATTATTGTCAATTATTTTCAATTATTTTCAATTATTTATTATTATTTTAAATTATTTTCAATTATTTATAATTATTTTCAATTATTTTCAATTATTTTCAATTATTTTCAATTATTTATAAATTATTGTCAATTATTTTCAATTATTTTCAATTATTTTCAATTATTTATAATTATTTTCAATTATTTTAAATTATTATCAATTATTTTCAATTATTTACAATTATTTTCAATTATTTTCAATTATTTTCAATTATTTTCAATTTTTTTCAATTATTTTAAATTATTTTCAATTATTTTCAATTATTTTCAATTATTTTCAATTATTTTCAATTATTTTCAGTTATTTATAAATTATTGTCAATTATTTTCAATTATTTTCAATTATTTATAATTATTTTCAATTATTTTCAATCATTTTCAATTATTTTCAATTATTTTCAATTATTTTCAATTATTTTCAATTATTTTCAAGTATTTTCAATTATTTTCAATTATTTATCAATTATTGTCAATTATTTTCAATTATTTTCAATTATTTTCAATTATTTTCAATTATTTTCAATTATTTTCAATTATTTTCAATTATTTTCAATTATTTTCAATTATTTTCAATTTTTTTCAATTATTTATTAATTATTTTTAATTATTTATAATTATTTTCAATTATTTTCAATTATTTATAATTATTTTCAATTATTTATAATTATTTTCAATTATTTTCAATTATTTTCAATTATTGTCAATTATTTCAATTATTTTCAATTATTTTCAATTACTGTCAATTATTTTCAATTATTTTCAATTATTTTCATTTATTTTCAATTATTTTCAATTATTTTCAATTATTTTCAATTATTTTCAATTATTTTCAATTATTTTCAATTATTTTCAATTATTTTCAATTATTTTCAATTATTTTCAATTATTTATCAATTATTGTCAATTATTTTCAATTATTTTCAATTATGTTCAATTATTTTCAATTATTTTCAATTATTTTCAATTTTTTTCAATTATTTATTAATTATTTTCAATTATTTATAATTATTTTCAATTATTTTCAATTATTTATAAATTATTGTCAATTATTTTCAATTATTTTCAATTATTTTCAATTATTTATAATTATTTTCAATTATTTTAAATTATTATCAATTATTTTCAATTATTTACAATTATTTTCAATTATTTTCAATTATTTTCTATTATTTTCAATTTTTTTAAATTATTTTAAATTATTTTCAATTACTTATAATTATTTTCAATTATTTTCAATTATTTTCAATTATTTTCAATTATTTATAAATTATTGTCAATTATTTTCAATTATTTTCAATTATTTATAATTATTTTAAATTATTTTAAATTATTATCAATTATTTTCAATTATTTACAATTATTTTCAATTATTTTCAATTATTTTCAATTATTTTCAATTATTTTCAATTTTTTTCAATTATTTTCAATTATTTTCAATTATTTTCAATTATTTTCAATTATTTTCAATTATTTTCAATTATTTGCAATTATTTGCAATTATTTTCAATAAATTTCAATTATTTTCAATTATTTTCAATTATTTTCAATTATTTTCAATTATTTTCAATTATATTAAATTATTTTCAATTATTTTCAATTATTTTCAATTATTTTCAATTATTTTCAATTATTTTCAATTATTTTCAATTATTTTCAATTATTTTCAATTATTTTCAATTATTTTCAATTATTTTCAATTATTTATTAATTATTTTCAATTATTTATAATTATTTTCAATTATTTTCAATTATCTTCAATTATTTTCAATTATTTTCAATTATTTTCAATTATTTTCAATTATTTTTAATTATTTATCAATTATTTCCAATTATTTATAATTATTTTAATTATTTTCAACTATTTATCAATTATTTTCAATTATTTATAATTATTTTAAACTATTTTCAATTATTTTCCATTATTTACAATTATTTTCAATTATTTTCAATTATTTACAATTATTTTCAATTATTTTCAATTATTTTCAATTATTTTCAATTATTTTCAATTATTTTCAATTATTTTCAATTATTTTCAATTATTTTCAATTATTTTCAATTATTTTCAATTATTTATCAATTATTGTCAATTATATTCAATTATTTTCAATTATGTTCAATTATTTTCAATTATTTACAATTATTTTCAATTTTTTTCAATTATTTATTAATTATTTTCAATTATTTATAATTATTTTCAATTATTTTCAATTATTTATAAATTATTGTCAATTATTTTCAATTATTTTCAATTATTTTCAATTATTTATAATTATTTTCAATTATTTTAAATTATTATCAATTATTTTCAATTATTTACAATTATTTTCAATTATTTTCAATTATTTTCTATTATTTTTAATTTTTTTAAATTATTTTAAATTATTTTCAATTATTTATAATTATTTTCAATTATTTTCAATTATTTTCAATTATTTTCAATTATTTATAAATTATTGTCAATTATTTTCAATTATTTATAATTATTTTCAATTATTTTAAATTATTATCAATTATTTTCAATTATTTACAATTATTTTCAATTATTTTCAATTATTTTCAATTATTTTCAATTATTTTCAATTATTTTCAATTTTTTTCAATTATTTTCAATTATTTTCAATTATTTTCAATTATTTTCAATTATTTTCAATTATTTTCAATTATTTTCAATTATTTTCAATTATTTTCAATTATTTTCAATTATTTTCAATTATTTTCAATTATTTTCAATTATTTTCAATTATTTTCAATTATTTTCAATTATTTTCAATTATTTTCAATTATTTTCAATTATTTTCAATTATTTATAAATTATTGTCAATTATTTTCAATTATTTTCAATTATTTATAATTATTTTCAATTATTTTAAATTATTTTCAATTATTTTCAATTATTTTCAATTATTTTCAGTTATTTTCAATTATTTTCAATTATTTATCAATTATTGTCAATTATTTTCAATTATTTTCAATTATTTTCAATTATTTTCAATTATTTTCAATTATTTTCAGTTATTTTCAATTATTTTCAATTATTTTCAATTATTTATAAATTATTGTCAATTATTTTCAATTATTTTCAATTATTTATAATTATTTTCTATTATTTTAAATTATTTTCAATTATTTTCAATTATTTTCAATTATTTTCAATTATTTTCAATTATATTAAATTATTTTCAATTATTTTCAATTATTTTCAATTATTTTCAATTATTTTCAATTATTTTCAATTATTTTCAATTATTTTCAATTATTTTCAATTATTTATTAATTATTTTCAATTATTTATAATTATTTTCAATTATTTTCAATTATCTTCAATTATTTTCAATTATTTTCAATTATTTTCAATTATTTTCAATTATTTTCAATTATTTATAAATTATTGTCAATTATTTTCAATTATTTTCAATTATTTATAAATTATTGTTAATTATTTTCAATTATTTTCAATTATTTATAATTATTTTCAATTATTTTCAATTATTTTCAATTATTTATAAATTATTGTCAATTATTTTCAATTATTTTCAATTATTTATAATTATTTTCTATTATTTTAAATTATTTTCAATTATTTTCAATTATTTATAATTATTTTCTATTATTTTAAATTATTTTCAATTATTTTCAATTATTTGTAATTATTTTCTATTATTTTAAATTATTTTCAATTATTTTCAATTATTTTCAATTATTTTCAATTATTTATAATTATTTTCAATTATTTATAAATTATTGTCAATTATTTTCAATTATTTTCAATTATTTATAATTATTTTCTATTATTTTAAATTATTTTCAATTATTTATAATTATTTTCAATTATTTTCAATTATTTTCAATTATTTTCAATTATTTATAAATTATTGTCAATTATTTTCAATTATTTTCAATTATTTTCAATTATTTATAATTATTTTCAATTATTTTCAATTATTTACAATTATTTTCAATTATTTTCAATTATTTTCAATTTTTTTCAATTATTTATTAATTATTTTCAATTATTTATAATAATTTTCAATTATTTTCAATTATTTATAAATTATTGTCAATTATTTTCAATTATTTTCAATTATTTTCAATTATTTATAATTATTTTCAATTATTTTAAATTATTATAAATTATTTTCAATTATTTACAATTATTTTCAATTATTTTCAATTATTTTCAATTATTTTCAATTATTTTCAATTATTTTCAATTATTTTCAATTATTTTCAATTATTTTCAATTATTTTCAATTATTTTCAATTATTTTCAATTATTTTCAATTATTTTCAATTATTTTCAATTATTTTCAATTATATTAAATTATTTTCAATTATTTTCAATTATTTTCAATTATTTTCAATTATTTTCAATTATTTTCAATTATTTTCAATTATTTTCAATTATTTTCAATTATTTTCAATTATTTTCAATTATTTATTAATTATTTTCAATTATTTATAATTATTTTCAATTATTTTCAATTATCTTCAATTATTTTCAATTATTTTCAATTATTTTCAATTATTTTCAATTATTTTCAATTATTTATAAATTATTGTCAATTATTTTCAATTATTTTCAATTATTTATAAATTATTGTCAATTATTTTCAATTATTTTCAATTATTTATAATTATTTTCAATTATTTTCAATTATTTTCAATTATTTATAAATTATTGTCAATTATTTTCAATTATTTTCAATTATTTATAATTATTTTCTATTATTTTAAATTATTTTCAATTATTTTCAATTATTTGTAATTATTTTCTATTATTTTAAATTATTTTCAATTATTTTCAATTATTTATAATTATTTTCAATTATTTATAAATTATTGTCAATTATTTTCAATTATTTTCAATTATTTTCAATTATTTTCAATTTTTTTCAATTATTTTCAATTATTTTCAATTATTTTCAATTATTTTCAATTATTTTCAATTATTTTCAATTATTTATAAATTATTGTCAATTATTTTCAATTATTTTCAATTATTTTCAATTATTTTCAATTATTTTCAATTATTTTCAATTATTTACAATTATTTTCAATTATTTTCAATTATTTTCAATTTTTTTCAATTATTTATTAATTATTTTCAATTATTTATAATTATTTTCAATTATTTTCAATTATTTATAAATTATAGTCAATTATTTTCAATTATTTTCAATTATTTTCAATTATTTATAATTATTTTCAATTATTTTAAATTATTATCAATTATTTTCAATTATTTACAATTATTTTCAATTATTTTCAATTATTTTCTATTATTTTCAATTTTTTTAAATTATTTTAAATTATTTTCAATTATTTATAATTATTTTCAATTATTTTCAATTATTTTCAATTATTTTCAATTATTTATAAATTATTGTCAATTATTTTCAATTATTTTCAATTATTTATAATTATTTTCAATTATTTTAAATTATTATCAATTATTTTCAATTATTTACAATTATTTTCAATTATTTTCAATTATTTTCAATTATTTTCAATTTTTTTCAATTTTTTTCAATTATTTTCAATTATTTTCAATTTTTTTCAATTATTTTCAATTTTTTTCAATTATTTTCAATTATTTTCAATTATTTTCAATTATTTTCAATTATTTTCAATTATTTTCAATTATTTTCAATTATTTTCAATTATATTAAATTATTTTCAATTATTTTCAATTATTTTCAATTATTTTCAATTATTTTCAATTATTTTCAATTATTTTCAATTATTTTCAATTATTTTCAATTATATTAAATTATTTTCAATTATTTTCAATTATTTTCAATTATTTTCAATTATTTTCAATTATTTTCAATTATTTTCAATTATTTTCAATTATTTATTAATTATTTTCAATTATTTATAATTATTTTCAATTATTTTCAATTATCTTCAATTATTTTCAATTATTTTCAATTATTTTCAATTATTTATAAATTATTGTCAATTATTTTCAATTATTTTCAATTATTTATAAATTATTGTCAATTATTTTCAATTATTTTCAATTATTTATAATTATTTTCAATTATTTTAAATTATTTTAAATTATTTTCAATTATTTTCAATTATTTTCAATTATTTATTAATTATTTTCAATTATTATAATTATTTTCAATTATTTTCAATTATTTTCAATTATTTTCAATTATTTTCAATTATTTTCAATTATTTTCAATTATTTATAAATTATTGTCAATTATTTTCAATTATTTTCAATTATTTATAAATTATTGTCAATTATTTTCAATTATTTTCAATTATTTATAATTATTTTCAATTATTTTCAATTATTTTCAATTATTTATAAATTATTGTCAATTATTTTCAATTATTTTCAATTATTTATAATTATTTTCTATTATTTTAAATTATTTTCAATTATTTTCAATTATTTGTAATTATTTTCTATTATTTTAAATTATTTTCAATTATTTTCAATTATTTATAATTATTTTCAATTATTTATAAATTATTGTCAATTATTTTCAATTATTTTCAATTATTTATAATTATTTTCTATTATTTTAAATTATTTTCAATTATTTATAATTATTTTCAATTATTTTCAATTATTTTCAATTATTTTCAATTATTTTCAATTATTTTCAATTATTTATAAATTATTGTCAATTATTTTCAATTATTTTCAATTATTTTCAATTATTTATAATTATTTTCAATTATTTTCAATTATTTACAATTATTTTCAATTATTTTCAATTATTTTCAATTTTTTTCAATTATTTATTAATTATTTTCAATTATTTATAATTATTTTCAATTATTTTCAATTATTTATAAATTATAGTCAATTATTTTCAATTATTTTCAATTATTTTCAATTATTTATAATTATTTTCAATTATTTTAAATTATTATCAATTATTTTCAATTATTTACAATTATTTTCAATTATTTTCAATTATTTTCTATTATTTTCAATTTTTTTAAATTATTTTAAATTATTTTCAATTATTTATAATTATTTTCAATTATTTTCAATTATTTTCAATTATTTTCAATTATTTTCAATTATTTATAAATTATTGTCAATTATTTTCAATTATTTTCAATTATTTATAATTATTTTCAATTATTTTAAATTATTATCAATTATTTTCAATTATTTACAATTATTTTCAATTATTTTCAATTATTTTCAATTATTTTCAATTTTTTTCAATTTTTTTCAATTATTTTCAATTATTTTCAATTATTTTCAATTTTTTTCAATTATTTTCAATTATTTTCAATTATTTTCAATTATTTTCAATTATTTTCAATTATTTTCAATTATTTTCAATTATATTAAATTATTTTCAATTATTTTCAATTATTTTCAATTATTTTCTATTATTTTCAATTATTTTCAATTATTTTCAATTATTTTCAATTATTTTCAATTATATTAAATTATTTTCAATTATTTTCAATTATTTTCAATTATTTTCAATTATTTTCAATTATTTTCAATTATTTTCAATTATTTTCAATTATTTTCAATTATTTATTAATTATTTTCAATTATTTATAATTATTTTCAATTATTTTCAATTATCTTCAATTATTTTCAATTATTTTCAATTATTTTCAATTATTTATAAATTATTGTCAATTATTTTCAATTATTTTCAATTATTTATAAATTATTGTCAATTATTTTCAATTATTTTCAATTATTTATAATTATTTTCAATTATTTTAAATTATTTTAAATTATTTTCAATTATTTTCAATTATTTTCAATTATTTATTAATTATTTTCAATTATTATAATTATTTTCAATTATTTTCAATTATTTTCAATTATTTTCAATTATTTTCAATTATTTTCACTTATTTATCAATTATTTTCAATTATTTTCAATTATTTTCAATTATTTATTAATTATTTTCAATTATTTATAATTATTTTCAATTATTTTCAATTATTTTCAATTATTTTCAATTATTTTCAATTATTTTCAATTATTTTCAATTATTTATAATTATTTTCAATTATTTTAAATTATTATCAATTATTTTCAATTATTTACAATTATTTTCAATTATTTTCAATTATTTTCTATTATTTTCAATTTTTTTCAATTATTTTCAATTTTTTTCAATTATTTTCAATTATTTTCAATTATTTTCAATTATTTTCAATTATTTATAAATTATTGTCAATTATTTTCAATTATTTTCAATTATTTATAATTATTTGCAATTATTTTCAATTATTTTCAATTATTTTCAATTATTTTAAATTATTTTCAATTATTTTCAATTATTTATCAATTATTGTCAATTATTTTCAATTATTTTCAATTATTTATAATTATTTTCAATTATTTTAAATTATTTTCAATTATATTCAATTATTTTCAATTATTTTCAATTATTTTCAGTTATTTTCAATTATTTTCAATTATTTATCAATTATTGTCAATTATTTTCAATTATTTTCAATTATTTTCAATTATTTTCAATTATTTTCAATTATTTTCAATTATTTTCAATTATTTTAAATTATTTTCAAATATTTTCAATTATTTTCAATTATTTATAAATTATTGTCAATTATTTTCAATTATTTTCAATTATTTATAATTATTTTCTATTATTTTAAATTATTTTCAATTATTTATAATTATTTTCAATTATTTTCAATTATTTTCAATTATTTTCAATTATTTATAAATTATTGTCAATTATTTTCAATTATTTTCAATTATTTTCAATTATTTATAATTATTTTCAATTATTTTAAATTATTATCAATTATTTTCAATTATTTACAATTATTTTCAATTATTTTCAATTATTTTCAATTATTTTCAATTTTTTTCAATTATTTTCAATTATTTTCAATTATTTTCAATTATTTTCAATTATTTTCTATTATTTTCAATTATTTTCAATTATTTATAAATTATTGTCAATTATTTTCAATTATTTTCAATTATTTATAATTATTTTCAATTATTTATAATTATTTTCAATTATTTTAAATTATTATCAATTATTTTCAATTATTTACAATTATTTTCAATTATTTTCAATTATTTTCTATTATTTTCAATTTTTTTCAATTATTTTCAATTTTTTTCAATTATTTTCAATTATTTTCAATTATTTTCAATTATTTTCAATTATTTATAAATTATTGTCAATTATTTTCAATTATTTTCAATTATTTATAATTATTTGCAATTATTTTCAATTATTTTCAATTATTTTCAATTATTTTCAATTATTTTCAATTATTTTCAATTATTTTCAATTATTTATAAATTATTGTCAATTATTTTCAATTATTTTCAATTATTTATAATTATTTTCAATTATTTTAAATTATTATCAATTATTTTCAATTATTTACAATTATTTTCAATTATTTTCAATTATTTTCAATTATTTTCAATTTTTTTCAATTTTTTTCAATTATTTTCAATTATTTTCAATTATTTTCAATTATTTTCAATTTTTTTCAATTATTTTCAATTATTTTCAATTATTTTCAATTATTTTCAATTATTTTCAATTATTTTCAATTATTTTCAATTATTTTCAATTATATTAAATTATTTTCAATTATTTCAATTATTTTCAATTATTTTCAATTATTTTCAATTATTTTCAATTATTTTCAATTATTTTCAATTATTTTCAATTATATTAAATTATTTTCAATTATTTTCAATTATTTTCAATTATTTTCAATTATTTTCAATTATTTTCAATTATTTTCAATTATTTTCAATTATTTATTAATTATTTTCAATTATTTATAATTATTTTCAATTATTTTCAATTATCTTCAATTATTTTCAATTATTTTCAATTATTTTCAATTATTTATAAATTATTGTCAATTATTTTCAATTATTTTCAATTATTTATAAATTATTGTCAATTATTTTCAATTATTTTCAATTATTTATAATTATTTTCAATTATTTTAAATTATTTTAAATTATTTTCAATTATTTTCAATTATTTTCAATTATTTATTAATTATTTTCAATTATTATAATTATTTTCAATTATTTTCAATTATTTTCAATTATTTTCAATTATTTTCAATTATTTTCAATTATTTTCAATTATTTATCAATTATATTCAATTATTTATAATTATTTTAATTATTTTCAACAATTTATCAATTATTTTCAATTATTTATAATTATTTTAAACTATTTTCAATTATTTTCCATTATTTACAATTATTACCAATTATTTTCAATTATTTTCAATTATTTATCAATTATTGTCAATTATTTTCAATTATTTTCAATTATTTTCAATTATTTATAATTATTTTCAATTATTTTCAATTATTTTCAATTATTTTCAATTATTTTCAATTATTTTCAATTATTATCAATTATCTTCAATTATTTTCAATTATTTTCAATTATTTTCAATTATTTATCAATTATTGTCAATTATTTTCAATTATTTTCAATTATTTTCAATTATTTTCAATTATATATAATTTTTTTCAATTATTTTCAATTATTTTCAATTATATTCAATTATTTTCAATTATTTATTAATTATTTTCAATTATTTATAATTACTTTCACTTATTTTCAATTATTTTCAATTATTTATCAATTATATTCAATTATTTATCATTATTTTAATTATTTTCAATTATTTATCAATTATTTTCAATTATTTTCAATTATTTATCATTATTTTCAATTATTTTCACTTATTTATCAATTATTTTCAATTATTTTCAATTATTTTCAATTATTTTCAATTATTTATTAATTATTTTCAATTATTTATAATTATTTTCAATTATTTTCAATTATTTTCAATTATTTTCAATTATTTTCAATTATTTTCAATTATTTTCAATTATTTATAATTATTTTCAATTATTTTAAATTATTATCAATTATTTTCAATTATTTACAATTATTTTCAATTATTTTCAATTATTTTCTATTATTTTCAATTTTTTTCAATTATTTTCAATTTTTTTCAATTATTTTCAATTATTTTCAATTATTTTCAATTATTTTCAATTATTTATAAATTATTGTCAATTATTTTCAATTATTTTCAATTATTTATAATTATTTGCAATTATTTTCAATTATTTTCAATTATTTTCAATTATTTTAAATTATTTTCAATTATTTTCAATTATTTTCAATTATTTATAAATTATTGTCAATTATTTTCAATTATTTTCAATTATTTATAATTATTTTCAATTATTTTAAATTATTTTCAATTATTTTCAATTATTTTCAATTATTTTCAATTATTTTCAGTTATTTTCAATTATTTTCAATTATTTATCAATTATTGTCAATTATTTTCAATTATTTTCAATTATTTTCAATTATTTTCAATTATTTTCAATTATTTTCAATTATTTTCAATTATTTTAAATTATTTTCAAATATTTTCAATTATTTTCAATTATTTATAAATTATTGTCAATTATTTTCAATTATTTTCAATTATTTATAATTATTTTCTATTATTTTAAATTATTTTCAATTATTTATAATTATTTTCAATTATTTTCAATTATTTTCAATTATTTTCAATTATTTTCAATTATTTATAAATTATTGTCAATTATTTTCAATTATTTTCAATTATTTTCAATTATTTCAATTATTTTCAATTATTTTCAATTATTTTCAATTATTTTCAATTATTTTCAATTATTTTCAATTATTTTCAATTATATTAAATTATTTTCAATTATTTTCAATTATTTTCAATTATTTTCAATTATTTTCAATTATTTTCAATTATTTTCAATTATTTTCAATTATTTATTAATTATTTTCAATTATTTATAATTATTTTCAATTATTTTCAATTATCTTCAATTATTTTCAATTATTTTCAATTATTTTCAATTATTTATAAATTATTGTCAATTATTTTCAATTATTTTCAATTATTTATAAATTATTGTCAATTATTTTCAATTATTTTCAATTATTTATAATTATTTTCAATTATTTTAAATTATTTTAAATTATTTTCAATTATTTTCAATTATTTTCAATTATTTATTAATTATTTTCAATTATTATAATTATTTTCAATTATTTTCAATTATTTTCAATTATTTTCAATTATTTTCAATTATTTTCAATTATTTTCAATTATTTATCAATTATATTCAATTATTTATAATTATTTTAATTATTTTCAACAATTTATCAATTATTTTCAATTATTTATAATTATTTTAAACTATTTTCAATTATTTTCCATTATTTACAATTATTACCAATTATTTTCAATTATTTTCAATTATTTATCAATTATTGTCAATTATTTTCAATTATTTTCAATTATTTTCAATTATTTATAATTATTTTCAATTATTTTCAATTATTTTCAATTATTTTCAATTATTTTCAATTATTTTCAATTATTATCAATTATCTTCAATTATTTTCAATTATTTTCAATTATTTTCAATTATTTATCAATTATTGTCAATTATTTTCAATTATTTTCAATTATTTTCAATTATTTTCAATTATATATAATTTTTTTCAATTATTTTCAATTATTTTCAATTATATTCAATTATTTTCAATTATTTATTAATTATTTTCAATTATTTATAATTACTTTCACTTATTTTCAATTATTTTCAATTATTTATCAATTATATTCAATTATTTATCATTATTTTAATTATTTTCAATTATTTATCAATTATTTTCAATTATTTTCAATTATTTATCATTATTTTCAATTATTTTCACTTATTTATCAATTATTTTCAATTATTTTCAATTATTTTCAATTATTTTCAATTATTTATTAATTATTTTCAATTATTTATAATTATTTTCAATTATTTTCAATTATTTTCAATTATTTTCAATTATTTTCAATTATTTTCAATTATTTTCAATTATTTATAATTATTTTCAATTATTTTAAATTATTATCAATTATTTTCAATTATTTACAATTATTTTCAATTATTTTCAATTATTTTCTATTATTTTCAATTTTTTTCAATTATTTTCAATTTTTTTCAATTATTTTCAATTATTTTCAATTATTTTCAATTATTTTCAATTATTTATAAATTATTGTCAATTATTTTCAATTATTTTCAATTATTTATAATTATTTGCAATTATTTTCAATTATTTTCAATTATTTTCAATTATTTTAAATTATTTTCAATTATTTTCAATTATTTTCAATTATTTATAAATTATTGTCAATTATTTTCAATTATTTTCAATTATTTATAATTATTTTCAATTATTTTAAATTATTTTCAATTATTTTCAATTATTTTCAATTATTTTCAATTATTTTCAGTTATTTTCAATTATTTTCAATTATTTATCAATTATTGTCAATTATTTTCAATTATTTTCAATTATTTTCAATTATTTTCAATTATTTTCAATTATTTTCAATTATTTTCAATTATTTTAAATTATTTTCAAATATTTTCAATTATTTTCAATTATTTATAAATTATTGTCAATTATTTTCAATTATTTTCAATTATTTATAATTATTTTCTATTATTTTAAATTATTTTCAATTATTTATAATTATTTTCAATTATTTTCAATTATTTTCAATTATTTTCAATTATTTTCAATTATTTATAAATTATTGTCAATTATTTTCAATTATTTTCAATTATTTTCAATTATTTATAATTATTTTCAATTATTTTAAATTATTATCAATTATTTTCAATTATTTACAATTATTTTCAATTATTTTCAATTATTTTCAATTATTTTCAATTTTTTTCAATTATTTTCAATTATTTTCAATTATTTTCAATTATTTTCAATTATTTTCTATTATTTTCAATTATTTTCAGTTATTTATAAATTATTGTCAATTATTTTCAATTATTTTCAATTATTTATAATTATTTTCAATTATTTTCAATCATTTTCAATTATTTTCAATTATTTTCAATTATTTTCAATTATTTTCAATTATTTATAATTATTTTCAATTATTTTCAATTATTTTCAATTATTTTCAATTATTTTCAATTATTTTCAATTATTTTCAATTATTTTCAATTATTTTCAATTATTTTCAATTATTTTCAATTATTTTCAATTATTTTCAATTATTTATCAATTATTGTCAATTATATTCAATTATTTTCAATTATGTTCAATTATTTTCAATTATTTACAATTATTTTCAATTTTTTTCAATTATTTATTAATTATTTTCAATTATTTATAATTATTTTCAATTATTTTCAATTATTTATAAATTATTGTCAATTATTTTCAATTATTTTCAATTATTTTCAATTATTTATAATTATTTTCAATTATTTTAAATTATTATCAATTATTTTCAATTATTTACAATTATTTACAATTATTTTCAATTATTTTCAATTATTTTCTATTATTTTTAATTTTTTTAAATTATTTTAAATTATTTTCAATTATTTATAATTATTTTCAATTATTTTCAATTATTTTCAATTATTTTCAATTATTTATAAATTATTGTCAATTATTTTCAATTATTTTCAATTATTTATAATTATTTTCAATTATTTTAAATTATTATCAATTATTTTCAATTATTTACAATTATTACAATTATTTTCAATTATTTTCAATTATTTTCAATTATTTTCAATTATTTTCAATTTTTTTCAATTTTTTTCAATTATTTTCAATTATTTTCAATTATTTTCAATTATTTTCAATTATTTTCAATTATTTTCAATTATTTTCAATTATTTTCAATTATTTTCAATTATTTTCAATTATTTTCAATTATTTTCAATTATTTTCAATTATTTTCAATTATTTTCAATTATTTTCAATTATTTTCATTTATTTTCAATTATTTTCAATTATTTTCAATTATTTTCAATTATTTTCAATTATTTATAAATTATTGTCAATTATTTTCAATTATTTTCAATTATTTATAATTATTTTCAATTATTTTAAATTATTTTCAATTATTTTCAATTATTTTCAATTATTTTCAGTTATTTTCAATTATTTTCAATTATTTATCAATTATTGTCATTTATTTTCAATTATTTTCAATTATTTTCAATTATTTTCAATTATTTTCAATTATTTTCAGTTATTTTCAATTATTTTCAATTATTTATAAATTATTGTCAATTATTTTCAATTATTTTCAATTATTTATAATTATTTTCTATTATTTTAAATTATTTTCAATTATTTTCAATTATTTATAATTATTTTCAATTATTTTCAATTATTTTCAATTATTTTCAATTATTTATAAATTATTGTCAATTATTTTCAATTATTTTCAATTATTTATAATTATTTTCTATTATTTTAAATTATTTTCAATTATTTTCAATTATTTATAATTATTTTCTATTATTTTAAATTATTTTCAATTATTTTCAATTATTTATAATTATTTTCAATTATTTTCAATTATTTTCAATTATTTTCAATTATTTATAAATTATTGTCAATTATTTTCAATTATTTTCAATTATTTTCAATTATTTTCAATTATTTTCAATTATTTTCAATTATTTATCAATTATTGTCAATTATTTTTAATTATTTTCAATTATTTTCAATTATTTTCAATTATTTTCAATTTTTTTCAATTATTTATTAATTATTTTCAAATATTTATAATTATTTTCAATTATTTTCAATTATTTATAATTATTTTCAATTATTTATAATTATTTTCAATTATTTTCAATTATATTCAATTATTGTCAATTATTTTCAATTATTTTCAATTATTTTCAATTATTGTCAATTATTTTCAATTATTTTCAATTATTTTCAATTATTTTCAATTATTTATTAATTATTTTCAATTATTTATAATTATTTTCAATTATTTTCAATTATCTTCAATTATTTTCAATTATTTTCAATTATTTTCAATTATTTTCAATTATTTTCAATTATTTATAAATTATTGTCAATTATTTTCAATTATTTTCAATTATTTATAAATTATTGTCAATTATTTTCAATTATTTTCAATTATTTATAATTATTTTCAATTATTTTCAATTATTTTCAATTATTTTCAATTATTTATAAATTATTGTCAATTATTTTTAATTATTTTCAATTATTTATAATTATTTTCTATTATTTTAAATTATTTTCAATTATTTTCAATTATTTGTAATTATTTTCTATTATTTTAAATTATTTTCAATTATTTTCAATTATTTATAATTATTTTCAATTATTTATAAATTATTGTCAATTATTTTCAATTATTTTCAATTATTTATAATTATTTTCTATTATTTTAAATTATTTTCAATTATTTATAATTATTTTCAATTATTTTCAATTATTTTCAATTATTTTCAATTATTTATAAATTATTGTCAATTATTTTCAATTATTTTCAATTATTTATAATTATTTTCAATTATTTTCAATTATTTACAATTATTTTCAATTATTTTCAATTATTTTCAATTTTTTTCAATTATTTATTAATTATTTTCAATTATTTATAATTATTTTCAATTATTTTCAATTATTTATAAATTATTGTCAATTATTTTCAATTATTTTCAATTATTTTCAATTATTTATAATTATTTTCAATTATTTTCAATTATTTTCAATTATTTTCAATTATTTATAAATTATTGTCAATTATTTTCAATTATTTTCAATTATTTATAATTATTTTCAATTATTTTAAATTATTATCAATTATTTTCAATTATTTACAATTATTTTCAATTATTTTCAATTATTTTCAATTATTTTCAATTTTTTTCAATTTTTTTCAATTATTTTCAATTATTTTCAATTATTTTCAATTATTTTCAATTTTTTTCAATTATTTTCAATTATTTTCAATTATTTTCAATTATTTTCAATTTTTTTCAATTATTTTCAATTATTTTCAATTATTTTCAATTATTTTCAATTATATTAAATTATTTTCAATTATTTTCAATTATTTTCAATTATTTTCAATTATTTTCAATTATTTTCAATTATTTTCAATTATTTTCAATTATTTTCAATTATTTTCAATTATTTTCAATTATATTAAATTATTTTCAATTATTTTCAATTATTTTAAATTATTTTCAATTATTTTCAATTATTTTCAATTATTTATTAATTATTTTCAATTATTTATAATTATTTTCAATTATTTTCAATTATCTTCAATTATTTTCAATTATTTTCAATTATTTTCAATTATTTATAAATTATTGTCAATTATTTTCAATTATTTTCAATTATTTATAAATTATTGTCAATTATTTTCAATTATTTTCAATTATTTATAATTATTTTCAATTATTTTAAATTATTTTAAATTATTTTCAATTATTTTCAATTATTTTCAATTATTTATTAATTATTTTCAATTATTATAATTATTTTCAATTATTTTCAATTATTTTCAATTATTTTCAATTATTTTCAATTATTTTCAATTATTTTCAATTATTTTCAATTATTTATCAATTATATTCAATTATTTATAATTATTTTAATTATTTTCAACAATTTATCAATTATTTTCAATTATTTATAATTATTTTAAACTATTTTCAATTATTTTCCATTATTTACAATTATTTCCAATTATTTTCAATTATTTTCAATTATTTATCAATTATTGTCAATTATTTTCAATTATTTTCAATTATTTTCAATTATTTATAATTATTTTCAATTATTTTCAATTATTTTCAATTATTTTCAATTATTTTCAATTATTTTCAATTATTATCAATTATCTTCAATTATTTTCAATTATTTTCAATTATTTTCAATTATTTATCAATTATTGTCAATTATTTTCAATTATTTTCAATTATTTTCAATTATTTTCAATTATATATAATTTTTTTCAATTATTTTCAATTATTTTCAATTATATTCAATTATTTTCAATTATTTATTAATTATTTTCAATTATTTATAATTACTTTCACTTATTTTCAATTATTTTCAATTATTTATCAATTATATTCAATTATTTATCATTATTTTAATTATTTTCAATTATTTATCAATTATTTTCAATTATTTTCAATTATTTATCATTATTTTCAATTATTTTCACTTATTTATCAATTATTTTCAATTATTTTTAATTATTTTCAATTATTTTCAATTATTTATTAATTATTTTCAATTATTTATAATTATTTTCAATTATTTTCAATTATTTTCAATTATTTTCAATTATTTTCAATTATTTTCAATTATTTTCAATTATTTATAATTATTTTCAATTATTTTAAATTATTATCAATTATTTTCAATTATTTACAATTATTTTCAATTATTTTCAATTATTTTCTATTATTTTCAATTTTTTTCAATTTTTTTCAATTTTTTTCAATTATTTTCAATTATTTTCAATTATTTTCAATTATTTTCAATTATTTATAAATTATTGTCAATTATTTTCAATTATTTTCAATTATTTATAATTATTTGCAATTATTTTCAATTATTTTCAATTATTTTCAATTATTTTAAATTATTTTCAATTATTTTCAATTATTTTCAATTATTTATAAATTATTGTCAATTATTTTCAATTATTTTCAATTATTTATAATTATTTTCAATTACTTTAAATTATTTTCAATTATTTTCAATTATTTTCAATTATTTTCAATTATTTTCAATTATTTTCAGTTATTTTCAATTATTTTCAATTATTTATCAATTATTGTCAATTATTTTCAATTATTTTCAATTATTTTCAATTATTTTCAATTATTTTCAATTATTTTCAATTATTTTCAATTATTTTAAATTATTTTCAAATATTTTCAATTATTTTCAATTATTTATAAATTATTGTCAATTATTTTCAATTATTTTCAATTATTTATAATTATTTTCTATTATTTTAAATTATTTTCAATTATTTATAATTATTTTCAATTATTTTCAATTATTTTCAATTATTTTCAATTATTTATAAATTATTGTCAATTATTTTCAATTATTTTCAATTATTTATAATTATTTTCAATTATTTTAAATTATTATCAATTATTTTCAATTATTTACAATTATTTTCAATTATTTTCAATTATTTTCAATTATTTTCAATTTTTTTCAATTATTTTCAATTATTTTCAATTATTTTCAATTATTTTCAATTATTTTCTATTATTTTCAATTATTTTCAGTTATTTATAAATTATTGTCAATTATTTTCAATTATTTTCAATTATTTATAATTATTTTCAATTATTTTCAATCATTTTCAATTATTTTCAATTATTTTCAATTATTTTCAATTATTTTCAATTATTTTCAATTATTTTCAATTATTTATCAATTATTGTCAATTATTTTCAATTATTTTCAATTATTTTCAATTATTTTCAATTATTTTCAATTATTTTCAATTATTTTCAATTTTTTTCAATTATTTATTAATTATTTTTAATTATTTATAATTATTTTCAATTATTTTCAATTATTTATAATTATTTTCAATTATTTATAATTATTTTCAATTATTTTCAATTATTTTCAATTATTTTCAATTATTTTCAATTATTTTCAATTTTTTTCAATTATTTTCAATTATTTTCAATTATTTTCAATTATTTTCAATTATTTTAAATTATTTTCAATTATTTTCAATTATTTTCAATTATTTATAAATTATTGTCAATTATTTTCAATTATTTTCAATTATTTATAATTATTTTCAATTACTTTAAATTATTTTCAATTATTTTCAATTATTTTCAATTATTTTCAATTATTTTCAATTATTTTAAATTATTTTCAATTATTTTCAATTATTTTCAATTATTTATAAATTATTGTCAATTATTTTCAATTATTTTCAATTATTTATAATTATTTTCAATTACTTTAAATTATTTTCAATTATTTTCAATTATTTTCAATTATTTTCAATTATTTTCAATTATTTTCAGTTATTTTCAATTATTTTCAATTATTTATCAATTATTGTCAATTATTTTCAATTATTTTCAATTATTTTCAATTATTTTCAATTATTTTCAATTATTTTCAATTATTTTCAATTATTTTAAATTATTTTCAAATATTTTCAATTATTTTCAATTATTTATAAATTATTGTCAATTATTTTCAATTATTTTCAATTATTTATAATTATTTTCTATTATTTTAAATTATTTTCAATTATTTATAATTATTTTCAATTATTTTCAATTATTTTCAATTATTTTCAATTATTTATAAATTATTGTCAATTATTTTCAATTATTTTCAATTATTTATAATTATTTTCAATTATTTTAAATTATTATCAATTATTTTCAATTATTTACAATTATTTTCAATTATTTTCAATTATTTTCAATTATTTTCAATTTTTTTCAATTATTTTCAATTATTTTCAATTATTTTCAATTATTTTCAATTATTTTCTATTATTTTCAATTATTTTCAGTTATTTATAAATTATTGTCAATTATTTTCAATTATTTTCAATTATTTATAATTATTTTCAATTATTTTCAATCATTTTCAATTATTTTCAATTATTTTCAATTATTTTCAATTATTTTCAATTATTTTCAATTATTTTCAATTATTTATCAATTATTGTCAATTATTTTCAATTATTTTCAATTATTTTCAATTATTTTCAATTATTTTCAATTATTTTCAATTATTTTCAATTTTTTTCAATTATTTATTAATTATTTTTAATTATTTATAATTATTTTCAATTATTTTCAATTATTTATAATTATTTTCAATTATTTATAATTATTTTCAATTATTTTCAATTATTTTCAATTATTGTCAATTATTTTCAATTATTTTCAATTATTTTCAATTACTGTCAATTATTTTCAATTATTTTCAATTATTTTCAATTATTTTCAATTATTTTCAATTATTTTCAATTATTTTCAATTATTTTCAATTATTTTCAATTATTTTCAATTATTTTCAATTATTTTCAATTATTTTCAATTATTTTCAATTATTTTCAATTATTTATCAATTATTGTCAATTATTTTCAATTATTTTCAATTATGTTCAATTATTTTCAATTATTTTCAATTATTTTCAATTTTTTTCAATTATTTATTAATTATTTTCAATTATTTATAATTATTTTCAATTATTTTCAATTATTTATAAATCATTGTCAATTATTTTCAATTTTTTTCAATTATTTTCAATTATTTATAATTATTTTCAATTATTTTAAATTATTATCAATTATTTTCAATTATTTACAATTATTTTCAATTATTTTCAATTATTTTCTATTATTTTCAATTTTTTTAAATTATTTTAAATTATTTACAATTATTTTAAATTATTTTCAATTATTTATAATTATTTTCAATTATTTTCAATTATTTTCAATTATTTTCAATTATTTATAAATTATTGTCAATTATTTTCAATTATTTTCAATTATTTTCAATTATTTATAATTATTTTAAATCATTTTAAATTATTATCAATTATTTTCAATTATTTACAATTATTTTCAATTATTTTCAATTATTTTCAATTATTTTCAATTATTTTCAATTATTTTCAATTATTTTCAATTATTTTCAATTATTTTCAATTATTTTCAATTATTTTCAATTATTTGCAATTATTTGCAATTATTTTCAATTATTTTCAATTATTTTCAATTATTTTCAATTATTTTCAATTATTTTCAATTATTTTCAATTATTTTCAATTATTTTCAATTATTTTCAATTATTTTCAATTATTTTCAATTATTTATTAATTATTTTCAATTATTTATAATTATTTTCAATTATTTTCAATTATTTTCAATTATTTTCAATTATTTTCAATTATTTTCAATTATTTATCAATTATTGTCAATTATTTTCAATTATTTTCAATTATGTTCAATTATTTTCAATTATTTACAATTATTTTCAATTATTTTCCATTATTTATAATTATTTTCAATTATTTTCAATTATTTTCAATTATTTTCAATTATTTTCAATTATTTATCAATTATTTCCAATTATTTATAATTATTTTAATTATTTTCAACTATTTATCAATTATTTTCAATTATTTATAATTATTTTAAACTATTTTCAATTATTTTCCATTATTTACAATTATTTTCAATTATTTTCAATTATTTATAATTATTTTCAATTATTTTCAATTATTTTCAATTATTTTCAATTATTTTCAATTATTTTCAATTATTTTCAATTATTTTCAATTATTTTCAATTATTTTCAATTATTTATCAATTATTGTCAATTATTTTCAATTATTTTCAATTATGTTCAATTATTTTCAATTATTTTCCATTATTTATAATTATTTTCAATTATTTTCAATTATTTTCAATTATTTTCAATTATTTATAAATTATTGTCAATTATTTTCAATTATTTTCAATTATTTTCAATTATTTATAATTATTTTCAATTATTTTAAATTATTATCAATTATTTTCAATTATTTACAATTATTTTCAATTATTTTCAATTATTTTCAATTATTTTCAATTTTTTTCAATTATTTTCAATTATTTTCAATTATTTTCAATTATTTTCAATTATTTTCTATTATTTTCAATTATTTTCAGTTATTTATAAATTATTGTCAATTATTTTCAATTATTTTCAATTATTTATAATTATTTTCAATTATTTTCAATCATTTTCAATTATTTTCAATTATTTTCAATTATTTTCAATTATTTTCAATTATTTTCAATTATTTTCAATTATTTATCAATTATTGTCAATTATTTTCAATTATTTTCAATTATTTTCAATTATTTTCAATTATTTTCAATTTTTTTCAATTATTTATTAATTATTTTTAATTATTTATAATTATTTTCAATTATTTTCAATTATTTATAATTATTTTCAATTATTTATAATTATTTTCAATTATTTTCAATTATTTTCAATTATTGTCAATTATTTTCAATTATTTTCAATTATTTTCAATTACTGTCAATTATTTTCAATTATTTTCAATTATTTTCAATTATTTTCAATTATTTTCAATTATTTTCAATTATTTTCAATTATTTTCAATTATTTTCAATTATTTTCAATTATTTTCAATTATTTTCAATTATTTTCAATTATTTTCAATTATTTATCAATTATTGTCAATTATTTTCAATTATTTTCAATTATGTTCAATTATTTTCAATTATTTTCAATTATTTTCAATTTTTTTCAATTATTTATTAATTATTTTCAATTATTTATAATTATTTTCAATTATTTTCAATTATTTATAAATCATTGTCAATTATTTTCAATTATTTTCAATTATTTTCAATTATTTATAATTATTTTCAATTATTTTAAATTATTATCAATTATTTTCAATTATTTACAATTATTTTCAATTATTTTCAATTATTTTCTATTATTTTCAATTTTTTTAAATTATTTTAAATTATTTTCAATTATTTTAAATTATTTTCAATTATTTATAATTATTTTCAATTATTTTCAATTATTTTCAATTATTTTCAATTATTTATAAATTATTGTCAATTATTTTCAATTATTTTCAATTATTTTCAATTATTTATAATTATTTTAAATTATTTTAAATTATTATCAATTATTTTCAATTATTTACAATTATTTTCAATTATTTTCAATTATTTTCAATTATTTTCAATTATTTATAATTATTTTCAATTATTTTCAATTATTTTCAATTATTTTCAATTATTTTCAATTATTTTCAATTATTTTCAATTATTTTCAATTATTTTCAATTTTTTTCAATTTTTTTCAATTATTTTCAATTATTTTCAATTATTTTCAATTATTTTCAATTTTTTTCAATTATTTTCAATTATTTTCAATTATTTTCAATTATTTTCAATTTTTTTCAATTATTTTCAATTATTTTCAATTATTTTCAATTATTTTCAATTATATTAAATTATTTTCAATTATTTTCAATTATTTTCAATTATTTTCAATTATTTTCAATTATTTTCAATTATTTTCAATTATTTTCAATTATTTTCAATTATTTTCAATTATTTTCAATTATATTAAATTATTTTCAATTATTTTCAATTATTTTAAATTATTTTCAATTATTTTCAATTATTTTCAATTATTTATTAATTATTTTCAATTATTTATAATTATTTTCAATTATTTTCAATTATCTTCAATTATTTTCAATTATTTTCAATTATTTTCAATTATTTATAAATTATTGTCAATTATTTTCAATTATTTTCAATTATTTATAAATTATTGTCAATTATTTTCAATTATTTTCAATTATTTATAATTATTTTCAATTATTTTAAATTATTTTAAATTATTTTCAATTATTTTCAATTATTTTCAATTATTTATTAATTATTTTCAATTATTATAATTATTTTCAATTATTTTCAATTATTTTCAATTATTTTCAATTATTTTCAATTATTTTCAATTATTTTCAATTATTTTCAATTATTTATCAATTATATTCAATTATTTATAATTATTTTAATTATTTTCAACAATTTATCAATTATTTTCAATTATTTATAATTATTTTAAACTATTTTCAATTATTTTCCATTATTTACAATTATTTCCAATTATTTTCAATTATTTTCAATTATTTATCAATTATTGTCAATTATTTTCAATTATTTTCAATTATTTTCAATTATTTATAATTATTTTCAATTATTTTCAATTATTTTCAATTATTTTCAATTATTTTCAATTATTTTCAATTATTATCAATTATCTTCAATTATTTTCAATTATTTTCAATTATTTTCAATTATTTATCAATTATTGTCAATTATTTTCAATTATTTTCAATTATTTTCAATTATTTTCAATTATATATAATTTTTTTCAATTATTTTCAATTATTTTCAATTATATTCAATTATTTTCAATTATTTATTAATTATTTTCAATTATTTATAATTACTTTCACTTATTTTCAATTATTTTCAATTATTTATCAATTATATTCAATTATTTATCATTATTTTAATTATTTTCAATTATTTATCAATTATTTTCAATTATTTTCAATTATTTATCATTATTTTCAATTATTTTCACTTATTTATCAATTATTTTCAATTATTTTTAATTATTTTCAATTATTTTCAATTATTTATTAATTATTTTCAATTATTTATAATTATTTTCAATTATTTTCAATTATTTTCAATTATTTTCAATTATTTTCAATTATTTTCAATTATTTTCAATTATTTATAATTATTTTCAATTATTTTAAATTATTATCAATTATTTTCAATTATTTACAATTATTTTCAATTATTTTCAATTATTTTCTATTATTTTCAATTTTTTTCAATTTTTTTCAATTTTTTTCAATTATTTTCAATTATTTTCAATTATTTTCAATTATTTTCAATTATTTATAAATTATTGTCAATTATTTTCAATTATTTTCAATTATTTATAATTATTTGCAATTATTTTCAATTATTTTCAATTATTTTCAATTATTTTAAATTATTTTCAATTATTTTCAATTATTTTCAATTATTTATAAATTATTGTCAATTATTTTCAATTATTTTCAATTATTTATAATTATTTTCAATTACTTTAAATTATTTTCAATTATTTTCAATTATTTTCAATTATTTTCAATTATTTTCAATTATTTTCAGTTATTTTCAATTATTTTCAATTATTTATCAATTATTGTCAATTATTTTCAATTATTTTCAATTATTTTCAATTATTTTCAATTATTTTCAATTATTTTCAATTATTTTCAATTATTTTAAATTATTTTCAAATATTTTCAATTATTTTCAATTATTTATAAATTATTGTCAATTATTTTCAATTATTTTCAATTATTTATAATTATTTTCTATTATTTTAAATTATTTTCAATTATTTATAATTATTTTCAATTATTTTCAATTATTTTCAATTATTTTCAATTATTTATAAATTATTGTCAATTATTTTCAATTATTTTCAATTATTTATAATTATTTTCAATTATTTTAAATTATTATCAATTATTTTCAATTATTTACAATTATTTTCAATTATTTTCAATTATTTTCAATTATTTTCAATTTTTTTCAATTATTTTCAATTATTTTCAATTATTTTCAATTATTTTCAATTATTTTCTATTATTTTCAATTATTTTCAGTTATTTATAAATTATTGTCAATTATTTTCAATTATTTTCAATTATTTATAATTATTTTCAATTATTTTCAATCATTTTCAATTATTTTCAATTATTTTCAATTATTTTCAATTATTTTCAATTATTTTCAATTATTTTCAATTATTTATCAATTATTGTCAATTATTTTCAATTATTTTCAATTATTTTCAATTATTTTCAATTATTTTCAATTATTTTCAATTATTTTCAATTTTTTTCAATTATTTATTAATTATTTTTAATTATTTATAATTATTTTCAATTATTTTCAATTATTTATAATTATTTTCAATTATTTATAATTATTTTCAATTATTTTCAATTATTTTCAATTATTGTCAATTATTTTCAATTATTTTCAATTATTTTCAATTACTGTCAATTATTTTCAATTATTTTCAATTATTTTCAATTATTTTCAATTATTTTCAATTATTTTCAATTATTTTCAATTATTTTCAATTATTTTCAATTATTTTCAATTATTTTCAATTATTTTCAATTATTTTCAATTATTTTCAATTATTTTCAATTATTTATCAATTATTGTCAATTATTTTCAATTATTTTCAATTATGTTCAATTATTTTCAATTATTTTCAATTATTTTCAATTTTTTTCAATTATTTATTAATTATTTTCAATTATTTATAATTATTTTCAATTATTTTCAATTATTTATAAATCATTGTCAATTATTTTCAATTTTTTTCAATTATTTTCAATTATTTATAATTATTTTCAATTATTTTAAATTATTATCAATTATTTTCAATTATTTACAATTATTTTCAATTATTTTCAATTATTTTCTATTATTTTCAATTTTTTTAAATTATTTTAAATTATTTACAATTATTTTAAATTATTTTCAATTATTTATAATTATTTTCAATTATTTTCAATTATTTTCAATTATTTTCAATTATTTATAAATTATTGTCAATTATTTTCAATTATTTTCAATTATTTTCAATTATTTATAATTATTTTAAATCATTTTAAATTATTATCAATTATTTTCAATTATTTACAATTATTTTCAATTATTTTCAATTATTTTCAATTATTTTCAATTATTTTCAATTATTTTCAATTATTTTCAATTATTTTCAATTATTTTCAATTATTTTCAATTATTTTCAATTATTTGCAATTATTTGCAATTATTTTCAATTATTTTCAATTATTTTCAATTATTTTCAATTATTTTCAATTATTTTCAATTATTTTCAATTATTTTCAATTATTTTCAATTATTTTCAATTATTTTCAATTATTTTCAATTATTTATTAATTATTTTCAATTATTTATAATTATTTTCAATTATTTTCAATTATTTTCAATTATTTTCAATTATTTTCAATTATTTTCAATTATTTATCAATTATTGTCAATTATTTTCAATTATTTTCAATTATGTTCAATTATTTTCAATTATTTACAATTATTTTCAATTATTTTCCATTATTTATAATTATTTTCAATTATTTTCAATTATTTTCAATTATTTTCAATTATTTTCAATTATTTATCAATTATTTCCAATTATTTATAATTATTTTAATTATTTTCAACTATTTATCAATTATTTTCAATTATTTATAATTATTTTAAACTATTTTCAATTATTTTCCATTATTTACAATTATTTTCAATTATTTTCAATTATTTATAATTATTTTCAATTATTTTCAATTATTTTCAATTATTTTCAATTATTTTCAATTATTTTCAATTATTTTCAATTATTTTCAATTATTTTCAATTATTTTCAATTATTTATCAATTATTGTCAATTATTTTCAATTATTTTCAATTATGTTCAATTATTTTCAATTATTTACAATTATTTTCAATTATTTTCCATTATTTATAATTATTTTCAATTATTTTCAATTATTTTCAATTATTTTCAATTATTTATAAATTATTGTCAATTATTTTCAATTATTTTCAATTATTTTCAATTATTTATAATTATTTTCAATTATTTTAAATTATTATCAATTATTTTCAATTATTTACAATTATTTTCAATTATTTTCAATTATTTTCAATTATTTTCAATTTTTTTCAATTATTTTCAATTATTTTCAATTATTTTCAATTATTTTCAATTATTTTCTATTATTTTCAATTATTTTCAGTTATTTATAAATTATTGTCAATTATTTTCAATTATTTTCAATTATTTATAATTATTTTCAATTATTTTCAATCATTTTCAATTATTTTCAATTATTTTCAATTATTTTCAATTATTTTCAATTATTTTCAATTATTTTCAATTATTTATCAATTATTGTCAATTATTTTCAATTATTTTCAATTATTTTCAATTATTTTCAATTATTTTCAATTTTTTTCAATTATTTATTAATTATTTTTAATTATTTATAATTATTTTCAATTATTTTCAATTATTTATAATTATTTTCAATTATTTATAATTATTTTCAATTATTTTCAATTATTTTCAATTATTGTCAATTATTTTCAATTATTTTCAATTATTTTCAATTACTGTCAATTATTTTCAATTATTTTCAATTATTTTCAATTATTTTCAATTATTTTCAATTATTTTCAATTATTTTCAATTATTTTCAATTATTTTCAATTATTTTCAATTATTTTCAATTATTTTCAATTATTTTCAATTATTTTCAATTATTTTCAATTATTTTCAATTATTTATCAATTATTGTCAATTATTTTCAATTATTTTCAATTATGTTCAATTATTTTCAATTATTTTCAATTATTTTCAATTTTTTTCAATTATTTATTAATTATTTTCAATTATTTATAATTATTTTCAATTATTTTCAATTATTTATAAATCATTGTCAATTATTTTCAATTATTTTCAATTATTTTCAATTATTTATAATTATTTTCAATTATTTTAAATTATTATCAATTATTTTCAATTATTTACAATTATTTTCAATTATTTTCAATTATTTTCTATTATTTTCAATTTTTTTAAATTATTTTAAATTATTTTCAATTATTTTAAATTATTTTCAATTATTTATAATTATTTTCAATTATTTTCAATTATTTTCAATTATTTTCAATTATTTATAAATTATTGTCAATTATTTTCAATTATTTTCAATTATTTTCAATTATTTATAATTATTTTAAATTATTTTAAATTATTATCAATTATTTTCAATTATTTACAATTATTTTCAATTATTTTCAATTATTTTCAATTATTTTCAATTATTTTCAATTATTTTCAATTATTTTCAATTATTTTCAATTATTTTCAATTATTTTCAATTATTTTCAATTATTTTCAATTATTTGCAATTATTTGCAATTATTTTCAATTATTTTCAATTATTTTCAATTATTTTCAATTATTTTCAATTATTTTCAATTATTTTCAATTATTTTCAATTATTTTCAATTATTTTCAATTATTTATAATTATTTTCAATTATTTTCAATTATCTTCAATTATTTTCAATTATCTTCAATTATTTTCAGTTATTTTCAATTATTTTCAATTATTTTCAATTATTTTCAATTATTTTCAATTATTTTCAATTTTTTTCAATTATTTTCAATTATTTTCAATTATTTTCAATTATTTTCAATTATTTTCAATTATTTTCAATTATTTTCAATTATTTTCAATTATTTTCAATTATTTTCAATTATTTTCAATTATTTTCAATTATTTATTAATTATTTTCAATTATTTATAATTATTTTCAATTATTTTCAATTATCTTCAATTATTTTCAATTATTTTCAATTATTTTCAATTATTTTCAATTATTTTCAATTATTTATCAATTATTTCCAATTATTTATAATTATTTTAATTATTTTCAACTATTTATCAATTATTTTCAATTATTTATAATTATTTTAAACTATTTTCAATTATTTTCCATTATTTACAATTATTTTCAATTATTTTCAATTATTTATAATTATTTTCAATTATTTTCAATTATTTTCAATTATTTTCAATTATTTTCAATTATTTTCAATTATTTTCAATTATTTTCAATTATTTTCAATTATTTTCAATTATTTTCAATTATTTTCAATTATTTATCAATTATTGTCAATTATTTTCAATTATTTTCAATTATGTTCAATTATTTTCAATTATTTACAATTATTTTCAATTTTTTTCAATTATTTATTAATTATTTTCAATTATTTATAATTATTTTCAATTATTTTCAATTATTTATAAATTATCTTCAATTATTTTCAATTATTTTCAATTATTTTCAATTATTTATAAATTATTGTCAATTATTTTCAATTATTTTCAATTATTTATAAATTATTGTCAATTATTTTCAATTATTTTCAATTATTTTCAATTATTTTCAATTATTTTCAATTATTTTCAATTATTTTCAATTATTTTCAATTATTTATTAATTATTTTCAATTATTTATAATTATTTTCAATTATTTTCAATTATCTTCAATTATTTTCAATTATTTTCAATTATTTTCAATTATTTTCAATTATTTTCAATTATTTATCAATTATTTCCAATTATTTATAATTATTTTAATTATTTTCAACTATTTATCAATTATTTTCAATTATTTATAATTATTTTAAACTATTTTCAATTATTTTCCATTATTTACAATTATTTTCAATTATTTTCAATTATTTATAATTATTTTCAATTATTTTCAATTATTTTCAATTATTTTCAATTATTTTCAATTATTTATAATTATTTTCAATTATTTTCAATTATTTTCAATTATTTTCAATTATTTTCAATTATTTTCAATTATTTTCAATTATTTTCAATTATTTTCAATTATTTTCAATTATTTATCAATTATTGTCAATTATTTTCAATTATTTTCAATTATGTTCAATTATTTTCAATTATTTACAATTATTTTCAATTATTTTCCATTATTTATAATTATTTTCAATTATTTTCAATTATTTTCAATTATTTTCAATTATTTATAAATTATTGTCAATTATTTTCAATTATTTTCAATTATTTTCAATTATTTATAATTATTTTCAATTATTTTAAATTATTATCAATTATTTTCAATTATTTACAATTATTTTCAATTATTTTCAATTATTTTCAATTATTTTCAATTTTTTTCAATTATTTTCAATTATTTTCAATTATTTTCAATTATTTTCAATTATTTTCTATTATTTTCAATTATTTTCAGTTATTTATAAATTATTGTCAATTATTTTCAATTATTTTCAATTATTTATAATTATTTTCAATTATTTTCAATCATTTTCAATTATTTTCAATTATTTTCAATTATTTTCAATTATTTTCAATTATTTTCAATTATTTTCAATTATTTATCAATTATTGTCAATTATTTTCAATTATTTTCAATTATTTTCAATTATTTTCAATTATTTTCAATTTTTTTCAATTATTTATTAATTATTTTTAATTATTTATAATTATTTTCAATTATTTTCAATTATTTATAATTATTTTCAATTATTTATAATTATTTTCAATTATTTTCAATTATTTTCAATTATTGTCAATTATTTTCAATTATTTTCAATTATTTTCAATTACTGTCAATTATTTTCAATTATTTTCAATTATTTTCAATTATTTTCAATTATTTTCAATTATTTTCAATTATTTTCAATTATTTTCAATTATTTTCAATTATTTTCAATTATTTTCAATTATTTTCAATTATTTTCAATTATTTTCAATTATTTTCAATTATTTTCAATTATTTATCAATTATTGTCAATTATTTTCAATTATTTTCAATTATGTTCAATTATTTTCAATTATTTTCAATTATTTTCAATTTTTTTCAATTATTTATTAATTATTTTCAATTATTTATAATTATTTTCAATTATTTTCAATTATTTATAAATCATTGTCAATTATTTTCAATTATTTTCAATTATTTTCAATTATTTATAATTATTTTCAATTATTTTAAATTATTATCAATTATTTTCAATTATTTACAATTATTTTCAATTATTTTCAATTATTTTCTATTATTTTCAATTTTTTTAAATTATTTTAAATTATTTTCAATTATTTTAAATTATTTTCAATTATTTATAATTATTTTCAATTATTTTCAATTATTTTCAATTATTTTCAATTATTTATAAATTATTGTCAATTATTTTCAATTATTTTCAATTATTTTCAATTATTTATAATTATTTTAAATTATTTTAAATTATTATCAATTATTTTCAATTATTTACAATTATTTTCAATTATTTTCAATTATTTTCAATTATTTTCAATTATTTTCAATTATTTTCAATTATTTTCAATTATTTTCAATTATTTTCAATTATTTTCAATTATTTTCAATTATTTTCAATTATTTGCAATTATTTGCAATTATTTTCAATTATTTTCAATTATTTTCAATTATTTTCAATTATTTTCAATTATTTTCAATTATTTTCAATTATTTTCAATTATTTTCAATTATTTTCAATTATTTATAATTATTTTCAATTATTTTCAATTATCTTCAATTATTTTCAATTATCTTCAATTATTTTCAGTTATTTTCAATTATTTTCAATTATTTTCAATTATTTTCAATTATTTTCAATTATTTTCAATTTTTTTCAATTATTTTCAATTATTTTCAATTATTTTCAATTATTTTCAATTATTTTCAATTATTTTCAATTATTTTCAATTATTTTCAATTATTTTCAATTATTTTCAATTATTTTCAATTATTTTCAATTATTTATTAATTATTTTCAATTATTTATAATTATTTTCAATTATTTTCAATTATCTTCAATTATTTTCAATTATTTTCAATTATTTTCAATTATTTTCAATTATTTTCAATTATTTATCAATTATTTCCAATTATTTATAATTATTTTAATTATTTTCAACTATTTATCAATTATTTTCAATTATTTATAATTATTTTAAACTATTTTCAATTATTTTCCATTATTTACAATTATTTTCAATTATTTTCAATTATTTATAATTATTTTCAATTATTTTCAATTATTTTCAATTATTTTCAATTATTTTCAATTATTTTCAATTATTTTCAATTATTTTCAATTATTTTCAATTATTTTCAATTATTTTCAATTATTTTCAATTATTTATCAATTATTGTCAATTATTTTCAATTATTTTCAATTATGTTCAATTATTTTCAATTATTTACAATTATTTTCAATTTTTTTCAATTATTTATTAATTATTTTCAATTATTTATAATTATTTTCAATTATTTTCAATTATTTATAAATTATCTTCAATTATTTTCAATTATTTTCAATTATTTTCAATTATTTATAAATTATTGTCAATTATTTTCAATTATTTTCAATTATTTATAAATTATTGTCAATTATTTTCAATTATTTTCAATTATTTATAATTATTTTCAATTATTTTCAATTATTTTAAATTATTTTCAATTATTTTCAATTATTTTCAATTATTTATTAATTATTTTCAATTATTATAATTATTTTCAATTATTTTCAATTATTTTCAATTATTTTCAATTATTTTCAATTATTTTCAATTATTTATCAATTATATTCAATTATTTATAATTATTTTAATTATTTTCAACAATTTATCAATTATTTTCAATTATTTATAATTATTTTAAACTATTTTCAATTATTTTCCATTATTTACAATTATTTCCAATTATTTTCAATTATTTTCAATTATTTATCAATTATTGTCAATTATTTTCAATTATTTTCAATTATTTTCAATTATTTATAATTATTTTCAATTATTTTCAATTATTTTCAATTATTTTCAATTATTTTCAATTATTTTCAATTATTATCAATTATCTTCAATTATTTTCAATTATTTTCAATTATTTTCAATTATTTATCAATTATTGTCAATTATTTTCAATTATTTTCAATTATTTTCAATTATTTTCAATTATATATAATTTTTTTCAATTATTTTCAATTATTTTCAATTATATTCAATTATTTTCAATTATTTATTAATTATTTTCAATTATTTATAATTACTTTCACTTATTTTCAATTATTTTCAATTATTTATCAATTATATTCAATTATTTATCATTATTTTAATTATTTTCAATTATTTATCAATTATTTTCAATTATTTTCAATTATTTATCATTATTTTCAATTATTTTCACTTATTTATCAATTATTTTCAATTATTTTCAATTATTTTCAATTATTTTCAATTATTTATTAATTATTTTCAATTATTTATAATTATTTTCAATTATTTTCAATTATTTTAAATTATTTTCAATTATTTTCAATTATTTTCAATTATTTATTAATTATTTTCAATTATTATAATTATTTTCAATTATTTTCAATTATTTATAAATTATTGTCAATTATTTTCAATTATTTTCAATTATTTATAATTATTTTCAATTATTTTCAATTATTTTAAATTATTTTCAATTATTTTCAATTATTTTCAATTATTTATTAATTATTTTCAATTATTATAATTATTTTCAATTATTTTCAATTATTTTCAATTATTTTCAATTATTTTCAATTATTTTCAATTATTTATCAATTATATTCAATTATTTATAATTATTTTAATTATTTTCAACAATTTATCAATTATTTTCAATTATTTATAATTATTTTAAACTATTTTCAATTATTTTCCATTATTTACAATTATTTCCAATTATTTTCAATTATTTTCAATTATTTATCAATTATTGTCAATTATTTTCAATTATTTTCAATTATTTTCAATTATTTATAATTATTTTCAATTATTTTCAATTATTTTCAATTATTTTCAATTATTTTCAATTATTTTCAATTATTATCAATTATCTTCAATTATTTTCAATTATTTTCAATTATTTTCAATTATTTATCAATTATTGTCAATTATTTTCAATTATTTTCAATTATTTTCAATTATTTTCAATTATATATAATTTTTTTCAATTATTTTCAATTATTTTCAATTATATTCAATTATTTTCAATTATTTATTAATTATTTTCAATTATTTATAATTACTTTCACTTATTTTCAATTATTTTCAATTATTTATCAATTATATTCAATTATTTATCATTATTTTAATTATTTTCAATTATTTATCAATTATTTTCAATTATTTTCAATTATTTATCATTATTTTCAATTATTTTCACTTATTTATCAATTATTTTCAATTATTTTCAATTATTTTCAATTATTTTCAATTATTTATTAATTATTTTCAATTATTTATAATTATTTTCAATTATTTTCAATTATTTTCAATTATTTTCAATTATTTTCAATTATTTTCAATTATTTATAATTATTTTCAATTATTTTAAATTATTATCAATTATTTTCAATTATTTACAATTATTTTCAATTATTTTCAATTATTTTCTATTATTTTCAATTTTTTTCAATTATTTTCAATTTTTTTCAATTATTTTCAATTATTTTCAATTATTTTCAATTATTTTCAATTATTTATAAATTATTGTCAATTATTTTCAATTATTTTCAATTATTTATAATTATTTGCAATTATTTTCAATTATTTTCAATTATTTTCAATTATTTTAAATTATTTTCAATTATTTTCAATTATTTTCAATTATTTATAAATTATTGTCAATTATTTTCAATTATTTTCAATTATTTATAATTATTTTCAATTATTTTAAATTATTTTCAATTATTTTCAATTATTTTCAATTATTTTCAATTATTTTCAATTATTTTCAGTTATTTTCAATTATTTTCAATTATTTATCAATTATTGTCAATTATTTTCAATTATTTTCAATTATTTTCAATTATTTTCAATTATTTTCAATTATTTTCAATTATTTTCAATTATTTTAAATTATTTTCAAATATTTTCAATTATTTTCAATTATTTATAAATTATTGTCAATTATTTTCAATTATTTTCAATTATTTATAATTATTTTCTATTATTTTAAATTATTTTCAATTATTTATAATTATTTTCAATTATTTTCAATTATTTTCAATTATTTTCAATTATTTATAAATTATTGTCAATTATTTTCAATTATTTTCAATTATTTTCAATTATTTATAATTATTTTCAATTATTTTAAATTATTATCAATTATTTTCAATTATTTACAATTATTTTCAATTATTTTCAATTATTTTCAATTATTTTCAATTTTTTTCAATTATTTTCAATTATTTTCAATTATTTTCAATTATTTTCAATTATTTTCAATTATTTTCAATTATTTTCAATTATTTTCTATTATTTTCAATTATTTATAAATTATTGTCAATTATTTTCAATTATTTTCAATTATTTATAATTATTTTCAATTATTTTCAATCATTTTCAATTATTTTCAATTATTTTCAATTATTTTCAATTATTTTCAATTATTTTCAATTATTTTCAATTTTTTTCAATTATTTATTAATTATTTTTAATTATTTATAATTATTTTCAATTATTTTCAATTATTTATAATTATTTTCAATTATTTATAATTATTTTCAATTATTTTCAATTATTTTCAATTATGGTCAATTATTTTCAATTATTTTCAATTATTTTCAATTACTGTCAATTATTTTCAATTATTTTCAATTATTTTCAATTATTTTCTATTATTTTCAATTATTTTCAGTTATTTATAAATTATTGTCAATTATTTTCAATTATTTTCAATTATTTATAATTATTTTCAATTATTTTCAATCATTTTCAATTATTTTCAATTATTTTCAATTATTTTCAATTATTTTCAATTATTTTCAATTATTTTCAATTATTTATCAATTATTGTCAATTATTTTCAATTATTTTCAATTATTTTCAATTATTTTCAATTATTTTCAATTTTTTTCAATTATTTATTAATTATTTTTAATTATTTATAATTATTTTCAATTATTTTCAATTATTTATAATTATTTTCAATTATTTATAATTATTTTCAATTATTTTCAATTATTTTCAATTATTGTCAATTATTTTCAATTATTTTCAATTATTTTCAATTACTGTCAATTATTTTCAATTATTTTCAATTATTTTCAATTATTTTCAATTATTTTCAATTATTTTCAATTATTTTCAATTATTTTCAATTATTTTCAATTATTTTCAATTATTTTCAATTATTTTCAATTATTTTCAATTATTTATCAATTATTGTCAATTATTTTCAATTATTTTCAATTATGTTCAATTATTTTCAATTATTTTCAATTATTTTCAATTTTTTTCAATTATTTATTAATTATTTTCAATTATTTATAATTATTTTCAATTATTTTCAATTATTTATAAATCATTGTCAATTATTTTCAATTATTTTCAATTATTTTCAATTATTTATAATTATTTTCAATTATTTTAAATTATTATCAATTATTTTCAATTATTTACAATTATTTTCAATTATTTTCAATTATTTTCTATTATTTTCAATTTTTTTAAATTATTTTAAATTATTTTCAATTATTTTAAATTATTTTCAATTATTTATAATTATTTTCAATTATTTTCAATTATTTTCAATTATTTTCAATTATTTATAAATTATTGTCAATTATTTTCAATTATTTTCAATTATTTATAATTATTTTAAATTATTTTAAATTATTATCAATTATTTTCAATTATTTACAATTATTTTCAATTATTTTCAATTATTTTCAATTATTTTCAATTATTTTCAATTATTTTCAATTATTTTCAATTATTTTCAATTATTTTCAATTATTTTCAATTATTTTCAATTATTTGCAATTATTTGCAATTATTTTCAATTATTTTCAATTATTTTCAATTATTTTCAATTATTTTCAATTATTTTCAATTATTTTCAATTATTTTCAATTATTTTCAATTATTTATAATTATTTTCAATTATTTTCAATTATCTTCAATTATTTTCAATTATCTTCAATTATTTTCAATTATTTTCAATTATTTTCAATTATTTTCAATTATTTTCAATTATTTTCAATTATTTTCAATTTTTTTCAATTATTTTCAATTATTTTCAATTATTTATAATTATTTTCAATTATTTTCAATTATCTTCAATTATTTTCAATTATTTTCAATTATTTTCAATTATTTTCAATTATTTTCAATTATTTATCAATTATTTCCAATTATTTATAATTATTTTAATTATTTTCAACTATTTATCAATTATTTTCAATTATTTATAATTATTTTAAACTATTTTCAATTATTTTCCATTATTTACAATTATTTTCAATTATTTTCAATTATTTATAATTATTTTCAATTATTTTCAATTATTTTCAATTATTTTCAATTATTTTCAATTATTTTCAATTATTTTCAATTATTTTCAATTATTTTCAATTATTTTCAATTATTTTCAATTATTTATCAATTATTGTCAATTATTTTCAATTATTTTCAATTATGTTCAATTATTTTCAATTATTTACAATTATTTTCAATTTTTTTCAATTATTTATTAATTATTTTCAATTATTTATAATTATTTTCAATTATTTTCAATTATTTATAAATTATCTTCAATTATTTTCAATTATTTTCAATTATTTTCAATTATTTATAAATTATTGTCAATTATTTTCAATTATTTTCAATTATTTATAAATTATTGTCAATTATTTTCAATTATTTTCAATTATTTATAATTATTTTCAATTATTTTCAATTATTTTAAATTATTTTCAATTATTTTCAATTATTTTCAATTATTTATTAATTATTTTCAATTATTATAATTATTTTCAATTATTTTCAATTATTTTCAATTATTTTCAATTATTTTCAATTATTTTCAATTATTTATCAATTATATTCAATTATTTATAATTATTTTAATTATTTTCAACAATTTATCAATTATTTTCAATTATTTATAATTATTTTAAACTATTTTCAATTATTTTCCATTATTTACAATTATTTCCAATTATTTTCAATTATTTTCAATTATTTATCAATTATTGTCAATTATTTTCAATTATTTTCAATTATTTTCAATTATTTATAATTATTTTCAATTATTTTCAATTATTTTCAATTATTTTCAATTATTTTCAATTATTTTCAATTATTATCAATTATCTTCAATTATTTTCAATTATTTTCAATTATTTTCAATTATTTATCAATTATTGTCAATTATTTTCAATTATTTTCAATTATTTTCAATTATTTTCAATTATATATAATTTTTTTCAATTATTTTCAATTATTTTCAATTATATTCAATTATTTTCAATTATTTATTAATTATTTTCAATTATTTATAATTACTTTCACTTATTTTCAATTATTTTCAATTATTTATCAATTATATTCAATTATTTATCATTATTTTAATTATTTTCAATTATTTATCAATTATTTTCAATTATTTTCAATTATTTATCATTATTTTCAATTATTTTCACTTATTTATCAATTATTTTCAATTATTTTCAATTATTTTCAATTATTTTCAATTATTTATTAATTATTTTCAATTATTTATAATTATTTTCAATTATTTTCAATTATTTTCAATTATTTTCAATTATTTTCAATTATTTTCAATTATTTATAATTATTTTCAATTATTTTAAATTATTATCAATTATTTTCAATTATTTACAATTATTTTCAATTATTTTCAATTATTTTCAATTATTTTCAATTATTTATAAATTATTGTCAATTATTTTCAATTATTTTCAATTATTTATAATTATTTGCAATTATTTTCAATTATTTTCAATTATTTTCAATTATTTTAAATTATTTTCAATTATTTTCAATTATTTTCAATTATTTATAAATTATTGTCAATTATTTTCAATTATTTTCAATTATTTATAATTATTTTCAATTATTTTAAATTATTTTCAATTATTTTCAATTATTTTCAATTATTTTCAATTATTTTCAATTATTTTCAGTTATTTTCAATTATTTTCAATTATTTATCAATTATTGTCAATTATTTTCAATTATTTTCAATTATTTTCAATTATTTTCAATTATTTTCAATTATTTTCAATTATTTTCAATTATTTTAAATTATTTTCAAATATTTTCAATTATTTTCAATTATTTATAAATTATTGTCAATTATTTTCAATTATTTTCAATTATTTATAATTATTTTCTATTATTTTAAATTATTTTCAATTATTTATAATTATTTTCAATTATTTTCAATTATTTTCAATTATTTTCAATTATTTATAAATTATTGTCAATTATTTTCAATTATTTTCAATTATTTATCAATTATTGTCAATTATTTTCAATTATTTTCAATTATTTTCAATTATTTTCAATTATATATAATTTTTTTCAATTATTTTCAATTATTTTCAATTATATTCAATTATTTTCAATTATTTATTAATTATTTTCAATTATTTATAATTACTTTCACTTATTTTCAATTATTTTCAATTATTTATCAATTATATTCAATTATTTATCATTATTTTAATTATTTTCAATTATTTATCAATTATTTTCAATTATTTTCAATTATTTATCATTATTTTCAATTATTTTCACTTATTTATCAATTATTTTCAATTATTTTCAATTATTTTCAATTATTTTCAATTATTTATTAATTATTTTCAATTATTTATAATTATTTTCAATTATTTTCAATTATTTTCAATTATTTTCAATTATTTTCAATTATTTTCAATTATTTTCAATTATTTATAATTATTTTCAATTATTTTAAATTATTATCAATTATTTTCAATTATTTACAATTATTTTCAATTATTTTCAATTATTTTCTATTATTTTCAATTTTTTTCAATTATTTTCAATTTTTTTCAATTATTTTCAATTATTTTCAATTATTTTCAATTATTTTCAATTATTTATAAATTATTGTCAATTATTTTCAATTATTTTCAATTATTTATAATTATTTGCAATTATTTTCAATTATTTTCAATTATTTTCAATTATTTTAAATTATTTTCAATTATTTTCAATTATTTTCAATTATTTATAAATTATTGTCAATTATTTTCAATTATTTTCAATTATTTATAATTATTTTCAATTATTTTAAATTATTTTCAATTATTTTCAATTATTTTCAATTATTTTCAATTATTTTCAATTATTTTCAGTTATTTTCAATTATTTTCAATTATTTATCAATTATTGTCAATTATTTTCAATTATTTTCAATTATTTTCAATTATTTTCAATTATTTTCAATTATTTATCAATTATTGTCAATTATTTTCAATTATTTTCAATTATGTTCAATTATTTTCAATTATTTTCAATTATTTTCAATTTTTTTCAATTATTTATTAATTATTTTCAATTATTTATAATTATTTTCAATTATTTTCAATTATTTATAAATCATTGTCAATTATTTTCAATTATTTTCAATTATTTTCAATTATTTATAATTATTTTCAATTATTTTAAATTATTATCAATTATTTTCAATTATTTACAATTATTTTCAATTATTTTCAATTATTTTCTATTATTTTCAATTTTTTTAAATTATTTTAAATTATTTTCAATTATTTTAAATTATTTTCAATTATTTATAATTATTTTCAATTATTTTCAATTATTTTCAATTATTTTCAATTATTTTCAATTATTTATAAATTATTGTCAATTATTTTCAATTATTTTCAATTATTTTCAATTATTTATAATTATTTTAAATTATTTTAAATTATTATCAATTATTTTCAATTATTTACAATTATTTTCAATTATTTTCAATTATTTTCAATTATTTTCAATTATTTTCAATTATTTTCAATTATTTTCAATTATTTTCAATTATTTTCAATTATTTTCAATTATTTTCAATTATTTGCAATTATTTGCAATTATTTTCAATTATTTTCAATTATTTTCAATTATTTTCAATTATTTTCAATTATTTTCAATTATTTTCAATTATTTTCAATTATTTTCAATTATTTTCAATTATTTATAATTATTTTCAATTATTTTCAATTATCTTCAATTATTTTCAATTATCTTCAATTATTTTCAATTATTTTCAATTATTTTCAATTATTTTCAATTATTTTCAATTATTTTCAATTATTTTCAATTATTTTCAATTATTTTCAATTATTTTCAATTATTTTCAATTATTTTCAATTATTTTCAATTATTTTCAATTATTTTCAATTATTTTCAATTATTTTCAATTATTTTCAATTATTTATTAATTATTTTCAATTATTTATAATTATTTTCAATTATTTTCAATTATCTTCAATTATTTTCAATTATTTTCAATTATTTTCAATTATTTTCAATTATTTTCAATTATTTATCAATTATTTCCAATTATTTATAATTATTTTAATTATTTTCAACTATTTATCAATTATTTTCAATTATTTATAATTATTTTAAACTATTTTCAATTATTTTCCATTATTTACAATTATTTTCAATTATTTTCAATTATTTATAATTATTTTCAATTATTTTCAATTATTTTCAATTATTTTCAATTATTTTCAATTATTTTCAATTATTTTCAATTATTTTCAATTATTTTCAATTATTTTCAATTATTTTCAATTATTTTCAATTATTTATCAATTATTGTCAATTATTTTCAATTATTTTCAATTATGTTCAATTATTTTCAATTATTTACAATTATTTTCAATTTTTTTCAATTATTTATTAATTATTTTCAATTATTTATAATTATTTTCAATTATTTTCAATTATTTATAAATTATCTTCAATTATTTTCAATTATTTTCAATTATTTTCAATTATTTATAAATTATTGTCAATTATTTTCAATTATTTTCAATTATTTATAAATTATTGTCAATTATTTTCAATTATTTTCAATTATTTATAATTATTTTCAATTATTTTCAATTATTTTAAATTATTTTCAATTATTTTCAATTATTTTCAATTATTTATTAATTATTTTCAATTATTATAATTATTTTCAATTATTTTCAATTATTTTCAATTATTTTCAATTATTTTCAATTATTTTCAATTATTTATCAATTATATTCAATTATTTATAATTATTTTAATTATTTTCAACAATTTATCAATTATTTTCAATTATTTATAATTATTTTAAACTATTTTCAATTATTTTCCATTATTTACAATTATTTCCAATTATTTTCAATTATTTTCAATTATTTATCAATTATTGTCAATTATTTTCAATTATTTTCAATTATTTTCAATTATTTATAATTATTTTCAATTATTTTCAATTATTTTCAATTATTTTCAATTATTTTCAATTATTTTCAATTATTATCAATTATCTTCAATTATTTTCAATTATTTTCAATTATTTTCAATTATTTATCAATTATTGTCAATTATTTTCAATTATTTTCAATTATTTTCAATTATTTTCAATTATATATAATTTTTTTCAATTATTTTCAATTATTTTCAATTATATTCAATTATTTTCAATTATTTATTAATTATTTTCAATTATTTATAATTACTTTCACTTATTTTCAATTATTTTCAATTATTTATCAATTATATTCAATTATTTATCATTATTTTAATTATTTTCAATTATTTATCAATTATTTTCAATTATTTTCAATTATTTATCATTATTTTCAATTATTTTCACTTATTTATCAATTATTTTCAATTATTTTCAATTATTTTCAATTATTTTCAATTATTTATTAATTATTTTCAATTATTTATAATTATTTTCAATTATTTTCAATTATTTTCAATTATTTTCAATTATTTTCAATTATTTTCAATTATTTATAATTATTTTCAATTATTTTAAATTATTATCAATTATTTTCAATTATTTACAATTATTTTCAATTATTTTCAATTATTTTCTATTATTTTCAATTTTTTTCAATTATTTTCAATTTTTTTCAATTATTTTCAATTATTTTCAATTATTTTCAATTATTTTCAATTATTTATAAATTATTGTCAATTATTTTCAATTATTTTCAATTATTTATAATTATTTGCAATTATTTTCAATTATTTTCAATTATTTTCAATTATTTTAAATTATTTTCAATTATTTTCAATTATTTTCAATTATTTATAAATTATTGTCAATTATTTTCAATTATTTTCAATTATTTATAATTATTTTCAATTATTTTAAATTATTTTCAATTATTTTCAATTATTTTCAATTATTTTCAATTATTTTCAATTATTTTCAGTTATTTTCAATTATTTTCAATTATTTATCAATTATTGTCAATTATTTTCAATTATTTTCAATTATTTTCAATTATTTTCAATTATTTTCAATTATTTTCAATTATTTATCAATTATTGTCAATTATTTTCAATTATTTTCAATTATTTTCAATTATTTATAATTATTTTCAATTATTTTCAATTATTTTCAATTATTTTCAATTATTTTCAATTATTTTCAATTATTATCAATTATCTTCAATTATTTTCAATTATTTTCAATTATTTTCAATTATTTATCAATTATTGTCAATTATTTTCAATTATTTTCAATTATTTTCAATTATTTTCAATTATATATAATTTTTTTCAATTATTTTCAATTATTTTCAATTATATTCAATTATTTTCAATTATTTATTAATTATTTTCAATTATTTATAATTACTTTCACTTATTTTCAATTATTTTCAATTATTTATCAATTATATTCAATTATTTATCATTATTTTAATTATTTTCAATTATTTATCAATTATTTTCAATTATTTTCAATTATTTATCATTATTTTCAATTATTTTCACTTATTTATCAATTATTTTCAATTATTTTCAATTATTTTCAATTATTTTCAATTATTTATTAATTATTTTCAATTATTTATAATTATTTTCAATTATTTTCAATTATTTTCAATTATTTTCAATTATTTTCAATTATTTTCAATTATTTATAATTATTTTCAATTATTTTAAATTATTATCAATTATTTTCAATTATTTACAATTATTTTCAATTATTTTCAATTATTTTCTATTATTTTCAATTTTTTTCAATTATTTTCAATTTTTTTCAATTATTTTCAATTATTTTCAATTATTTTCAATTATTTTCAATTATTTATAAATTATTGTCAATTATTTTCAATTATTTTCAATTATTTATAATTATTTGCAATTATTTTCAATTATTTTCAATTATTTTCAATTATTTTAAATTATTTTCAATTATTTTCAATTATTTTCAATTATTTATAAATTATTGTCAATTATTTTCAATTATTTTCAATTATTTATAATTATTTTCAATTATTTTAAATTATTTTCAATTATTTTCAATTATTTTCAATTATTTTCAATTATTTTCAATTATTTTCAGTTATTTTCAATTATTTTCAATTATTTATCAATTATTGTCAATTATTTTCAATTATTTTCAATTATTTTCAATTATTTTCAATTATTTTCAATTATTTTCAATTATTTTCAATTATTTTCAATTATTTTCAAATATTTTCAATTATTTTCAATTATTTATAAATTATTGTCAATTATTTTCAATTATTTTCAATTATTTATAATTATTTTCTATTATTTTAAATTATTTTCAATTATTTATAATTATTTTCAATTATTTTCAATTATTTTCAATTATTTTCAATTATTTATAAATTATTGTCAATTATTTTCAATTATTTTCAATTATTTTCAATTATTTATAATTATTTTCAATTATTTTAAATTATTATCAATTATTTTCAATTATTTACAATTATTTTCAATTATTTTCAATTATTTTCAATTATTTTCAATTTTTTTCAATTATTTTCAATTATTTTCAATTATTTTCAATTATTTTCAATTATTTTCAATTATTTTCAATTATTTTCAATTATTTTCTATTATTTTCAATTATTTATAAATTATTGTCAATTATTTTCAATTATTTTCAATTATTTATAATTATTTTCAATTATTTTCAATCATTTTCAATTATTTTCAATTATTTTCAATTATTTTCAATTATTTTCAATTATTTTCAATTATTTTCAATTATTTATCAATAATTTTCAATTATTTTCAATTATTTTCAATTATTTTCAATTATTTTCAATTATTTTCAATTATTTTCAATTTTTTTCAATTATTTATTAATTATTTTTAATTATTTATAATTATTTTCAATTATTTTCAATTATTTATAATTATTTTCAATTATTTATAATTATTTTCAATTATTTTCAATTATTTTCAATTATGGTCAATTATTTTCAATTATTTTCAATTATTTTCAATTACTGTCAATTATTTTCAATTATTTTCAATTATTTTCAATTATTTTCAATTATTTTCAATTATTTTCAATTATTTTCAATTATTTTCAATTATTTTCAATTATTTATCAATTATTGTCAATTATTTTAAATTATTTTCAATTATGTTCAATTATTTTCAATTATTTTCAATTATTTTCAATTTTTTTCAATTATTTATTAATTATTTTCAATTATTTATAATTATTTTCAATTATTTTCAATTATTTATAAATCATTGTCAATTATTTTCAATTATTTTCAATTATTTTCAATTATTTATAATTATTTTCAATTATTTTAAATTATTATCAATTATTTTCAATTATTTACAATTATTTTCAATTATTTTCAATTATTTTCTATTATTTTCAATTTTTTTAAATTATTTTAAATTATTTTCAATTATTTTAAATTATTTTCAATTATTTATAATTATTTTCAATTATTTTCAATTATTTTCAATTATTTTCAATTATTTATAAATTATTGTCAATTATTTTCAATTATTTTCAATTATTTTCAATTATTTATAATTATTTTAAATTATTTTAAATTATTATCAATTATTTTCAATTATTTACAATTATTTTCAATTATTTTCAATTATTTTCAATTATTTTCAATTATTTTCAATTATTTTCAATTATTTTCAATTATTTTCAATTATTTTCAATTATTTTCAATTATTTTCAATTATTTGCAATTATTTGCAATTATTTTCAATTATTTTCAATTATTTTCAATTATTTGCAATTATTTGCAATTATTTTCAATTATTTTCAATTATTTTCAATTATTTTCAATTATTTTCAATTATTTTCAATTATTTTCAATTATTTTCAATTATTTTCAATTATTTTCAATTATTTTCAATTATTTTCAATTATTTATTAATTATTTTCAATTATTTATAATTATTTTCAATTATTTTCAATTATTTTCAATTATTTTCAATTATTTTCAATTATTTTCAATTATTTTCAATTATTTTCAATTATTTTCAATTATTTTCAATTATTTTCAATTATTTTCAATTATTTTCAATTATTTATTAATTATTTTCAATTATTTATAATTATTTTCAATTATTTTCAATTATCTTCAATTATTTTCAATTATTTTCAATTATTTTCAATTATTTTCAATTATTTTCAATTATTTATCAATTATTTCCAATTATTTATAATTATTTTAATTATTTTCAACTATTTATCAATTATTTTCAATTATTTATAATTATTTTAAACTATTTTCAATTATTTTCCATTATTTACAATTATTTTCAATTATTTTCAATTATTTATAATTATTTTCAATTATTTTCAATTATTTTCAATTATTTTCAATTATTTTCAATTATTTTCAATTATTTTCAATTATTTTCAATTATTTTCAATTATTTTCAATTATTTTCAATTATTTATCAATTATTGTCAATTATTTTCAATTATTTTCAATTATGTTCAATTATTTTCAATTATTTACAATTATTTTCAATTATTTTCCATTATTTATAATTATTTTCAATTATTTTCAATTATTTTCAATTATTTTCAATTATTTATAAATTATTGTCAATTATTTTCAATTATTTTCAATTATTTTCAATTATTTATAATTATTTTCAATTATTTTAAATTATTATCAATTATTTTCAATTATTTACAATTATTTTCAATTATTTTCAATTATTTTCAATTATTTTCAATTTTTTTCAATTATTTTCAATTATTTTCAATTATTTTCAATTATTTTCAATTATTTTCTATTATTTTCAATTATTTTCAGTTATTTATAAATTATTGTCAATTATTTTCAATTATTTTCAATTATTTATAATTATTTTCAATTATTTTCAATCATTTTCAATTATTTTCAATTATTTTCAATTATTTTCAATTATTTTCAATTATTTTCAATTATTTTCAATTATTTTCAATTATTTTCAATTATTTATCAATTATTGTCAATTATTTTCAATTATTTTCAATTATTTTCAATTATTTTCAATTATTTTCAATTTTTTTCATTTATTTATTAATTATTTTTAATTATTTATAATTATTTTCAATTATTTTCAATTATTTATAATTATTTTCAATTATTTATAATTATTTTCAATTATTTTCAATTATTTTCAATTATTGTCAATTATTTTCAATTATTTTCAATTATTTTCAATTACTGTCAATTATTTTCAATTATTTTCAATTATTTTCAATTATTTTCAATTATTTTCAATTATTTTCAATTATTTTCAATTATTTTCAATTATTTTCAATTATTTTCAATTATTTTCAATTATTTTCAATTATTTTCAATTATTTTCAATTATTTTCAATTATTTATCAATTATTGTCAATTATTTTCAATTATTTTCAATTATGTTCAATTATTTTCAATTATTTTCAATTATTTTCAATTTTTTTCAATTATTTATTAATTATTTTCAATTATTTATAATTATTTTCAATTATTTTCAATTATTTATAAATCATTGTCAATTATTTTCAATTATTTTCAATTATTTTCAATTATTTATAATTATTTTCAATTATTTTAAATTATTATCAATTATTTTCAATTATTTACAATTATTTTCAATTATTTTCAATTATTTTCTATTATTTTCAATTTTTTTAAATTATTTTAAATTATTTTCAATTATTTTAAATTATTTTCAATTATTTATAATTATATTCAATTATTTTCAATTATTTTCAATTATTTTCAATTATTTATAAATTATTGTCAATTATTTTCAATTATTTTCAATTATTTTCAATTATTTATAATTATTTTAAATTATTTTAAATTATTATCAATTATTTTCAATTATTTACAATTATTTTCAATTATTTTCAATTATTTTCAATTATTTTCAATTATTTTCAATTATTTTCAATTATTTTCAATTATTTTCAATTATTTTCAATTATTTTCAATTATTTTCAATTATTTGCAATTATTTGCAATTATTTTCAATTATTTTCAATTATTTTCAATTATTTTCAATTATTTTCAATTATTTTCAATTATTTTCAATTATTTTCAATTATTTTCAATTATTTTCAATTATTTTCAATTATTTATTAATTATTTTCAATTATTTATAATTATTTTCAATTATTTTCAATTATCTTCAATTATTTTCAATTATTTTCAATTATTTTCAATTATTTTCAATTATTTTCAATTATTTTCAATTATTTTCAATTATTTTCAATTATTTTCAATTTTTTCAATTATTTTCAATTATTTTCAATTATTTTCAATTATTTTCAATTATTTTCAATTATTTTCAATTATTTTCAATTATTTTCAATTATTTTCAATTATTTTCAATTATTTATTAATTATTTTCAATTATTTATAATTATTTTCAATTATTTTCAATTATCTTCAATTATTTTCAATTATTTTCAATTATTTTCAATTATTTTCAATTATTTTCAATTATTTATCAATTATTGCCAATTATTTATAATTATTTTAATTATTTTCAACTATTTATCAATTATTTTCAATTATTTATAATTATTTTAAACTATTTTCAATTATTTTCCATTATTTACAATTATTTTCAATTATTTTCAATTATTTATAATTATTTTCAATTATTTTCAATTATTTTCAATTATTTTCAATTATTTTCAATTATTTTCAATTATTTTCAATTATTTTCAATTATTTTCAATTATTTTCAATTATTTTCAATTATTTTCAATTATTTTCAATTATTTATCAATTATTGTCAATTATTTTCAATTATTTTCAATTATGTTCAATTATTTTCAATTATTTACAATTATTTTCAATTTTTTTCAATTATTTATTAATTATTTTCAATTATTTTCAATTTTTTTCAATTATTTTCAATTATTTTCAATTATTTTCAATTATTTTCAATTATTTTCAATTATTTTCAATTATTTTCAATTATTTTCAATTATTTTCAATTATTTTCAATTATTTATTAATTATTTTCAATTATTTATAATTATTTTCAATTATTTTCAATTATCTTCAATTATTTTCAATTATTTTCAATTATTTTCAATTATTTTCAATTATTTTCAATTATTTATCAATTATTTCCAATTATTTATAATTATTTTAATTATTTTCAACTATTTATCAATTATTTTCAATTATTTATAATTATTTTAAACTATTTTCAATTATTTTCCATTATTTACAATTATTTTCAATTATTTTCAATTATTTATAATTATTTTCAATTATTTTCAATTATTTTCAATTATTTTCAATTATTTTCAATTATTTTCAATTATTTTCAATTATTTTCAATTATTTTCAATTATTTTCAATTATTTTCAATTATTTTCAATTATTTATCAATTATTGTCAATTATTTTCAATTATTTTCAATTATGTTCAATTATTTTCAATTATTTACAATTATTTTCAATTTTTTTCAATTATTTATTAATTATTTTCAATTATTTATAATTATTTTCAATTATTTTCAATTATTTATAAATTATCTTCAATTATTTTCAATTATTTTCAATTATTTTCAATTATTTATAAATTATTGTCAATTATTTTCAATTATTTTCAATTATTTATAAATTATTGTCAATTATTTTCAATTATTTTCAATTATTTATAATTATTTTCAATTATTTTCAATTATTTTAAATTATTTTCAATTATTTTCAATTATTTTCAATTATTTATTAATTATTTTCAATTATTATAATTATTTTCAATTATTTTCAATTATTTTCAATTATTTTCAATTATTTTCAATTATTTTCAATTATTTATCAATTATATTCAATTATTTATAATTATTTTAATTATTTTCAACAATTTATCAATTATTTTCAATTATTTATAATTATTTTAAACTATTTTCAATTATTTTCCATTATTTACAATTATTTCCAATTATTTTCAATTATTTTCAATTATTTATCAATTATTGTCAATTATTTTCAATTATTTTCAATTATTTTCAATTATTTATAATTATTTTCAATTATTTTCAATTATTTTCAATTATTTTCAATTATTTTCAATTATTTTCAATTATTTTCAATTATTTTCAATTATTTTCAATTATTTATTAATTATTTTCAATTATTTATAATTATTTTCAATTATTTTCAATTATCTTCAATTATTGTCAATTATTTTCAATTATTTTCAATTATTTATAATTATTTTAAATTATTTTAAATTATTATCAATTATTTTCAATTATTTACAATTATTTTCAATTATTTTCAATTATTTTCAATTATTTTCAATTATTTTCAATTATTTTCAATTATTTTCAATTATTTTCAATTATTTTCAATTATTTTCAATTATTTTCAATTATTTGCAATTATTTGCAATTATTTTCAATTATTTTCAATTATTTTCAATTATTTTCAATTATTTTCAATTATTTTCAATTATTTTCAATTATTTTCAATTATTTTCAATTATTTATAATTATTTTCAATTATTTTCAATTATCTTCAATTATTTTCAATTATCTTCAATTATTTTCAATTATTTTCAATTATTTTCAATTATTTTCAATTATTTTCAATTATTTTCAATTATTTTCAATTTTTTTCAATTATTTTCAATTATTTTCAATTATTTTCAATTATTTTCAATTATTTTCAATTATTTTCAATTATTTTCAATTATTTTCAATTATTTTCAATTATTTTCAATTATTTATTAATTATTTTCAATTATTTATAATTATTTTCAATTATTTTCAATTATCTTCAATTATTTTCAATTATTTTCAATTATTTTCAATTATTTTCAATTATTTTCAATTATTTATCAATTATTTCCAATTATTTATAATTATTTTAATTATTTTCAACTATTTATCAATTATTTTCAATTATTTATAATTATTTTAAACTATTTTCAATTATTTTCCATTATTTACAATTATTTTCAATTATTTTCAATTATTTATAATTATTTTCAATTATTTTCAATTATTTTCAATTATTTTCAATTATTTTCAATTATTTTCAATTATTTTCAATTATTTTCAATTATTTTCAATTATTTTCAATTATTTTCAATTATTTTCAATTATTTATCAATTATTGTCAATTATTTTCAATTATTTTCAATTATGTTCAATTATTTTCAATTATTTACAATTATTTTCAATTTTTTTCAATTATTTATTAATTATTTTCAATTATTTATAATTATTTTCAATTATTTTCAATTATTTATAAATTATCTTCAATTATTTTCAATTATTTTCAATTATTTTCAATTATTTATAAATTATTGTCAATTATTTTCAATTATTTTCAATTATTTATAAATTATTGTCAATTATTTTCAATTATTTTCAATTATTTATAATTATTTTCAATTATTTTCAATTATTTTAAATTATTTTCAATTATTTTCAATTATTTTCAATTATTTATTAATTATTTTCAATTATTATAATTATTTTCAATTATTTTCAATTATTTTCAATTATTTTCAATTATTTTCAATTATTTTCAATTATTTATCAATTATATTCAATTATTTATAATTATTTTAATTATTTTCAACAATTTATCAATTATTTTCAATTATTTATAATTATTTTAAACTATTTTCAATTATTTTCCATTATTTACAATTATTTCCAATTATTTTCAATTATTTTCAATTATTTATCAATTATTGTCAATTATTTTCAATTATTTTCAATTATTTTCAATTATTTATAATTATTTTCAATTATTTTCAATTATTTTCAATTATTTTCAATTATTTTCAATTATTTTCAATTATTATCAATTATCTTCAATTATTTTCAATTATTTTCAATTATTTTCAATTATTTATCAATTATTGTCAATTATTTTCAATTATTTTCAATTATTTTCAATTATTTTCAATTATATATAATTTTTTTCAATTATTTTCAATTATTTTCAATTATATTCAATTATTTTCAATTATTTATTAATTATTTTCAATTATTTATAATTACTTTCACTTATTTTCAATTATTTTCAATTATTTATCAATTATATTCAATTATTTATCATTATTTTAATTATTTTCAATTATTTATCAATTATTTTCAATTATTTTCAATTATTTATCATTATTTTCAATTATTTTCACTTATTTATCAATTATTTTCAATTATTTTCAATTATTTTCAATTATTTTCAATTATTTATTAATTATTTTCAATTATTTATAATTATTTTCAATTATTTTCAATTATTTTCAATTATTTTCAATTATTTTCAATTATTTTCAATTATTTATAATTATTTTCAATTATTTTAAATTATTATCAATTATTTTCAATTATTTACAATTATTTTCAATTATTTTCAATTATTTTCAATTATTTTCAATTATTTATAAATTATTGTCAATTATTTTCAATTATTTTCAATTATTTATAATTATTTGCAATTATTTTCAATTATTTTCAATTATTTTCAATTATTTTAAATTATTTTCAATTATTTTCAATTATTTTCAATTATTTATAAATTATTGTCAATTATTTTCAATTATTTTCAATTATTTATAATTATTTTCAATTATTTTAAATTATTTTCAATTATTTTCAATTATTTTCAATTATTTTCAATTATTTTCAATTATTTTAAATTATTTTCAATTATTTTCAATTATTTTCAATTATTTATAAATTATTGTCAATTATTTTCAATTATTTTCAATTATTTATAATTATTTTCAATTATTTTAAATTATTTTCAATTATTTTCAATTATTTTCAATTATTTTCAATTATTTTCAATTATTTTCAGTTATTTTCAATTATTTTCAATTATTTATCAATTATTGTCAATTATTTTCAATTATTTTCAATTATTTTCAATTATTTTCAATTATTTTCAATTATTTTCAATTATTTTCAATTATTTTCAATTATTTTCAAATATTTTCAATTATTTTCAATTATTTATAAATTATTGTCAATTATTTTCAATTATTTTCAATTATTTATAATTATTTTCTATTATTTTAAATTATTTTCAATTATTTATAATTATTTTCAATTATTTTCAATTATTTTCAATTATTTTCAATTATTTATAAATTATTGTCAATTATTTTCAATTATTTTCAATTATTTATCAATTATTGTCAATTATTTTCAATTATTTTCAATTATTTTCAATTATTTTCAATTATATATAATTTTTTTCAATTATTTTCAATTATTTTCAATTATATTCAATTATTTTCAATTATTTATTAATTATTTTCAATTATTTATAATTACTTTCACTTATTTTCAATTATTTTCAATTATTTATCAATTATATTCAATTATTTATCATTATTTTAATTATTTTCAATTATTTATCAATTATTTTCAATTATTTTCAATTATTTATCATTATTTTCAATTATTTTCACTTATTTATCAATTATTTTCAATTATTTTCAATTATTTTCAATTATTTTCAATTATTTATTAATTATTTTCAATTATTTATAATTATTTTCAATTATTTTCAATTATTTTCAATTATTTTCAATTATTTTCAATTATTTTCAATTATTTTCAATTATTTATAATTATTTTCAATTATTTTAAATTATTATCAATTATTTTCAATTATTTACAATTATTTTCAATTATTTTCAATTATTTTCTATTATTTTCAATTTTTTTCAATTATTTTCAATTTTTTTCAATTATTTTCAATTATTTTCAATTATTTTCAATTATTTTCAATTATTTATAAATTATTGTCAATTATTTTCAATTATTTTCAATTATTTATAATTATTTGCAATTATTTTCAATTATTTTCAATTATTTTCAATTATTTTCAATTATTTTAAATTATTTTCAATTATTTTCAATTATTTTCAATTATTTATAAATTATTGTCAATTATTTTCAATTATTTTCAATTATTTATAATTATTTTCAATTATTTTAAATTATTTTCAATTATTTTCAATTATTTTCAATTATTTTCAATTATTTTCAATTATTTTCAGTTATTTTCAATTATTTTCAATTATTTATCAATTATTGTCAATTATTTTCAATTATTTTCAATTATTTTCAATTATTTTCAATTATTTTCAATTATTTATCAATTATTGTCAATTATTTTCAATTATTTTCAATTATGTTCAATTATTTTCAATTATTTTCAATTATTTTCAATTTTTTTCAATTATTTATTAATTATTTTCAATTATTTATAATTATTTTCAATTATTTTCAATTATTTATAAATCATTGTCAATTATTTTCAATTATTTTCAATTATTTTCAATTATTTATAATTATTTTCAATTATTTTAAATTATTATCAATTATTTTCAATTATTTACAATTATTTTCAATTATTTTCAATTATTTTCTATTATTTTCAATTTTTTTAAATTATTTTAAATTATTTTCAATTATTTTAAATTATTTTCAATTATTTATAATTATTTTCAATTATTTTCAATTATTTTCAATTATTTTCAATTATTTTCAATTATTTATAAATTATTGTCAATTATTTTCAATTATTTTCAATTATTTTCAATTATTTATAATTATTTTAAATTATTTTAAATTATTATCAATTATTTTCAATTATTTACAATTATTTTCAATTATTTTCAATTATTTTCAATTATTTTCAATTATTTTCAATTATTTTCAATTATTTTCAATTATTTTCAATTATTTTCAATTATTTTCAATTATTTTCAATTATTTGCAATTATTTGCAATTATTTTCAATTATTTTCAATTATTTTCAATTATTTTCAATTATTTTCAATTATTTTCAATTATTTTCAATTATTTTCAATTATTTTCAATTATTTATAATTATTTTCAATTATTTTCAATTATCTTCAATTATTTTCAATTATCTTCAATTATTTTCAATTATTTTCAATTATTTTCAATTATTTTCAATTATTTTCAATTATTTTCAATTATTTTCAATTATTTTCAATTATTTTCAATTATTTTCAATTATTTTCAATTATTTTCAATTATTTTCAATTATTTTCAATTATTTTCAATTATTTTCAATTATTTTCAATTATTTTCAATTATTTATTAATTATTTTCAATTATTTATAATTATTTTCAATTATTTTCAATTATCTTCAATTATTTTCAATTATTTTCAATTATTTTCAATTATTTTCAATTATTTTCAATTATTTATCAATTATTTCCAATTATTTATAATTATTTTAATTATTTTCAACTATTTATCAATTATTTTCAATTATTTATAATTATTTTAAACTATTTTCAATTATTTTCCATTATTTACAATTATTTTCAATTATTTTCAATTATTTATAATTATTTTCAATTATTTTCAATTATTTTCAATTATTTTCAATTATTTTCAATTATTTTCAATTATTTTCAATTATTTTCAATTATTTTCAATTATTTTCAATTATTTTCAATTATTTTCAATTATTTATCAATTATTGTCAATTATTTTCAATTATTTTCAATTATGTTCAATTATTTTCAATTATTTACAATTATTTTCAATTTTTTTCAATTATTTATTAATTATTTTCAATTATTTATAATTATTTTCAATTATTTTCAATTATTTATAAATTATCTTCAATTATTTTCAATTATTTTCAATTATTTTCAATTATTTATAAATTATTGTCAATTATTTTCAATTATTTTCAATTATTTATAAATTATTGTCAATTATTTTCAATTATTTTCAATTATTTATAATTATTTTCAATTATTTTCAATTATTTTAAATTATTTTCAATTATTTTCAATTATTTTCAATTATTTATTAATTATTTTCAATTATTATAATTATTTTCAATTATTTTCAATTATTTTCAATTATTTTCAATTATTTTCAATTATTTTCAATTATTTATCAATTATATTCAATTATTTATAATTATTTTAATTATTTTCAACAATTTATCAATTATTTTCAATTATTTATAATTATTTTAAACTATTTTCAATTATTTTCCATTATTTACAATTATTTCCAATTATTTTCAATTATTTTCAATTATTTATCAATTATTGTCAATTATTTTCAATTATTTTCAATTATTTTCAATTATTTATAATTATTTTCAATTATTTTCAATTATTTTCAATTATTTTCAATTATTTTCAATTATTTTCAATTATTATCAATTATCTTCAATTATTTTCAATTATTTTCAATTATTTTCAATTATTTATCAATTATTGTCAATTATTTTCAATTATTTTCAATTATTTTCAATTATTTTCAATTATATATAATTTTTTTCAATTATTTTCAATTATTTTCAATTATATTCAATTATTTTCAATTATTTATTAATTATTTTCAATTATTTATAATTACTTTCACTTATTTTCAATTATTTTCAATTATTTATCAATTATATTCAATTATTTATCATTATTTTAATTATTTTCAATTATTTATCAATTATTTTCAATTATTTTCAATTATTTATCATTATTTTCAATTATTTTCACTTATTTATCAATTATTTTCAATTATTTTCAATTATTTTCAATTATTTTCAATTATTTATTAATTATTTTCAATTATTTATAATTATTTTCAATTATTTTCAATTATTTTCAATTATTTTCAATTATTTTCAATTATTTTCAATTATTTATAATTATTTTCAATTATTTTAAATTATTATCAATTATTTTCAATTATTTACAATTATTTTCAATTATTTTCAATTATTTTCTATTATTTTCAATTTTTTTCAATTATTTTCAATTTTTTTCAATTATTTTCAATTATTTTCAATTATTTTCAATTATTTTCAATTATTTATAAATTATTGTCAATTATTTTCAATTATTTTCAATTATTTATAATTATTTGCAATTATTTTCAATTATTTTCAATTATTTTCAATTATTTTAAATTATTTTCAATTATTTTCAATTATTTTCAATTATTTATAAATTATTGTCAATTATTTTCAATTATTTTCAATTATTTATAATTATTTTCAATTATTTTAAATTATTTTCAATTATTTTCAATTATTTTCAATTATTTTCAATTATTTTCAATTATTTTCAGTTATTTTCAATTATTTTCAATTATTTATCAATTATTGTCAATTATTTTCAATTATTTTCAATTATTTTCAATTATTTTCAATTATTTTCAATTATTTTCAATTATTTTCAATTATTTTCAATTATTTTCAAATATTTTCAATTATTTTCAATTATTTATAAATTATTGTCAATTATTTTCAATTATTTTCAATTATTTATAATTATTTTCTATTATTTTAAATTATTTTCAATTATTTATAATTATTTTCAATTATTTTCAATTATTTTCAATTATTTTCAATTATTTATAAATTATTGTCAATTATTTTCAATTATTTTCAATTATTTTCAATTATTTATAATTATTTTCAATTATTTTAAATTATTATCAATTATTTTCAATTATTTACAATTATTTTCAATTATTTTCAATTATTTTCAATTATTTTCAATTTTTTTCAATTATTTTCAATTATTTTCAATTATTTTCAATTATTTTCAATTATTTTCAATTATTTTCAATTATTTTCAATTATTTTCTATTATTTTCAATTATTTATAAATTATTGTCAATTATTTTCAATTATTTTCAATTATTTATAATTATTTTCAATTATTTTCAATCATTTTCAATTATTTTCAATTATTTTCAATTATTTTCAATTATTTTCAATTATTTTCAATTATTTTCAATTATTTATCAATAATTTTCAATTATTTTCAATTATTTTCAATTACTTTCAATTATTTTCAATTATTTTCAATTATTTTCAATTTTTTTCAATTATTTATTAATTATTTTTAATTATTTATAATTATTTTCAATTATTTTCAATTATTTATAATTATTTTCAATTATTTATAATTATTTTCAATTATTTTCAATTATTTTCAATTATGGTCAATTATTTTCAATTATTTTCAATTATTTTCAATTACTGTCAATTATTTTCAATTATTTTCAATTATTTTCAATTATTTTCAATTATTTTCAATTATTTTCAATTATTTTCAATTATTTTCAATTATTTTCAATTATTTATCAATTATTGTCAATTATTTTAAATTATTTTCAATTATGTTCAATTATTTTCAATTATTTTCAATTATTTTCAATTTTTTTCAATTATTTATTAATTATTTTCAATTATTTATAATTATTTTCAATTATTTTCAATTATTTATAAATCATTGTCAATTATTTTCAATTATTTTCAATTATTTTCAATTATTTATAATTATTTTCAATTATTTTAAATTATTATCAATTATTTTCAATTATTTACAATTATTTTCAATTATTTTCAATTATTTTCTATTATTTTCAATTTTTTTAAATTATTTTAAATTATTTTAAATTATTTTAAATTATTTTCAATTATTTATAATTATTTTCAATTATTTTCAATTATTTTCAATTATTTTCAATTATTTATAAATTATTGTCAATTATTTTCAATTATTTTCAATTATTTTCAATTATTTATAATTATTTTAAATTATTTTAAATTATTATCAATTATTTTCAATTATTTACAATTATTTTCAATTATTTTCAATTATTTTCAATTATTTTCAATTATTTTCAATTATTTTCAATTATTTTCAATTATTTTCAATTATTTTCAATTATTTTCAATTATTTTCAATTATTTGCAATTATTTGCAATTATTTTCAATTATTTTCAATTATTTTCAATTATTTGCAATTATTTGCAATTATTTTCAATTATTTTCAATTATTTTCAATTATTTTCAATTATTTTCAATTATTTTCAATTATTTTCAATTATTTTCAATTATTTTCAATTATTTTCAATTATTTTCAATTATTTTCAATTATTTATTAATTATTTTCAATTATTTATAATTATTTTCAATTATTTTCAATTATTTTCAATTATTTTCAATTATTTTCAATTATTTTCAATTATTTTCAATTATTTTCAATTATTTTCAATTATTTTCAATTATTTTCAATTATTTTCAATTATTTATTAATTATTTTCAATTATTTATAATTATTTTCAATTATTTTCAATTATCTTCAATTATTTTCAATTATTTTCAATTATTTTCAATTATTTTCAATTATTTTCAATTATTTATCAATTATTTCCAATTATTTATAATTATTTTAATTATTTTCAACTATTTATCAATTATTTTCAATTATTTATAATTATTTTAAACTATTTTCAATTATTTTCCATTATTTACAATTATTTTCAATTATTTTCAATTATTTATAATTATTTTCAATTATTTTCAATTATTTTCAATTATTTTCAATTATTTTCAATTATTTTCAATTATTTTCAATTATTTTCAATTATTTTCAATTATTTTCAATTATTTTCAATTATTTATCAATTATTGTCAATTATTTTCAATTATTTTCAATTATGTTCAATTATTTTCAATTATTTACAATTATTTTCAATTATTTTCCATTATTTATAATTATTTTCAATTATTTTCAATTATTTTCAATTATTTTCAATTATTTATAAATTATTGTCAATTATTTTCAATTATTTTCAATTATTTTCAATTATTTATAATTATTTTCAATTATTTTAAATTATTATCAATTATTTTCAATTATTTACAATTATTTTCAATTATTTTCAATTATTTTCAATTATTTTCAATTTTTTTCAATTATTTTCAATTATTTTCAATTATTTTCAATTATTTTCAATTATTTTCTATTATTTTCAATTATTTTCAGTTATTTATAAATTATTGTCAATTATTTTCAATTATTTTCAATTATTTATAATTATTTTCAATTATTTTCAATCATTTTCAATTATTTTCAATTATTTTCAATTATTTTCAATTATTTTCAATTATTTTCAATTATTTTCAATTATTTATCAATTATTGTCAATTATTTTCAATTATTTTCAATTATTTTCAATTATTTTCAATTATTTTCAATTTTTTTCATTTATTTATTAATTATTTTTAATTATTTATAATTATTTTCAATTATTTTCAATTATTTATAATTATTTTCAATTATTTATAATTATTTTCAATTATTTTCAATTATTTTCAATTATTGTCAATTATTTTCAATTATTTTCAATTATTTTCAATTACTGTCAATTATTTTCAATTATTTTCAATTATTTTCAATTATTTTCAATTATTTTCAATTATTTTCAATTATTTTCAATTATTTTCAATTATTTTCAATTATTTTCAATTATTTTCAATTATTTTCAATTATTTTCAATTATTTTCAATTATTTTCAATTATTTATCAATTATTGTCAATTATTTTCAATTATTTTCAATTATGTTCAATTATTTTCAATTATTTTCAATTATTTTCAATTTTTTTCAATTATTTATTAATTATTTTCAATTATTTATAATTATTTTCAATTATTTTCAATTATTTATAAATCATTGTCAATTATTTTCAATTATTTTCAATTATTTTCAATTATTTATAATTATTTTCAATTATTTTAAATTATTATCAATTATTTTCAATTATTTACAATTATTTTCAATTATTTTCAATTATTTTCTATTATTTTCAATTTTTTTAAATTATTTTAAATTATTTTCAATTATTTTAAATTATTTTCAATTATTTATAATTATATTCAATTATTTTCAATTATTTTCAATTATTTTCAATTATTTATAAATTATTGTCAATTATTTTCAATTATTTTCAATTATTTTCAATTATTTATAATTATTTTAAATTATTTTAAATTATTATCAATTATTTTCAATTATTTACAATTATTTTCAATTATTTTCAATTATTTTCAATTATTTTCAATTATTTTCAATTATTTTCAATTATTTTCAATTATTTTCAATTATTTTCAATTATTTTCAATTATTTTCAATTATTTGCAATTATTTGCAATTATTTTCAATTATTTTCAATTATTTTCAATTATTTTCAATTATTTTCAATTATTTTCAATTATTTTCAATTATTTTCAATTATTTTCAATTATTTTCAATTATTTTCAATTATTTATTAATTATTTTCAATTATTTATAATTATTTTCAATTATTTTCAATTATCTTCAATTATTTTCAATTATTTTCAATTATTTTCAATTATTTTCAATTATTTTCAATTATTTTCAATTATTTTCAATTATTTTCAATTATTTTCAATTTTTTTCAATTATTTTCAATTATTTTCAATTATTTTCAATTATTTTCAATTATTTTCAATTATTTTCAATTATTTTCAATTATTTTCAATTATTTTCAATTATTTTCAATTATTTATTAATTATTTTCAATTATTTATAATTATTTTCAATTATTTTCAATTATCTTCAATTATTTTCAATTATTTTCAATTATTTTCAATTATTTTCAATTATTTTCAATTATTTATCAATTATTGCCAATTATTTATAATTATTTTAATTATTTTCAACTATTTATCAATTATTTTCAATTATTTATAATTATTTTAAACTATTTTCAATTATTTTCCATTATTTACAATTATTTTCAATTATTTTCAATTATTTATAATTATTTTCAATTATTTTCAATTATTTTCAATTATTTTCAATTATTTTCAATTATTTTCAATTATTTTCAATTATTTTCAATTATTTTCAATTATTTTCAATTATTTTCAATTATTTTCAATTATTTTCAATTATTTATCAATTATTGTCAATTATTTTCAATTATTTTCAATTATGTTCAATTATTTTCAATTATTTACAATTATTTTCAATTTTTTTCAATTATTTATTAATTATTTTCAATTATTTATAATTATTTTCAATTATTTTCAATTATTTATAAATTATCTTCAATTATTTTCAATTATTTTCAATTATTTTCAATTATTTATAAATTATTGTCAATTATTTTCAATTATTTTCAATTATTTATAAATTATTGTCAATTATTTTCAATTATTTTCAATTATTTATAATTATTTTCAATTATTTTCAATTATTTTAAATTATTTTCAATTATTTTCAATTATTTTCAATTATTTATTAATTATTTTCAATTATTATAATTATTTTCAATTATTTTCAATTATTTTCAATTATTTTCAATTATTTTCAATTATTTTCAATTATTTTCAATTATTTTCAATTATTTATCAATTATATTCAATTATTTATAATTATTTTAATTATTTTCAACAATTTATCAATTATTTTCAATTATTTATAATTATTTTAAACTATTTTCAATTATTTTCCATTATTTACAATTATTTCCAATTATTTTCAATTATTTTCAATTATTTATCAATTATTGTCAATTATTTTCAATTATTTTCAATTATTTTCAATTATTTATAATTATTTTCAATTATTTTCAATTATTTTCAATTATTTTCAATTATTTTCAATTATTTTCAATTATTATCAATTATCTTCAATTATTTTCAATTATTTTCAATTATTTTCAATTATTTATCAATTATTGTCAATTATTTTCAATTATTTTCAATTATTTTCAATTATTTTCAATTATATATAATTTTTTTCAATTATTTTCAATTATTTTCAATTATATTCAATTATTTTCAATTATTTATTAATTATTTTCAATTATTTATAATTACTTTCACTTATTTTCAATTATTTTCAATTATTTATCAATTATATTCAATTATTTATCATTATTTTAATTATTTTCAATTATTTATCAATTATTTTCAATTATTTTCAATTATTTATCATTATTTTCAATTATTTTCACTTATTTATCAATTATTTTCAATTATTTTCAATTATTTTCAATTATTTTCAATTATTTATTAATTATTTTCAATTATTTATAATTATTTTCAATTATTTTCAATTATTTTCAATTATTTTCAATTATTTTCAATTATTTTCAATTATTTATAATTATTTTCAATTATTTTAAATTATTATCAATTATTTTCAATTATTTACAATTATTTTCAATTATTTTCAATTATTTTCTATTATTTTCAATTTTTTTCAATTATTTTCAATTTTTTTCAATTATTTTCAATTATTTTCAATTATTTTCAATTATTTATAAATTATTGTCAATTATTTTCAATTATTTTCAATTATTTATAATTATTTGCAATTATTTTCAATTATTTTCAATTATTTTCAATTATTTTAAATTATTTTCAATTATTTTCAATTATTTTCAATTATTTATAAATTATTGTCAATTATTTTCAATTATTTTCAATTATTTATAATTATTTTCAATTATTTTAAATTATTTTCAATTATTTTCAATTATTTTCAATTATTTTCAATTATTTTCAATTATTTTCAGTTATTTTCAATTATTTTCAATTATTTATCAATTATTGTCAATTATTTTCAATTATTTTCAATTATTTTCAATTATTTTCAATTATTTTCAATTATTTTCAATTATTTTCAATTATTTTAAATTATTTTCAAATATTTTCAATTATTTTCAATTATTTATAAATTATTGTCAATTATTTTCAATTATTTTCAATTATTTATAATTATTTTCTATTATTTTAAATTATTTTCAATTATTTATAATTATTTTCAATTATTTTCAATTATTTTCAATTATTTTCAATTATTTATAAATTATTGTCAATTATTTTCAATTATTTTCAATTATTTTCAATTATTTATAATTATTTTCAATTATTTTAAATTATTATCAATTATTTTCAATTATTTACAATTATTTTCAATTATTTTCAATTATTTTCAATTATTTTCAATTTTTTTCAATTATTTTCAATTATTTTCAATTATTTTCAATTATTTTCAATTATTTTCAATTATTTTCTATTATTTTCAATTATTTATAAATTATTGTCAATTATTTTCAATTATTTTCAATTATTTATAATTATTTTCAATTATTTTCAATCATTTTCAATTATTTTCAATTATTTTCAATTATTTTCAATTATTTTCAATTATTTTCAATTATTTTCAATTATTTATCAATTATTGTCAATAATTTTCAATTATTTTCAATTATTTTCAATTATTTTCAATTATTTTCAATTATTTTCAATTATTTTCAATTTTTTTCAATTATTTATTAATTATTTTTAATTATTTATAATTATTTTCAATTATTTTCAATTATTTATAATTATTTTCAATTATTTATAATTATTTTCAATTATTTTCAATTATTTTCAATTATGGTCAATTATTTTCAATTATTTTCAATTATTTTCAATTACTGTCAATTATTTTCAATTATTTTCAATTATTTTCAATTATTTTCAATTATTTTCAATTATTTTCAATTATTTTCAATTATTTTCAATTATTTTCAATTATTTTCAATTATTTTCAATTATTTTCAATTATTTTCAATTATTTATCAATTATTGTCAATTATTTTAAATTATTTTCAATTATGTTCAATTATTTTCAATTATTTTCAATTATTTTCAATTTTTTTCAATTATTTATTAATTATTTTCAATTATTTATAATTATTTTCAATTATTTTCAATTATTTATAAATCATTGTCAATTATTTTCAATTATTTTCAATTATTTTCAATTATTTATAATTATTTTCAATTATTTTAAATTATTATCAATTATTTTCAATTATTTACAATTATTTTCAATTATTTTCAATTATTTTCTATTATTTTCAATTTTTTAAAATTATTTTAAATTATTTTCAATTATTTTAAATTATTTTCAATTATTTATAAATATTTTCAATTATTTTCAATTATTTTCAATTATTTTCAATTATTTATAAATTATTGTCAATTATTTTCAATTATTTTCAATTATTTTCAATTATTTATAATTATTTTAAATTATTTTAAATTATTATCAATTATTTTCAATTATTTACAATTATTTTCAATTATTTTCAATTATTTTCAATTATTTTCAATTATTTTCAATTATTTTCAATTATTTTCAATTATTTTCAATTATTTTCAATTATTTTCAATTATTTGCAATTATTTGCAATTATTTTCAATTATTTTCAATTATTTTCAATTATTTTCAATTATTTTCAATTATTTTCAATTATTTTCAATTATTTTCAATTATTTTCAATTATTTTCAATTATTTTCAATTATTTATTAATTATTTTCAATTATTTATAATTATTTTCAATTATTTTCAATTATCTTCAATTATTTTCAATTATTTTCAATTATTTTCAATTATTTTCAATTATTTTCAATTATTTTCAATTATTTTCAATTATTTTCAATTTTTTTCAATTATTTTCAATTATTTTCAATTATTTTCAATTATTTTCAATTATTTTCAATTATTTTCAATTATTTTCAATTATTTATCAATTATTTCCAATTATTTATAATTATTTTAATTATTTTCAACTATTTATCAATTATTTTCAATTATTTATAATTATTTTAAACTATTTTCAATTATTTTCCATTATTTACAATTATTTTCAATTATTTTCAATTATTTATAATTATTTTCAATTATTTTCAATTATTTTCAATTATTTTCAATTATTTTCAATTATTTTCAATTATTTTCAATTATTTTCAATTATTTTCAATTATTTTCAATTATTTTCAATTATTTATCAATTATTGTCAATTATTTTCAATTATTTTCAATTATGTTCAATTATTTTCAATTATTTACAATTATTTTCAATTTTTTTCAATTATTTATTAATTATTTTCAATTATTTATAATTATTTTCAATTATTTTCAATTATTTATAAATTATCTTCAATTATTTTCAATTATTTTCAATTATTTTCAATTATTTATAAATTATTGTCAATTATTTTCAATTATTTTCAATTATTTATAAATTATTGTCAATTATTTTCAATTATTTTCAATTATTTATAATTATTTTCAATTATTTTCAATTATTTTAAATTATTTTCAATTATTTTCAATTATTTTCAATTATTTATTAATTATTTTCAATTATTATAATTATTTTCAATTATTTTCAATTATTTTCAATTATTTTCAATTATTTTCAATTATTTTCAATTATTTTCAATTATTTATCAATTATATTCAATTATTTATAATTATTTTAATTATTTTCAACAATTTATCAATTATTTTCAATTATTTATAATTATTTTAAACTATTTTCAATTATTTTCCATTATTTACAATTATTTCCAATTATTTTCAATTATTTTCAATTATTTATCAATTATTGTCAATTATTTTCAATTATTTTCAATTATTTTCAATTATTTATAATTATTTTCAATTATTTTCAATTATTTTCAATTATTTTCAATTATTTTCAATTATTTTCAATTATTATCAATTATCTTCAATTATTTTCAATTATTTTCAATTATTTTCAATTATTTATCAATTATTGTCAATTATTTTCAATTATTTTCAATTATTTTCAATTATTTTCAATTATATATAATTTTTTTCAATTATTTTCAATTATTTTCAATTATATTCAATTATTTTCAATTATTTATTAATTATTTTCAATTATTTATAATTACTTTCACTTATTTTCAATTATTTTCAATTATTTATCAATTATATTCAATTATTTATCATTATTTTAATTATTTTCAATTATTTATCAATTATTTTCAATTATTTTCAATTATTTATCATTATTTTCAATTATTTTCACTTATTTATCAATTATTTTCAATTATTTTCAATTATTTTCAATTATTTTCAATTATTTTCAATTATTTATTAATTATTTTCAATTATTTATAATTATTTTCAATTATTTTCAATTATTTTCAATTATTTTCAATTATTTTCAATTATTTTCAATTATTTATAATTATTTTCAATTATTTTAAATTATTATCAATTATTTTCAATTATTTACAATTATTTACAATTATTTTCAATTATTTTCAATTATTTTCTATTATTTTCAAATTTTTTCAATTATTTTCAATTTTTTTCAATTATTTTCAATTATTTTCAATTATTTTCAATTATTTTCAATTATTTATAAATTATTGTCAATTATTTTCAATTATTTTCAATTATTTATAATTATTTGCAATTATTTTCAATTATTTTCAATTATTTTCAATTATTTTAAATTATTTTCAATTATTTTCAATTATTTTCAATTATTTATAAATTATTGTCAATTATTTTCAATTATTTTCAATTATTTTCAATTATTTTCAATTATTTATAATTATTTTCAATTATTTTAAATTATTTTCAATTATTTTCAATTATTTTCAATTATTTTCAATTATTTTCAATTATTTTCAGTTATTTTCAATTATTTTCAATTATTTATCAATTATTGTCAATTATTTTCAATTATTTTCAATTATTTTCAATTATTTTCAATTATTTTCAATTATTTTCAATTATTTTCAATTATTTTAAATTATTTTCAAATATTTTCAATTATTTTCAATTATTTATAAATTATTGTCAATTATTTTCAATTATTTTCAATTATTTATAATTATTTTCTATTATTTTAAATTATTTTCAATTATTTATAATTATTTTCAATTATTTTCAATTATTTTCAATTATTTTCAATTATTTATAAATTATTGTCAATTATTTTCAATTATTTTCAATTATTTTCAATTATTTATAATTATTTTCAATTATTTTAAATTATTATCAATTATTTTCAATTATTTACAATTATTTTCAATTATTTTCAATTATTTTCAATTATTTTCAATTTTTTTCAATTATTTTCAATTATTTTCAATTATTTTCAATTATTTTCAATTATTTTCTATTATTTTCAATTATTTTCAATTATTTTCAATTATTTTCAATTATTTATCAATTATTGTCAATTATTTTCAATTATTTTCAATTATGTTCAATTATTTTCAATTATTTACAATTATTTTCAATTTTTTTCAATTATTTATTAATTATTTTCAATTATTTATAATTATTTTCAATTATTTTCAATTATTTATAAATTATCTTCAATTATTTTCAATTATTTTCAATTATTTTCAATTATTTATAAATTATTGTCAATTATTTTCAATTATTTTCAATTATTTATAAATTATTGTCAATTATTTTCAATTATTTTCAATTATTTATAATTATTTTCAATTATTTTCAATTATTTTAAATTATTTTCAATTATTTTCAATTATTTTCAATTATTTATTAATTATTTTCAATTATTATAATTATTTTCAATTATTTTCAATTATTTTCAATTATTTTCAATTATTTTCAATTATTTTCAATTATTTTCAATTATTTATCAATTATATTCAATTATTTATAATTATTTTAATTATTTTCAACAATTTATCAATTATTTTCAATTATTTATAATTATTTTAAACTATTTTCAATTATTTTCCATTATTTACAATTATTTCCAATTATTTTCAATTATTTTCAATTATTTATCAATTATTGTCAATTATTTTCAATTATTTTCAATTATTTTCAATTATTTATAATTATTTTCAATTATTTTCAATTATTTTCAATTATTTTCAATTATTTTCAATTATTTTCAATTATTATCAATTATCTTCAATTATTTTCAATTATTTTCAATTATTTTCAATTATTTATCAATTATTGTCAATTATTTTCAATTATTTTCAATTATTTTCAATTATTTTCAATTATATATAATTTTTTTCAATTATTTTCAATTATTTTCAATTATATTCAATTATTTTCAATTATTTATTAATTATTTTCAATTATTTATAATTACTTTCACTTATTTTCAATTATTTTCAATTATTTATCAATTATATTCAATTATTTATCATTATTTTAATTATTTTCAATTATTTATCAATTATTTTCAATTATTTTCAATTATTTATCATTATTTTCAATTATTTTCACTTATTTATCAATTATTTTCAATTATTTTCAATTATTTTCAATTATTTTCAATTATTTTCAATTATTTATTAATTATTTTCAATTATTTATAATTATTTTCAATTATTTTCAATTATTTTCAATTATTTTCAATTATTTTCAATTATTTTCAATTATTTATAATTATTTTCAATTATTTTAAATTATTATCAATTATTTTCAATTATTTACAATTATTTACAATTATTTTCAATTATTTTCAATTATTTTCTATTATTTTCAAATTTTTTCAATTATTTTCAATTTTTTTCAATTATTTTCAATTATTTTCAATTATTTTCAATTATTTTCAATTATTTATAAATTATTGTCAATTATTTTCAATTATTTTCAATTATTTATAATTATTTGCAATTATTTTCAATTATTTTCAATTATTTTCAATTATTTTAAATTATTTTCAATTATTTTCAATTATTTTCAATTATTTATAAATTATTGTCAATTATTTTCAATTATTTTCAATTATTTTCAATTATTTTCAATTATTTATAATTATTTTCAATTATTTTAAATTATTTTCAATTATTTTCAATTATTTTCAATTATTTTCAATTATTTTCAATTATTTTCAGTTATTTTCAATTATTTTCAATTATTTATCAATTATTGTCAATTATTTTCAATTATTTTCAATTATTTTCAATTATTTTCAATTATTTTCAATTATTTTCAATTATTTTCAATTATTTTAAATTATTTTCAAATATTTTCAATTATTTTCAATTATTTATAAATTATTGTCAATTATTTTCAATTATTTTCAATTATTTATAATTATTTTCTATTATTTTAAATTATTTTCAATTATTTATAATTATTTTCAATTATTTTCAATTATTTTCAATTATTTTCAATTATTTATAAATTATTGTCAATTATTTTCAATTATTTTCAATTATTTTCAATTATTTATAATTATTTTCAATTATTTTAAATTATTATCAATTATTTTCAATTATTTACAATTATTTTCAATTATTTTCAATTATTTTCAATTATTTTCAATTTTTTTCAATTATTTTCAATTATTTTCAATTATTTTCAATTATTTTCAATTATTTTCTATTATTTTCAATTATTTATAAATTATTGTCAATTATTTTCAATTATTTATAATTATTTTCAATTATTTTCAATCATTTTCAATTATTTTCAATTATTTTCAATTATTTTCAATTATTTTCAATTATTTTCAATTATTTTCAATTATTTATCAATTATTGTCAATAATTTTCAATTATTTTCAATTATTTTCAATTATTTTCAATTATTTTCAATTATTTTCAATTATTTTCAATTTTTTTCAATTATTTATTAATTATTTTTAATTATTTATAATTATTTTCAATTATTTTCAATTATTTATAATTATTTTCAATTATTTATAATTATTTTCAATTATTTTCAATTATTTTCAATTATGGTCAATTATTTTCAATTATTTTCAATTATTTTCAATTACTGTCAATTATTTTCAATTATTTTCAATTATTTTCAATTATTTTCAATTATTTTCAATTATTTTCAATTATTTTCAATTATTTCAATTATTTTCAATTATTTTCAATTATTTTCAATTATTTATCAATTATTGTCAATTATTTTAAATTATTTTCAATTATGTTCAATTATTTTCAATTATTTTCAATTATTTTCAATTTTTTTCAATTATTTATTAATTATTTTCAATTATTTATAATTATTTTCAATTATTTTCAATTATTTATAAATCATTGTCAATTATTTTCAATTATTTTCAATTATTTTCAATTATTTATAATTATTTTCAATTATTTTAAATTATTATCAATTATTTTCAATTATTTACAATTATTTTCAATTATTTTCAATTATTTTCTATTATTTTCAATTTTTTTAAATTATTTTAAATTATTTTCAATTATTTTAAATTATTTTCAATTATTTATAATTATTTTCAATTATTTTCAATTATTTTCAATTATTTTCAATTATTTATAAATTATTGTCAATTATTTTCAATTATTTTCAATTATTTTCAATTATTTATAATTATTTTAAATTATTTTAAATTATTATCAATTATTTTCAATTATTTACAATTATTTTCAATTATTTTCAATTATTTTCAATTATTTCAATTATTTTCAATTATTTTCAATTATTTTCAATTATTTTCAATTATTTTCAATTATTTTCAATTATTTTCAATTATTTTCAATTATTTTCAATTATTTTCAATTATTTGCAATTATTTGCAATTATTTTCAATTATTTTCAATTATTTTCAATTATTTTCAATTATTTTCAATTATTTTCAATTATTTTCAATTATTTTCAATTATTTTCAATTATTTTCAATTATTTTCAATTATTTTCAATTATTTTCAATTATTTTCAATTATTTATTAATTATTTTCAATTATTTATAATTATTTTCAATTATTTTCAATTATCTTCAATTATTTTCAATTATTTTCAATTATTTTCAATTATTTTCAATTATTTTCAATTATTTTCAATTATTTTCAATTATTTTCAATTTTTTTCAATTATTTTCAATTATTTTCAATTATTTTCAATTATTTTCAATTATTTTCAATTATTTTCAATTATTTTCAATTATTTATCAATTATTTCCAATTATTTATAATTATTTTAATTATTTTCAACTATTTATCAATTATTTTCAATTATTTATAATTATTTTAAACTATTTTCAATTATTTTCCATTATTTACAATTATTTTCAATTATTTTCAATTATTTATAATTATTTTCAATTATTTTCAATTATTTTCAATTATTTTCAATTATTTTCAATTATTTTCAATTATTTTCAATTATTTTCAATTATTTTCAATTATTTTCAATTATTTTCAATTATTTTCAATTATTTTCAATTATTTTCAATTATTTATCAATTATTGTCAATTATTTTCAATTATTTTCAATTATGTTCAATTATTTTCAATTATTTACAATTATTTTCAATTTTTTTCAATTATTTATTAATTATTTTCAATTATTTATAATTATTTTCAATTATTTTCAATTATTTATAAATTATCTTCAATTATTTTCAATTATTTTCAATTATTTTCAATTATTTATAAATTATTGTCAATTATTTTCAATTATTTTCAATTATTTATAAATTATTGTCAATTATTTTCAATTATTTTCAATTATTTATAATTATTTTCAATTATTTTCAATTATTTTAAATTATTTTCAATTATTTTCAATTATTTTCAATTATTTATTAATTATTTTCAATTATTATAATTATTTTCAATTATTTTCAATTATTTTCAATTATTTTCAATTATTTTCAATTATTTTCAATTATTTATCAATTATATTCAATTATTTATAATTATTTTAATTATTTTCAACAATTTATCAATTATTTTCAATTATTTATAATTATTTTAAACTATTTTCAATTATTTTCCATTATTTACAATTATTTCCAATTATTTTCAATTATTTTCAATTATTTATCAATTATTGTCAATTATTTTCAATTATTTTCAATTATTTTCAATTATTTATAATTATTTTCAATTATTTTCAATTATTTTCAATTATTTTCAATTATTTTCAATTATTTTCAATTATTATCAATTATCTTCAATTATTTTCAATTATTTTCAATTATTTTCAATTATTTATCAATTATTGTCAATTATTTTCAATTATTTTCAATTATTTTCAATTATTTTCAATTATATATAATTTTTTTCAATTATTTTCAATTATTTTCAATTATATTCAATTATTTTCAATTATTTATTAATTATTTTCAATTATTTATAATTACTTTCACTTATTTTCAATTATTTTCAATTATTTATCAATTATATTCAATTATTTATCATTATTTTAATTATTTTCAATTATTTATCCATTATTTTCAATTATTTTCAATTATTTATCATTATTTTCAATTATTTTCACTTATTTATCAATTATTTTCAATTATTTTCAATTATTTTCAATTATTTTCAATTATTTTCAATTATTTATTAATTATTTTCAATTATTTATAATTATTTTCAATTATTTTCAATTATTTTCAATTATTTTCAATTATTTTCAATTATTTATAATTATTTTCAATTATTTTAAATTATTATCAATTATTTTCAATTATTTACAATTATTTTCAATTATTTTCAATTATTTTCTATTATTTTCAATTTTTTTCAATTATTTTCAATTTTTTTCAATTATTTTCAATTATTTTCAATTATTTTCAATTATTTTCAATTATTTATAAATTATTGTCAATTATTTTCAATTATTTTCAATTATTTATAATTATTTGCAATTATTTTCAATTATTTTCAATTATTTTCAATTATTTTAAATTATTTTCAATTATTTTCAATTATTTTCAATTATTTATAAATTATTGTCAATTATTTTCAATTATTTTCAATTATTTATAATTATTTTCAATTATTTTAAATTATTTTCAATTATTTTCAATTATTTTCAATTATTTTCAATTATTTTCAATTATTTTCAGTTATTTTCAATTATTTTCAATTATTTATCAATTATTGTCAATTATTTTCAATTATTTTCAATTATTTTCAATTATTTTCAATTATTTTCAATTATTTTCAATTATTTTCAATTATTTTAAATTATTTTCAAATATTTTCAATTATTTTCAATTATTTATAAATTATTGTCAATTATTTTCAATTATTTTCAATTATTTATAATTATTTTCTATTATTTTAAATTATTTTCAATTATTTATAATTATTTTCAATTATTTTCAATTATTTTCAATTATTTTCAATTATTTATAAATTATTGTCAATTATTTTCAATTATTTTCAATTATTTTCAATTATTTATAATTATTTTCAATTATTTTAAATTATTATCAATTATTTTCAATTATTTACAATTATTTTCAATTATTTTCAATTATTTTCAATTATTTTCAATTATTTTCAATTTTTTTCAATTATTTTCAATTATTTTCAATTATTTTCAATTATTTTCTATTATTTTCAATTATTTATAAATTATTGTCAATTATTTTCAATTATTTTCAATTATTTATAATTATTTTCAATTATTTTCAATCATTTTCAATTATTTTCAATTATTTTCAATTATTTTCAATTATTTTCAATTATTTTCAATTATTTATCAATTATTGTCAATAATTTTCAATTATTTTCAATTATTTTCAATTATTTTCAATTATTTTCAATTATTTTCAATTATTTTCAATTTTTTTCAATTATTTATTAATTATTTTTAATTATTTATAATTATTTTCAATTATTTTCAATTATTTATAATTATTTTCAATTATTTATAATTATTTTCAATTATTTTCAATTATTTTCAATTATGGTCAATTATTTTCAATTATTTTCAATTATTTTCAATTACTGTCAATTATTTTCAATTATTTTCAATTATTTTCAATTATTTTCAATTATTTTCAATTATTTTCAATTATTTTCAATTATTTTCAATTATTTTCAATTATTTATCAATTATTGTCAATTATTTTAAATTATTTTCAATTATGTTCAATTATTTTCAATTATTTTCAATTATTTTCAATTTTTTTCAATTATTTATTAATTATTTTCAATTATTTATAATTATTTTCAATTATTTTCAATTATTTATAAATCATTGTCAATTATTTTCAATTATTTATAATTATTTTCAATTATTTTAAATTATTATCAATTATTTTCAATTATTTACAATTATTTTCAATTATTTTCAATTATTTTCTATTATTTTCAATTTTTTTAAATTATTTTAAATTATTTTCAATTATTTTAAATTATTTTCAATTATTTATAATTATTTTCAATTATTTTCAATTATTTTCAATTATTTTCAATTATTTATAAATTATTGTCAATTATTTTCAATTATTTTCAATTATTTTCAATTATTTATAATTATTTTAAATTATTTTAAATTATTATCAATTATTTTCAATTATTTACAATTATTTTCAATTATTTTCAATTATTTTCAATTATTTTCAATTATTTTCAATTATTTTCAATTATTTTCAATTATTTTCAATTATTTTCAATTATTTTCAATTATTTTCAATTATTTGCAATTATTTGCAATTATTTTCAATTATTTTCAATTATTTTCAATTATTTTCAATTATTTTCAATTATTTTCAATTATTTTCAATTATTTTCAATTATTTTCAATTATTTTCAATTATTTATTAATTATTTTCAATTATTTATAATTATTTTCAATTATTTTCAATTATCTTCAATTATTTTCAATTATTTTCAATTATTTTCAATTATTTTCAATTATTTTCAATTATTTTCAATTATTTTCAATTATTTTCAATTATTTTCAATTTTTTTCAATTATTTTCAATTATTTTCAATTATTTTCAATTTTTTTCAATTATTTTCAATTATTTTCAATTATTTTCAATTATTTTCAATTATTTTCAATTATTTTCTATTATTTTCAATTATTTATAAATTATTGTCAATTATTTTCAATTATTTTCAATTATTTATAATTATTTTCAATTATTTTCAATCATTTTCAATTATTTTCAATTATTTTCAATTATTTTCAATTATTTTCAATTATTTTCAATTATTTTCAATTATTTATCAATTATTGTCAATAATTTTCAATTATTTTCAATTATTTTCAATTATTTTCAATTATTTTCAATTATTTTCAATTATTTTCAATTTTTTTCAATTATTTATTAATTATTTTTAATTATTTATAATTATTTTCAATTATTTTCAATTATTTATAATTATTTTCAATTATTTATAATTATTTTCAATTATTTTCAATTATTTTCAATTATGGTCAATTATTTTCAATTATTTTCAATTATTTTCAATTACTGTCAATTATTTTCAATTATTTTCAATTATTTTCAATTATTTTCAATTATTTTCAATTATTTTCAATTATTTTCAATTATTTTCAATTATTTATCAATTATTGTCAATTATTTTAAATTATTTTCAATTATGTTCAATTATTTTCAATTATTTTCAATTATTTTCAATTTTTTTCAATTATTTATTAATTATTTTCAATTATTTATAATTATTTTCAATTATTTTCAATTATTTATAAATCATTGTCAATTATTTTCAATTATTTATAATTATTTTCAATTATTTTAAATTATTATCAATTATTTTCAATTATTTACAATTATTTTCAATTATTTTCAATTATTTTCTATTATTTTCAATTTTTTTAAATTATTTTAAATTATTTTCAATTATTTTCAATTATTTATAATTATTTTCAATTATTTTCAATTATTTTCAATTATTTTCAATTATTTATAAATTATTGTCAATTATTTTCAATTATTTTAAATTATTTTCAATTATTTATAATTATTTTCAATTATTTTCAATTATTTTCAATTATTTTCAATTATTTTCAATTATTTTCAATTATTTTCAATTATTTTCAATTATTTTCAATTATTTTCAATTATTTTCAATTATTTTCAATTATTTTCAATTATTTTCAATTATTTTCAATTATTTTCAATTATTTTCAATTATTTTCAATTATTTGCAATTATTTGCAATTATTTTCAATTATTTTCAATTATTTTCAATTATTTTCAATTATTTTCAATTATTTTCAATTATTTTCAATTATTTTCAATTATTTTCAATTATTTTCAATTATTTTCAATTATTTATTAATTATTTTCAATTATTTATAATTATTTTCAATTATTTTCAATTATCTTCAATTATTTTCAATTATTTTCAATTATTTTCAATTATTTTCAATTATTTTCAATTATTTTCAATTATTTTCAATTATTTTCAATTTTTTTCAATTATTTTCAATTATTTTCAATTATTTTCAATTATTTTCAATTATTTTCAATTATTTTCAATTATTTTCAATTATTTATCAATTATTTCCAATTATTTATAATTATTTTAATTATGTTCAACTATTTATCAATTATTTTCAATTATTTATAATTATTTTAAACTATTTTCAATTATTTTCCATTATTTACAATTATTTTCAATTATTTTCAATTATTTATAATTATTTTCAATTATTTTCAATTATTTTCAATTATTTTCAATTATTTTCAATTATTTTCAATTATTTTCAATTATTTTCAATTATTTTCAATTATTTTCAATTATTTTCAATTATTTATCAATTATTGTCAATTATTTTCAATTATTTTCAATTATGTTCAATTATTTTCAATTATTTACAATTATTTTCAATTTTTTTCAATTATTTATTAATTATTTTCAATTATTTATAATTATTTTCAATTATTTTCAATTATTTATAAATTATCTTCAATTATTTTCAATTATTTTCAATTATTTTCAATTATTTATAAATTATTGTCAATTATTTTCAATTATTTTCAATTATTTATAAATTATTGTCAATTATTTTCAATTATTTTCAATTATTTATAATTATTTTCAATTATTTTCAATTATTTTAAATTATTTTCAATTATTTTCAATTATTTTCAATTATTTATTAATTATTTTCAATTATTATAATTATTTTCAATTATTTTCAATTATTTTCAATTATTTTCAATTATTTTCAATTATTTTCAATTATTTTCAATTATTTATCAATTATATTCAATTATTTATAATTATTTTAATTATTTTCAACAATTTATCAATTATTTTCAATTATTTATAATTATTTTAAACTATTTTCAATTATTTTCCATTATTTACAATTATTTCCAATTATTTTCAATTATTTTCAATTATTTATCAATTATTGTCAATTATTTTCAATTATTTTCAATTATTTTCAATTATTTATAATTATTTTCAATTATTTTCAATTATTTTCAATTATTTTCAATTATTTTCAATTATTTTCAATTATTATCAATTATCTTCAATTATTTTCAATTATTTTCAATTATTTTCAATTATTTATCAATTATTGTCAATTATTTTCAATTATTTTCAATTATTTTCAATTATTTTCAATTATATATAATTTTTTTCAATTATTTTCAATTATTTTCAATTATATTCAATTATTTTCAATTATTTATTAATTATTTTCAATTATTTATAATTACTTTCACTTATTTTCAATTATTTTCAATTATTTATCAATTATATTCAATTATTTATCATTATTTTAATTATTTTCAATTATTTATCAATTATTTTCAATTATTTTCAATTATTTATCATTATTTTCAATTATTTTCACTTATTTATCAATTATTTTCAATTATTTTCAATTATTTTCAATTATTTTCAATTATTTTCAATTATTTATTAATTATTTTCAATTATTTATAATTATTTTCAATTATTTTCAATTATTTTCAATTATTTTCAATTATTTTCAATTATTTTCAATTATTTTCAATTATTTTCAATTATTATCAATTATTTTCAATTATTTACAATTATTTTCAATTATTTTCAATTATTTTCTATTATTTTCAATTTTTTTCAATTATTTTCAATTTTTTTCAATTATTTTCAATTATTTTCAATTATTTTCAATTATTTTCAATTATTTATAAATTATTGTCAATTATTTTCAATTATTTTCAATTATTTATAATTATTTGCAATTATTTTCAATTATTTTCAATTATTTTCAATTATTTTAAATTATTTTCAATTATTTTCAATTATTTTCAATTATTTATAAATTATTGTCAATTATTTTCAATTATTTTCAATTATTTATAATTATTTTCAATTATTTTAAATTATTTTCAATTATTTTCAATTATTTTCAATTATTTTCAATTATTTTCAATTATTTTCAGTTATTTTCAATTATTTTCAATTATTTATCAATTATTGTCAATTATTTTCAATTATTTTCAATTATTTTCAATTATTTTCAATTATTTTCAATTATTTTCAATTATTTTCAATTATTTTAAATTATTTTCAAATATTTTCAATTATTTTCAATTATTTATAAATTATTGTCAATTATTTTCAATTATTTTCAATTATTTATAATTATTTTCTATTATTTTAAATTATTTTCAATTATTTATAATTATTTTCAATTATTTTCAATTATTTTCAATTATTTTCAATTATTTATAAATTATTGTCAATTATTTTCAATTATTTTCAATTATTTTCAATTATTTATAATTATTTTCAATTATTTTAAATTATTATCAATTATTTTCAATTATTTACAATTATTTTCAATTATTTTCAATTATTTTCAATTATTTTCAATTTTTTTCAATTATTTTCAATTATTTTCAATTATTTTCAATTATTTTCTATTATTTTCAATTATTTATAAATTATTGTCAATTATTTTCAATTATTTTCAATTATTTATAATTATTTTCAATTATTTTCAATCATTTTCAATTATTTTCAATTATTTTCAATTATTTTCAATTATTTTCAATTATTTTCAATTATTTTCAATTATTTATCAATTATTGTCAATAATTTTCAATTATTTTCAATTATTTTCAATTATTTTCAATTATTTTCAATTATTTTCAATTATTTTCAATTTTTTTCAATTATTTATTAATTATTTTTAATTATTTATAATTATTTTCAATTATTTTCAATTATTTATAATTATTTTCAATTATTTATAATTATTTTCAATTATTTTCAATTATTTTCAATTATGGTCAATTATTTTCAATTATTTTCAATTATTTTCAATTACTGTCAATTATTTTCAATTATTTTCAATTATTTTCAATTATTTTCAATTATTTTCAATTATTTTCAATTATTTTCAATTATTTTCAATTATTTTCAATTATTTTCAATTATTTATCAATTATTGTCAATTATTTTAAATTATTTTCAATTATGTTCAATTATTTTCAATTATTTTCAATTATTTTCAATTTTTTTCAATTATTTATTAATTATTTTCAATTATTTATAATTATTTTCAATTATTTTCAATTATTTATAAATCATTGTCAATTATTTTCAATTATTTATAATTATTTTCAATTATTTTAAATTATTATCAATTATTTTCAATTATTTACAATTATTTTCAATTATTTTCAATTATTTTCTATTATTTTCAATTTTTTTAAATTATTTTAAATTATTTTCAATTATTTTAAATTATTTTCAATTATTTATAATTATTTTCAATTATTTTCAATTATTTTCAATTATTTTCAATTATTTATAAATTATTGTCAATTATTTTCAATTATTTTCAATTATTTTCAATTATTTATAATTATTTTAAATTATTTTAAATTATTATCAATTATTTTCAATTATTTACAATTATTTTCAATTATTTTCAATTATTTTCAATTATTTTCAATTATTTTCAATTATTTTCAATTATTTTCAATTATTTTCAATTATTTTCAATTATTTTCAATTATTTGCAATTATTTGCAATTATTTTCAATTATTTTCAATTATTTTCAATTATTTTCAATTATTTTCAATTATTTTCAATTATTTTCAATTATTTTCAATTATTTTCAATTATTTTCAATTATTTTCAATTATTTATTAATTATTTTCAATTATTTATAATTATTTTCAATTATTTTCAATTATCTTCAATTATTTTCAATTATTTTCAATTATTTTCAATTATTTTCAATTATTTTCAATTATTTTCAATTATTTTCAATTATTTTCAATTTTTTTCAATTATTTTCAATTATTTTCAATTTTTTTCAATTATTTTCAATTATTTTCAATTATTTTCAATTATTTTCAATTATTTTCAATTATTTTCAATTATTTTCAATTATTTATTAATTATTTTCAATTATTTATAATTATTTTCAATTATTTTCAATTATCTTCAATTATTTTCAATTATTTTCAATTATTTTCAATTATTTTCAATTATTTTCAATTATTTATCAATTATTTCCAATTATTTATAATTATTTTAATTATTTTCAACTATTTATCAATTATTTTCAATTATTTATAATTATTTTAAACTATTTTCAATTATTTTCCATTATTTACAATTATTTTCAATTATTTTCAATTATTTATAATTATTTTCAATTATTTTCAATTATTTTCAATTATTTTCAATTATTTTCAATTATTTTCAATTATTTTCAATTATTTTCAATTATTTTCAATTATTTTCAATTATTTTCAATTATTTATCAATTATTGTCAATTATTTTCAATTATTTTCAATTATGTTCAATTATTTTCAATTATTTACAATTATTTTCAATTTTTTTCAATTATTTATTAATTATTTTCAATTATTTATAATTATTTTCAATTATTTTCAATTATTTATAAATTATTGTCAATTATTTTCAATTATTTTCAATTATTTTCAATTATTTATATTTATTTTCAATTATTTTAAATTATTATCAATTATTTTCAATTATTTACAATTATTTTCAATTATTTTCAATTATTTTCAATTATTTTCTATTATTTTCAATTTTTTTAAATTATTTTAAATTATTTTCAATTATTTATAATTATTTTCAATTATTTTCAATTATTTTCAATTATTTTCAATTATTTATAAATTATTGTCAATTATTTTCAATTATTTTCAATTATTTATAATTATTTTCAATTATTTTAAATTATTATCAATTATTTTCAATTATTTACAATTATTTTCAATTATTTTCAATTATTTTCAATTATTTTCAATTTTTTTCAATTATTTTCAATTATTTTCAATTATTTATTAATTATTTTCAATTATTATAATTATTTTCAATTATTTTCAATTATTTATAAATTATTGTCAATTATTTTCAATTATTTTCAATTATTTATAAATTATTGTCAATTATTTTCAATTATTTTCAATTATTTATAATTATTTTCAATTATTTTAAATTATTTTCAATTATTTTCAATTATTTTCAATTATTTATTAATTATTTTCAATTATTATAATTATTTTCAATTATTTTCAATTATTTTCAATTATTTTCAATTATTTTCAATTATTTATCAATTATATTCAATTATTTATAATTATTTTAATTATTTTCAACTATTTATCAATTATTTTCAATTATTTATAATTATTTTAAACTATTTTCAATTATTTTCCATTATTTACAATTATTTCCAATTATTTTCAATTATTTTCAATTATTTATCAATTATTGTCAATTATTTTCAATTATTTTCAATTATTTTCAATTATTTATAATTATTTTCAATTATTTTCAATTATTTTCAATTATTTTCAATTATTTTCAATTATTTTCAATTATTATCAATTATCTTCAATTATTTTCAATTATTTTCAATTATTTTCAATTATTTATCAATTATTGTCAATTATTTTCAATTATTTTCAATTATTTTCAATTATATATAATTTTTTTCAATTATTTTCAATTATTTTCAATTATTTTCAATTATATTCAATTATTTTCAATTATTTATTAATTATTTTCAATTATTTATAATTACTTTCACTTATTTTCAATTATTTATCAATTATATTCAATTATTTATCATTATTTTAATTATTTTCAATTATTTATCAATTATTTTCAATTATTTTCAATTATTTATCATTATTTTCAATTATTTTCACTTATTTATCAATTATTTTCAATTATTTTCAATTATTTTCAATTATTTATTAATTATTTTCAATTATTTTCAATTATTTTCAATTATTTTCAATTATTTTCAATTATTTTCAATTATTTTCAATTATTTTCAATTATTTTCAATTATTTTCAATTATTTTCAATTATTTATAATTATTTTCAATTATTTTAAATTATTATCAATTATTTTCAATTATTTACAATTATTTTCAATTATTTTCTATTATTTTCAATTTTTTTCAATTATTTTCAATTTTTTTCAATTATTTTCAATTATTTTCAATTATTTTCAATTATTTTCAATTATTTTCAATTATTTATAAATTATTGTCAATTATTTTCAATTATTTTCAATTATTTATAATTATTTTCAATTATTTTCAATTATTTTCAATTATTTTCAATTATTTTCAATTATTTTAAATTATTTTCAATTATTTTCAATTATTTTCAATTATTTATAAATTATTGTCAATTATTTTCAATTATTTTCAATTATTTATAATTATTTTCAATTATTTTAAATTATTTTCAATTATTTTCAATTATTTTCAATTATTTTCAATTATTTAAAGTTATTTTCAATTATTTACAATTATTTATCAATTATTGTCAATTATTTTCAATTATTTTCAATTATTTTCAATTATTTTCAATTATTTCCAATTATTTTCAATTATTTTCAATTATTTTAAATTATTTTCAAATATTTTCAATTATTTTCAATTATTTATAAATTATTGTCAATTATTTTCAATTATTTTCAATTATTTATAATTATTTTCAATTATTTTCAATTATTTTCAATTATTTTCAATTATTTATAAATTATTGTCAATTATTTTCAATTATTTTCAATTATTTTCAATTATTTATAATTATTTTCAATTATTTTAAATTATTATCAATTATTTTCAATTATTTACAATTATTTTCAATTATTTTCAATTATTTTCAATTATTTTCAATTTTTTTCAATTATTTTCAATTATTTTCAATTATTTTCAATTATTTTCAATTATTTTCAATTATTTTCAATTATTTTCAGTTATTTATAAATTATTGTCAATTATTTTCAATTATTTTCAATTATTTATAATTATTTTCAATTATTTTCAATCATTTTCAATTATTTTCAATTATTTTCAATTATTTTCAATTATTTTCAATTATTTTCAATTATTTTCAATTATTTATCAATTATTGTCAATTATTTTCAATTATTTTCAATTATTTTCAATTATTTTCAATTATTTTCAATTATTTTCAATTTTTTTCAATTATTTATTAATTATTTTTAATTAATTATAATTATTTTCAATTATTTTCAATTATTTATAATTATTTTCAATTATTTATAATTATTTTCAATTATTTTCAATTATTTTCAATTATTGTCAATTATTTTCAATTATTTTCAATTATTTTCAATTACTGTCAATTATTTTCAATTATTTTCAATTATTTTCAATTATTTTCAATTATTTTCAATTATTTTCAATTATTTTCAATTATTTTCAATTATTTTCAATTATTTTCAATTATTTTCAAATATTTTCAATTATTTTCAATTATTTATCAATTATTGTCAATTATTTTCAATTATTTTCAATTATGTTCAATTATTTTCAATTATTTTCAATTATTTTCAATTTTTTTCAATTATTTATTAATTATTTTCAATTATTTATAATTATTTTCAATTATTTTCAATTATTTTAAATTATTATCAATTATTTTCAATTATTTACAATTATTTTCAATTATTTTCAATTATTTTCTATTATTTTCAATTTTTTTAAATTATTTTAAATTATTTTCAATTATTTATAATTATTTTCAATTATTTTCAATTATTTTCAATTATTTTCAATTATTTATAAATTATTGTCAATTATTTTCAATTATTTTCAATTATTTTCAATTATTTATAATTATTTTAAATTATATTAAATTATTATCAATTATTTTCAATTATTTTCAATTATTTTCAATTATTTTCAATTATTTTCAATTATTTTCAATTTTTTTCAATTATTTTCAATTATTTTCAATTATTTTCAATTATTGTCAATTATTTTCAATTATTTTCAATTATTTTCAATTATTTATAATTATTTTCAATTATTTTAAATTATTATCAATTATTTTCAATTATTTACAATTATTTTCAATTATTTTCAATTATTTTCTATTATTTTCAATTTTTTTAAATTATTTTAAATTATTTTAAATTATTTTAAATTATTTTCAATTATTTATAATTATTTTCAATTATTTTCAATTATTTTCAATTATTTTCAATTATTTATAAATTATTGTCAATTATTTTCAATTATTTTCAATTATTTTCAATTATTTATAATTATTTTAAATTATATTAAATTATTATCAATTATTTTCAATTATTTACAATTATTTTCAATTATTTTCAATTATTTTCAATTATTTTCAATTTTTTTCAATTATTTTCAATTATTTTCAATTATTTTCAATTATTTTCAATTATTTTCAATTATTTGCAATTATTTGCAATTATTTTCAATTATTTTCAATTATTTTCAATTATTTTCAATTATTTTCAATTATTTTCAATTATTTTCGATTATATTAAATTATTTTCAATTATTTTCAATTATTTTCAATTATTTTCAATTATTTTCAATTATTTTCAATTATTTTCAATTATTTTCAATTATTTTCAATTATTTTTCAATTATTTTCAATTATCTTCAATTATTTTCAATTATTTTCAATTATTTTCAATTATTTTAAATTATTTTCAATTATTTATCAATTATTTCCAATTATTTATAATTATTTTAATTATTTTCAACTATTTATCAATTATTTTCAATTATTTATAATTATTTTAAACTATTTTCAATTATTTTCCATTATTTACAATTATTTTCAATTATTTTCAATTATTTATAATTATTTTCAATTATTTTCAATTATTTTCAATTATTTTCAATTATTTTCAATTATTTTCAATTATTTTCAATTATTTTCAATTATTTTCAATTATTTTCAATTATTTTCAATTATTTTCAATTATTTATCAATTATTGTCAATTATTTTCAATTATTTTCAATTATGTTCAATTATTTTCAATTATTTACAATTATTTTCAATTTTTTTCAATTATTTATTAATTATTTTCAATTATTTATAATTATTTTCAATTATTTTAAATTATTTATAAATTATTGTCAATTATTTTCAATTATTTTCAATTATTTTCAATTATTTATAATTATTTTCAATTAATTTAAATTATTATCAATTATTTTCAATTATTTACAATTATTTTCAATTATTTTCAATTATTTTCTATTATTTTCAATTTTTTTAAATTATTTTAAATTATTTTCAATTATTTATAATTATTTTCAATTATTTTCAATTATTTTCAATTATTTTCAATTATTTATAAATTATTGTCAATTATTTTCAATTATTTTCAATTATTTATAATTATTTTCAATTATTTTAAATTATTATCAATTATTTTCAATTATTTACAATTATTTTCAATTATTTTCAATTATTTTCAATTATTTTCTATTATTTTCAATTATTTTCAATTATTTTCAATTATTTTCAATTATTTTCAATTATTTTCAATTATTTTCAATTATTTTCAATTATTTTCAATTATTTTCAATTATTTTCAATTATTTTCAATTATTTTCAATTATTTTCAATTATTTTCATTTATTTTCAATTATTTTCAATTATTTTCAATTATTTTCAATTATTTTCAATTATTTTCAATTATTTTCAATTATTTTCAATTATTTTCAATTATTTTCAATTATTTTCAATTATTTTCAATTATTTATAATTATTTTCAATTATTTTCAATTATTTTCAATTATTTTCAATTATTTATAAATTATTGTCAATTATTTTAAATTATTTTCAATTATTTATAATTATTTTCAATTATTTTAAATTATTATCAATTATTTTCAATTATTTACAATTATTTTCAATTATTTTCAATTATTTTCAATTATTTTCAATTTTTTTCAATTATTTTCAATTATTTTCAATTATTTTCAATTATTTTCAATTATTTTCAATTATTTTCAATTATTTTCAATTATTTTCAATTATTTTCAATTATTTTCAATTATTTATAAATTATTTTCAATTATTTTCAATTATTTATAATTATTTTCTATTATTTTAAATTATTTTCAATTATTTTCAATTATTTATAATTATTTTCTATTATTTTAAATTATTTTCAATTATTTTCAATTATTTATAATTATTTTCAATTATTTTCAATTATTTTCAATTATTTATAAATTATTGTCAATTATTTTCAATTATTGTCAATTATTTTCAATTATTTTCAATTATTTTCAATTATTTTCAATTATTTTCAATTATTTATCAATTATTGTCAATTATTTTTAATTATTTTCAATTATTTTCAATTATTTTCAATTATTTTCAATTTTTTTCAATTATTTATTAATTATTTTCAAATATTTATAATTATTTTCAATTATTTTCAATTATTTATAATTATTTTCAATTATTTATAATAATTTTCAATTATTTTCAATTATATTCAATTATTGTCAATTATTTTCAATTATTTTAAATTATTTTCAATTATTTTCAATTATTGTCAATTATTTTTAATTATTTTCAATTATTTTCAATTATTTTCAATTATTTTCAATTATTTTCAATTATTTTCAATTATTTTCAATTATTTTCAATTATTTTCAATTATTTTCAATTATTTTCAATTATTTTCAATTATTTTCAATTATTTTCAATTATTTTCAATTATTTTCAATTATATTAAATTATTTTCAATTATTTTCAATTATTTTCAATTATTTTCAATTATTTTCAATTATTTTCAATTATTTTCAATTATTTATTAATTATTTTCAATTATTTATAATTATTTTCAATTATTTTCAATTATCTTCAATTATTTTCAATTATTTTCAATTATTTTCAATTATTTTCAATTATTTTCAATTATTTTCAATTATTTATAAATTATTGTCAATTATTTTCAATTATTTTCAATTATTTATAAATTATTGTCAATTATTTTCAATTATTTTCAATTATTTATAATTATTTTCAATTATTTTCAATTATTTTCAATTATTTTCAATTATTTATTAATTATTTTCAATTATTATAATTATTTTCAATTATTTTCAATTATTTTCAATTATTTTCAATTTTTTTCAATTATTTTCAATTTTTTTCAATTATTTTCAATTATTTTCAATTATTTTCAATTATTTTCAATTATTTTCAATTATTTTCAATTATTTTCAATTTTTTTCAATTATTTTCAATTATTTTCAATTATTTTCAGTTATTTTCAATTATTTTCAATTATTTATCAATTATTGTCAATTATTTTCAATTATTTTCAATTATTTTCAATTATTTTCAATTATTTTCAATTATTTTCAATTATTTTCAATTATTTTCAATTATTTTCAATTATTTTCAATTATTTTCAATTATTTTCAATTATATTAAATTATTTTCAATTATTTTCAATTATTTTCAATTATTTTCAATTATTTTCAATTATTTTCAATTATTTTCAATTATTTTCAATTATTTTAAATTATTTTCAATTATTTTCAATTATTTATAATTATTTTCAATTATTTTCAATTATTTTCAATTATTTTCAATTATTTATAAATTATTGTCAATTATTTTAAATTATTTTCAATTATTTATAATTATTTTCAATTATTTTAAATTATTATCAATTATTTTCAATTATTTACAATTATTTTCAATTATTTTCAATTATTTTCAATTATTTTCAATTATTTTCAATTTTTTTCAATTATTTTCAATTATTTTCAATTATTTTCAATTATTTTCAATTATTTTCAATTATTTTCAATTATTTTCAATTATTTTCAATTATTTTCAATTATTTTCAATTATTTATAAATTATTTTCAATTATTTTCAATTATTTATAATTATTTTCTATTATTTTAAATTATTTTCAATTATTTTCAATTATTTATAATTATTTTCTATTATTTTAAATTATTTTCAATTATTTTCAATTATTTATAATTATTTTCAATTATTTTCAATTATTTTCAATTATTTATAAATTATTGTCAATTATTTTCAATTATTGTCAATTATTTTCAATTATTTTCAATTATTTTCAATTATTTTCAATTATTTATCAATTATTGTCAATTATTTTTAATTATTTTCAATTATTTTCAATTATTTTCAATTTTTTTCAATTATTTATTAATTATTTTCAAATATTTATAATTATTTTCAATTATTTTCAATTATTTATAATTATTTTCAATTATTTATAATAATTTTCAATTATTTTCAATTATATTCAATTATTGTCAATTATTTTCAATTATTTTAAATTATTTTCAATTATTGTCAATTATTTTTAATTATTTTCAATTATTTTCAATTATTTTCAATTATTTTCAATTATTTTCAATTATTTTCAATTATTTTCAATTATTTTCAATTATTTTCAATTATTTTCAATTATTTTCAATTATTTTCAATTATTTTCAATTATTTTCAATTATTTTCAATTATATTAAATTATTTTCAATTATTTTCAATTATTTTCAATTATTTTCAATTATTTTCAATTATTTTCAATTATTTTCAATTATTTTCAATTATTTATTAATTATTTTCAATTATTTATAATTATTTTCAATTATTTTCAATTATCTTCAATTATTTTCAATTATTTTCAATTATTTTCAATTATTTTCAATTATTTTCAATTATTTTCAATTATTTATAAATTATTGTCAATTATTTTCAATTATTTTCAATTATTTATAAATTATTGTCAATTATTTTCAATTATTTTCAATTATTTATAATTATTTTCAATTATTTTCAATTATTTTCAATTATTTATTAATTATTTTCAATTATTATAATTATTTTCAATTATTTTCAATTATTTTCAATTATTTTCAATTTTTTTCAATTATTTTCAATTTTTTTCAATTATTTTCAATTATTTTCAATTATTTTCAATTATTTTCAATTATTTTCAATTATTTTCAATTTTTTTCAATTATTTTCAATTTTTTTCAATTATTTTCAATTATTTTCAATTATTTTCAGTTATTTTCAATTATTTTCAATTATTTATCAATTATTGTCAATTATTTTCAATTATTTTCAATTATTTTCAATTATTTTCAATTATTTTCAATTATTTTCAATTATTTTCAATTATTTTCAATTATTTTCAATTATTTATAAATTATTGTCAATTATTTTCAATTATTTTCAATTATTTATAATTATTTTCTATTATTTTAAATTATTTTCAATTATTTTCAATTATTTATAATTATTTTCAATTATTTATAAATTATTGTCAATTATTTTCAATTATTTTCAATTATTTATAATTATTTTCTATTATTTTAAATTATTTTCAATTATTTTCAATTATTTATAATTATTTTCAATTATTTTCAATTATTTTCAATTATTTATAAATTATTGTCAATTATTTTCAATTATTTTCAATTATTTTCAATTATTTTCAATTATTTTCAATTATTTATAATTATTTTCAATTATTTTCAATTATTTACAATTATTTTCAATTATTTTCAATTATTTTCTATTATTTTCAATTATTTATAATTATTTTAAATTATTTTAAATTATTATCAATTATTTTCAGTTATTTACAATTATTTTCAATTATTTTCAATTATTTTCAATTATTTTCAATTTTTTTCAATTATTTTCAATTATTTTCAATTTTTTTCAATTATTTTCAATTATTTTCAATTATTTTCAATTATTTTCAATTATTTTCAATTATTTTCAATTATTTTCAATTATTTTCAATTATTTTCAATTATTTTCAATTATTTTCAATTATTTTCAATTATTTTCAATTATTTTCAATTATTTTCAATTATTTTCAATTATTTTCAATTATTTTCAATTATTTATAAATTATTGTCAATTATTTTAAATTATTTTCAATTATTTATAATTATTTTCAATTATTTTAAATTATTTTCAATTATTTTCAATTATTTTCAATTATTTTCAGTTATTTTCAATTATTTTCAATTATTTTCAATTATTTATCAATTATTGTCAATTATTATCAATTATTTTCAATTATTTTCAATTATGTTCAATTATTTTCAATTATTTTCAATTATTTTCAATTATTTATAAATTATTGTCAATTATTATCAATTATTTTCAATTATTTATAATTATTTTCTATTATTTTAAATTATTTTAAATTATTTTCAATTATTTATAATTATTTTCAATTATTTTCAATTATTTTCAATTATTTTCAATTATTTATAAATTATTGTCAATTATTTTCAATTATTTTCAATTATTTTCAATTATTTATAATTATTTTCAATTATTTTCAATTATTTTCAATTATTTTCAATTATTTTCAATTATTTATCAATTATTGTCAATTATTTTCAATTATTTTCAATTATTTTCAATTATTTTCAATTATTTTCAATTATTTTCAATTATTTTCAATTATTTTCAATTATTTTCAATTATTTTCAATTATTTTCAATTATTTTCAATTATTTTCAATTATTTTCAATTATTTTCAATTATTTTCAATTATTTTCAATTATTTTCAATTATTTTCAATTATTTTCAATTATTTATAAATTATTGTCAATTATTTTCAATTATTTTCAATTATTTATAATTATTTTCAATTATTTTCAATTATTTTCAATTATTTTCAATTATTTTCAATTATTTATAAATTATTGTCAATTATTTTCAATTATTTTCAATTATTTATAAATTATTGTCAATTATTTTCAATTATTTTCAATTATTTATAATTATTTTCAATTATTTTCAATTATTTTCAATTATTTTCAATTATTTTCAATTATTTTCAATTATTTTCAATTATTTTTCAATTATTTTCAATTATTTTCAATCATTTTCAATCATTTTCAATTATTTTTCAATTATTTTGAATTATTTTTAAATTATTTTCAATTATTTTCAATTATTTTCAATTATTTTCAATTATTTTCAATTATTTTCAATTATTTTCAATTATTTTCAATTATTTTCAATTATATTCAATTATTTTTCAATTATTTTTCAATTATTTCCAATTAAATTATTTTCAATTGTTTTCAATTAAAATATTTTCAATTAAATTATTTTCAATTACTTTCAATTAATTTCAATTATTTTCAATTATTTTCAATTATTTTTCAATTATTTCTCAAATTTTTTCAATTAGTATTCAATTATTTTTCAAATATTTTTCAATTATTTTTCAATTATTATTCAATGATTTTTCAATTATTGTTCCATTAATTTCCAATTATTGTTCAATTATTTTTCAATTAATATTCAATTATTTTCAATTATTTTCAATTATTTTCAATTATTTTTCAATTATTTTCAATTATTTTCAATTATTTTCAATTATTTTTCAATTATTTTCAATTATTTCCAATTATTTTCAATTATTTTCAATTAAATTATTTTCAATTACTTCCAATTAAATTATTTTAAATTATTTTCAATTATTTTCAATTATTTTCAATTATTTTTCAATTATTTTCAATTATTTTCAATTATTTTCAATTATTTTCAATTATTTTTCAATTATTTTCAATTATTTTCAATTATTTTCAATTTTTTTCAATTATTTTCAATTATTTTCAATTTTTTTCAATTATTTTCAATTATTTTCAATTATTTTCAATTATTTTCAATTATTTTCAATTATTTTCAATTATTTTCAATTATTTTCAATTATTTTCAATTATTTTCAATTATTTTCAATTATTTTCAATTATTTTCAATTATTTTCAATTATTTTCAATTATTTTCAATTATTTTCAATTATTTTCAATTATTTTCAATTATTTATAAATTATTGTCAATTATTTTAAATTATTTTCAATTATTTATAATTATTTTCAATTATTTTAAATTATTTTCAATTATTTTCAATTATTTTCAATTATTTTCAGTTATTTTCAATTATTTTCAATTATTTTCAATTATTTATCAATTATTGTCAATTATTATCAATTATTTTCAATTATTTTCAATTATGTTCAATTATTTTCAATTATTTTCAATTATTTTCAATTATTTATAAATTATTGTCAATTATTATCAATTATTTTCAATTATTTATAATTATTTTCTATTATTTTAAATTATTTTAAATTATTTTCAATTATTTATAATTATTTTCAATTATTTTCAATTATTTTCAATTATTTTCAATTATTTATAAATTATTGTCAATTATTTTCAATTATTTTCAATTATTTTCAATTATTTATAATTATTTTCAATTATTTTCAATTATTTTCAATTATTTTCAATTATTTTCAATTATTTATCAATTATTGTCAATTATTTTCAATTATTTTCAATTATTTTCAATTATTTTCAATTATTTTCAATTATTTTCAATTATTTTCAATTATTTTCAATTATTTTCAATTATTTTCAATTATTTTCAATTATTTTCAATTATTTTCAATTATTTTCAATTATTTTCAATTATTTTCAATTATTTTCAATTATTTTCAATTATTTTCAATTATTTTCAATTATTTTCAATTATTTTCAATTATTTATAAATTATTGTCAATTATTTTCAATTATTTTCAATTATTTATAATTATTTTCAATTATTTTCAATTATTTTCAATTATTTTCAATTATTTTCAATTATTTTCAATTATTTATAAATTATTGTCAATTATTTTCAATTATTTTCAATTATTTATAAATTATTGTCAATTATTTTCAATTATTTTCAATTATTTATAATTATTTTCAATTATTTTCAATTATTTTCAATTATTTTCAATTATTTTCAATTATTTTCAATTATTTTCAATTATTTTTCAATTATTTTCAATTATTTTCAATCATTTTCAATCATTTTCAATTATTTTTCAATTATTTTGAATTATTTTTAAATTATTTTCAATTATTTTCAATTATTTTCAATTATTTTCAATTATTTTCAATTATTTTCAATTATTTTCAATTATTTTCAATTATTTTCAATTATATTCAATTATTTTTCAATTATTTTTCAATTATTTCCAATTAAATTATTTTCAATTGTTTTCAATTAAAATATTTTCAATTAAATTATTTTCAATTACTTTCAATTAATTTCAATTATTTTCAATTATTTTCAATTATTTTTCAATTATTTCTCAAATTTTTTCAATTAGTATTCAATTATTTTTCAAATATTTTTCAATTATTTTTCAATTATTATTCAATGATTTTTCAATTATTGTTCCATTAATTTCCAATTATTGTTCAATTATTTTTCAATTAATATTCAATTATTTTCAATTATTTTCAATTATTTTCAATTATTTTCATTTATTTTCAATTATTTTCAATTATTTTCAATTATTTTCAATTATTTTCAATTATTTTCAATTATTTTCAATTATTTTCAATTATTTTCAATTATTTTCAATTATTTTCAATTATTTTCAATTATTTATAATTATTTTCAATTATTTTCAATTATTTTCAATTATTTTCAATTATTTATAAATTATTGTCAATTATTTTAAATTATTTTCAATTATTTATAATTATTTTCAATTATTTTAAATTATTATCAATTATTTTCAATTATTTACAATTATTTTCAATTATTTTCAATTATTTTCAATTATTTTCAATTTTTTTCAATTATTTTCAATTATTTTCAATTATTTTCAATTATTTTCAATTATTTTCAATTATTTTCAATTATTTTCAATTATTTTCAATTATTTTCAATTATTTTCAATTATTTATAAATTATTTTCAATTATTTTCAATTATTTATAATTATTTTCTATTATTTTAAATTATTTTCAATTATTTTCAATTATTTATAATTATTTTCTATTATTTTAAATTATTTTCAATTATTTTCAATTATTTATAATTATTTTCAATTATTTTCAATTATTTTCAATTATTTATAAATTATTGTCAATTATTTTCAATTATTGTCAATTATTTTCAATTATTTTCAATTATTTTCAATTATTTTCAATTATTTTCAATTATTTATCAATTATTGTCAATTATTTTTAATTATTTTCAATTATTTTCAATTATTTTCAATTATTTTCAATTTTTTTCAATTATTTATTAATTATTTTCAAATATTTATAATTATTTTCAATTATTTTCAATTATTTATAATTATTTTCAATTATTTATAATAATTTTCAATTATTTTCAATTATATTCAATTATTGTCAATTATTTTCAATTATTTTAAATTATTTTCAATTATTTTCAATTATTGTCAATTATTTTTAATTATTTTCAATTATTTTCAATTATTTTCAATTATTTTCAATTATTTTCAATTATTTTCAATTATTTTCAATTATTTTCAATTATTTTCAATTATTTTCAATTATTTTCAATTATTTTCAATTATTTTCAATTATTTTCAATTATATTAAATTATTTTCAATTATTTTCAATTATTTTCAATTATTTTCAATTATTTTCAATTATTTTCAATTATTTTCAATTATTTATTAATTATTTTCAATTATTTATAATTATTTTCAATTATTTTCAATTATCTTCAATTATTTTCAATTATTTTCAATTATTTTCAATTATTTTCAATTATTTTCAATTATTTTCAATTATTTATAAATTATTGTCAATTATTTTCAATTATTTTCAATTATTTATAAATTATTGTCAATTATTTTCAATTATTTTCAATTATTTATAATTATTTTCAATTATTTTCAATTATTTTCAATTATTTTCAATTATTTATTAATTATTTTCAATTATTATAATTATTTTCAATTATTTTCAATTATTTTCAATTATTTTCAATTTTTTTCAATTATTTTCAATTTTTTTCAATTATTTTCAATTATTTTCAATTATTTTCAATTATTTTCAATTATTTTCAATTATTTTCAATTATTTTCAATTTTTTTCAATTATTTTCAATTATTTTCAATTATTTTCAGTTATTTTCAATTATTTTCAATTATTTATCAATTATTGTCAATTATTTTCAATTATTTTCAATTATTTTCAATTATTTTCAATTATTTTCAATTATTTTCAATTATTTTCAATTATTTTCAATTATTTTCAATTATTTTCAATTATTTTCAATTATTTTCAATTATATTAAATTATTTTCAATTATTTTCAATTATTTTCAATTATTTTCAATTATTTTCAATTATTTTCAATTATTTTCAATTATTTTCAATTATTTTAAATTATTTTCAATTATTTTCAATTATTTATAATTATTTTCAATTATTTTCAATTATTTTCAATTATTTTCAATTATTTATAAATTATTGTCAATTATTTTAAATTATTTTCAATTATTTATAATTATTTTCAATTATTTTAAATTATTATCAATTATTTTCAATTATTTACAATTATTTTCAATTATTTTCAATTATTTTCAATTATTTTCAATTATTTTCAATTTTTTTCAATTATTTTCAATTATTTTCAATTATTTTCAATTATTTTCAATTATTTTCAATTATTTTCAATTATTTTCAATTATTTTCAATTATTTTCAATTATTTTCAATTATTTATAAATTATTTTCAATTATTTTCAATTATTTATAATTATTTTCTATTATTTTAAATTATTTTCAATTATTTTCAATTATTTATAATTATTTTCTATTATTTTAAATTATTTTCAATTATTTTCAATTATTTATAATTATTTTCAATTATTTTCAATTATTTTCAATTATTTATAAATTATTGTCAATTATTTTCAATTATTGTCAATTATTTTCAATTATTTTCAATTATTTTCAATTATTTTCAATTATTTATCAATTATTGTCAATTATTTTTAATTATTTTCAATTATTTTCAATTATTTTCAATTTTTTTCAATTATTTATTAATTATTTTCAAATATTTATAATTATTTTCAATTATTTTCAATTATTTATAATTATTTTCAATTATTTATAATAATTTTCAATTATTTTCAATTATATTCAATTATTGTCAATTATTTTCAATTATTTTAAATTATTTTCAATTATTGTCAATTATTTTTAATTATTTTCAATTATTTTCAATTATTTTCAATTATTTTCAATTATTTTCAATTATTTTCAATTATTTTCAATTATTTTCAATTATTTTCAATTATTTTCAATTATTTTCAATTATTTTCAATTATTTTCAATTATTTTCAATTATTTTCAATTATTTTCAATTATTTTCAATTATATTAAATTATTTTCAATTATTTTCAATTATTTTCAATTATTTTCAATTATTTTCAATTATTTTCAATTATTTTCAATTATTTTCAATTATTTATTAATTATTTTCAATTATTTATAATTATTTTCAATTATTTTCAATTATCTTCAATTATTTTCAATTATTTTCAATTATTTTCAATTATTTTCAATTATTTTCAATTATTTTCAATTATTTATAAATTATTGTCAATTATTTTCAATTATTTTCAATTATTTATAAATTATTGTCAATTATTTTCAATTATTTTCAATTATTTATAATTATTTTCAATTATTTTCAATTATTTTCAATTATTTTCAATTATTTATTAATTATTTTCAATTATTATAATTATTTTCAATTATTTTCAATTATTTTCAATTATTTTCAATTTTTTTCAATTATTTTCAATTTTTTTCAATTATTTTCAATTATTTTCAATTATTTTCAATTATTTTCAATTATTTTCAATTATTTTCAATTTTTTTCAATTATTTTCAATTTTTTTCAATTATTTTCAATTATTTTCAATTATTTTCAGTTATTTTCAATTATTTTCAATTATTTATCAATTATTGTCAATTATTTTCAATTATTTTCAATTATTTTCAATTATTTTCAATTATTTTCAATTATTTTCAATTATTTTCAATTATTTTCAATTATTTATAAATTATTGTCAATTATTTTCAATTATTTTCAATTATTTATAATTATTTTCTATTATTTTAAATTATTTTCAATTATTTTCAATTATTTATAATTATTTTCAATTATTTATAAATTATTGTCAATTATTTTCAATTATTTTCAATTATTTATAATTATTTTCTATTATTTTAAATTATTTTCAATTATTTTCAATTATTTATAATTATTTTCAATTATTTTCAATTATTTTCAATTATTTATAAATTATTGTCAATTATTTTCAATTATTTTCAATTATTTTCAATTATTTTCAATTATTTTCAATTATTTATAATTATTTTCAATTATTTTCAATTATTTACAATTATTTTCAATTATTTTCAATTATTTTCTATTATTTTCAATTATTTATAATTATTTTAAATTATTTTAAATTATTATCAATTATTTTCAGTTATTTACAATTATTTTCAATTATTTTCAATTATTTTCAATTATTTTCAATTTTTTTCAATTATTTTCAATTATTTTCAATTTTTTTCAATTATTTTCAATTATTTTCAATTATTTTCAATTATTTTCAATTATTTTCAATTATTTTCAATTATTTTCAATTATTTTCAATTATTTTCAATTATTTTCAATTATTTTCAATTATTTTCAATTATTTTCAATTATTTTCAATTATTTTCAATTATTTTCAATTATTTTCAATTATTTTCAATTATTTATAAATTATTGTCAATTATTTTAAATTATTTTCAATTATTTATAATTATTTTCAATTATTTTAAATTATTTTCAATTATTTTCAATTATTTTCAATTATTTTCAGTTATTTTCAATTATTTTCAATTATTTTCAATTATTTATCAATTATTGTCAATTATTATCAATTATTTTCAATTATTTTCAATTATGTTCAATTATTTTCAATTATTTTCAATTATTTTCAATTATTTATAAATTATTGTCAATTATTATCAATTATTTTCAATTATTTATAATTATTTTCTATTATTTTAAATTATTTTAAATTATTTTCAATTATTTATAATTATTTTCAATTATTTTCAATTATTTTCAATTATTTTCAATTATTTATAAATTATTGTCAATTATTTTCAATTATTTTCAATTATTTTCAATTATTTATAATTATTTTCAATTATTTTCAATTATTTTCAATTATTTTCAATTATTTTCAATTATTTATCAATTATTGTCAATTATTTTCAATTATTTTCAATTATTTTCAATTATTTTCAATTATTTTCAATTATTTTCAATTATTTTCAATTATTTTCAATTATTTTCAATTATTTTCAATTATTTTCAATTATTTTCAATTATTTTCAATTATTTTCAATTATTTTCAATTATTTTCAATTATTTTCAATTATTTTCAATTATTTTCAATTATTTTCAATTATTTATAAATTATTGTCAATTATTTTCAATTATTTTCAATTATTTATAATTATTTTCAATTATTTTCAATTATTTTCAATTATTTTCAATTATTTTCAATTATTTTCAATTATTTATAAATTATTGTCAATTATTTTCAATTATTTTCAATTATTTATAAATTATTGTCAATTATTTTCAATTATTTTCAATTATTTATAATTATTTTCAATTATTTTCAATTATTTTCAATTATTTTCAATTATTTTCAATTATTTTCAATTATTTTCAATTATTTTTCAATTATTTTCAATTATTTTCAATCATTTTCAATCATTTTCAATTATTTTTCAATTATTTTGAATTATTTTTAAATTATTTTCAATTATTTTCAATTATTTTCAATTATTTTCAATTATTTTCAATTATTTTCAATTATTTTCAATTATTTTCAATTATTTTCAATTATATTCAATTATTTTTCAATTATTTTTCAATTATTTCCAATTAAATTATTTTCAATTGTTTTCAATTAAAATATTTTCAATTAAATTATTTTCAATTACTTTCAATTAATTTCAATTATTTTCAATTATTTTCAATTATTTTTCAATTATTTCTCAAATTTTTTCAATTAGTATTCAATTATTTTTCAAATATTTTTCAATTATTTTTCAATTATTATTCAATGATTTTTCAATTATTGTTCCATTAATTTCCAATTATTGTTCAATTATTTTTCAATTAATATTCAATTATTTTCAATTATTTTCAATTATTTTCAATTATTTTTCAATTATTTTCAATTATTTTCAATTATTTTCAATTATTTTTCAATTATTTTCAATTATTTCCAATTATTTTCAATTATTTTCAATTAAATTATTTTCAATTACTTCCAATTAAATTATTTTAAATTATTTTCAATTATTTTCAATTATTTTCAATTATTTTTCAATTATTTTCAATTATTTTCAATTATTTTCAATTATTTTCAATTATTTTTCAATTATTTTCAATTATTTTTCAATTTTTTTCAATTTTTTTTCAATTTTTTTCCAATTTTTTATCAATCATTATTCAATTATTTTTCTATTATTATTCAATGATTTTTAAATTATTGTTCAATTCACTTGCAATTATTTTTCAATTATTTTTCAATTAATATTCAATTATTTTTAATTATTTTCAATTATTTTCAATTATTTTCAATTATTTTCAATTATTTTCAATTATTTTCAATTATTTTCAATTATTTTCAAATATTTTTCAATTATTTTCAATTATTTTCAATCATTTTCAATTATTTTCAATTATTTTCAATTATTTTCAATTATTTTTCAATTATTTTTCAATTATTTTTCACTTATTATTCAATGATTTTTCAATTATTGTTCAATTATTTTTCAATTATTTTTCAATTTTTTTCAATTTTTTTCAATTATTATTCAATTATTTTTCAATTATTTTTCACCTATTTTTCAATTATTTTTCAATTATTTTTCAATTATTATTCAATGATTTTTCAATTATTGTTCAATTATTTATCAATTACTGTTCAATTATTTTTCAATTATTTTTCAATTATTGTTCAATTATTTTTCAATTATTTTTCAATTATTTTCAGTTATTTTTCAATTATTTTCAATTATTTACAATTATTTTCAAATATTTTTCAATTATTTTCAATTATTTTCAATCATTTTCAATTATTTTCAATTATTTTCAATTATTTTCAATTATTTTCAATTATTTTCAATTATTTTCAATTATTTTCAATTATTTTCAATTATTTTCAAATATTTTCAATTATATTCAATTATTTTTCAATTATTTTTCAATTATTTTCAATTAAATTATTTTCAATTGTTTTCAATTAAATTATTTTCAATTAAATTATTTTCAATTATTTTCAATTAATTTCAATTATTTTCAATTATTTTCAATTATTTTCAATTATTTTTCAATTATTTCTCAAATTTTTTCAATTAGTATTCAATTATTTTTCAAATATTTTTCAATTATTTTTCAATTATTATTCAATGATTTTTCAATTATTGTTCCATTAATTTCCAATTATTGTTCAATTATTTTTCAATTAATATTCAATTATTTTTCAATTATTTTTCACATATTTTCCAATTATTTTTCAATTATTTTTCAATTATTATTCAATGATTTTTCAATTATTGTTCAATTATTTTGCAATTATTGTTCAATTATTTTTCAATTATTATTCAATTATTTTTCAATTATTTTTCACATATTTTTCAATTATTGTTCAATTATTTTTCAATTATTATTCAATTATTTTTCAATTATTTTTCACATATTTTTCAATTATTTTTCAATTATTTTTCAATTATTATTCAATGATTTTTCAATTATTTTTCAATTATTTTCAATTATTTTCAATTATTTTTCAATTATTTTCAATTATTTTCAATCATTTTCAATTATTTTCAATTATTTTCAATTATTTTCAATTATTTTTCAATTATTTTTCAATTATTTTTCACTTATTATTCAATGATTTTTCAATTACTGTTCAATTATTTTTCAATTATTGTTCAATTATTTTTCAATTATTTTTCACATATTTTTAAATTATTTTTCAATTATTTTTAAATTATTTTCAATTATTTTCAATTATTTTCAATTATTTTCAATTATTTTCAATTATTTTCAATTATTTTCAATTATTTTCAATTATTTTCAAATATTTTTCAATTATTTTCAATTATTTTCAATCATTTTCAATTATTTTCAATTATTTTCAATTATTTTCAATTATTTTTCAATTATTTTTCAATTATTTTTCACTTATTATTCAATGATTTTTCAATTATTGTTCAATTATTTTTCAATTATTTTTCAATTTTTTTCAATTTTTTTCAATTATTATTCAATTATTTTTCAATTATTTTTCACCTATTTTTCAATTATTTTTCAATTATTTTTCAATTATTATTCAATGATTTTTCAATTATTGTTCAATTATTTATCAATTATTGTTCAATTATTTTTCAATTATTTTTCAATTATTGTTCAATTATTTTTCAATTATTTTTCAATTATTTTCAGTTATTTTTCAATTATTTTCAATTATTTTCAATTATTTTCAATTATTTTCAATTATGTTTCAATTATTTTTCAATTATTTTTCAATTATTATTCAATTAATTTTCAACTATTTTTCAATTATTTTTCAATTATTATTCAATGATTTTTCAATTATTGTTCAATTATTTTTCAATTATTTTTCAATTATTTTTAAATTATTTTCAATTATTTTCAATTATTTTCAATTATTTTCAATTATTTTCAATTATTTTCAATTATTTTCAATTATTTTCAATTATTTTCAAATATTTTTCAATTATTTTCAATTATTTTCAATCATTTTCAATTATTTTCAATTATTTTCAATTATTTTCAATTATTTTCAATTATTTTCAATTATTTTCAATTATTTTCAATTATTTTCAATTATTTTCAATTATATTCAATTATTTTTCAATTATTTTTCAATTATTTTCAATTAAATTATTTTCAATTGTTTTCAATTAAATTATTTTCAATTAAATTATTTTCAATTATTTTCAATTATTTTCAATTAATTTCAATTATTTTCAATTATTTTCAATTATTTTCAATTATTTTTCAATTATTTCTCAAATTTTTTCAATTAGTATTCAATTATTTTTCAAATATTTTTCAATTATTTTTCAATTATTATTCAATGATTTTTCAATTCTTGTTCCATTAATTTCCAATTATTGTTCAATTATTTTTCAATTAATATTCAATTATTTTTCAATTATTTTTCACATATTTTCCAATTATTTTTCAATTATTTTTCAATTATTATTCAATGATTTTTCAATTATTGTTCAATTATTTTGCAATTATTGTTCAATTATTTTTCAATTATTATTCAATTATTTTTCAATTATTTTTCACATATTTTTCAATTATTGTTCAATTATTTTTCAATTATTATTCAATTATTTTTCAATTATTTTTCACATATTTTTCAATTATTTTTCAATTATTTTTCAATTATTATTCAATGATTTTTCAATTATTTTTCAATTATTTTCAATTATTTTCAATTATTTTTCAATTATTTTCAATTATTTCCAATTATTTTCAATTATTTTCAATTAAATTATTTTCAATTACTTCCAATTAAATTATTTTAAATTATTTTAAATTATTTTCAATTATTTCAATTATTTTTCAATTATTTTCAATTATTTTCAATTATTTTCAATTATTTTCAATTATTTTCAATTATTTTTCAATTATTTTCAATTATTTTTCAATTTTTTTCAATTTTTTTTCAATTTTTTTCCAATTTTTTATCAATTATTATTCAATTATTTTTCAATTATTATTCAATGATTTTTAAATTATTGTTCAATTCACTTGCAATTATTTTTCAATTATTTTTCAATTATTTTTCAATGATTTTTCAATTAGTATTAAATTATTTTTCAAATATTTTTCAATTATTTTTCAATTATTATTCAATGATTTTTCAATTATTGTTCCATTAATTTCCAATTATTTTTCAATTATTTTTCAATTATTATTCAATTATTTTTCAATTATTTTTCACATATTTTTCAATTATTTTTCAATTAATTTTCACTTATTATTCAATGATTTTTCAATTATTGTTCAATTATTTTTCAATTATTGTTCAATTATTTTTCAATTATTATTCAATTATTTTTCAATTATTTTTCACATATTTTTCAATTATTTTTCAATTATTTTTCAATTTTTTTCAATTTTTTTCAATTATTATTCAATTATTTTTCAATTATTTTTCACCTATTTTTCAATTATTTTTCAATTATTTTTCAATTATTATTCAATGATTTTTCAATTATTGTTCAATTATTTATCAAATATTGTTCAATTATTTTTCAATTATTATTCAATTATTTTTAAATTATTTTCAATTATTTTCAATTATTTTCAATTATTTTCAATTATTTTCAATTATTTTCAATTGTTTTCAATTATTTTCAATTATTTTCAATTATTTTCAATTATTTTCAATTATTTTCAATTATTTTCAATTATTTTCAATTATTTTCAATTATTTTCAATTATTTATAAATTATTGTCAATTATTTTAAATTATTTTCAATTATTTATAATTATTTTCAATTATTTTAAATTATTTTCAATTATTTTCAATTATTTTCAATTATTTTCAGTTATTTTCAATTATTTTCAATTATTTTCAATTATTTATCAATTATTGTCAATTATTATCAATTATTTTCAATTATTTTCAATTATGTTCAATTATTTTCAATTATTTTCAATTATTTTCAATTATTTATAAATTATTGTCAATTATTATCAATTATTTTCAATTATTTATAATTATTTTCTATTATTTTAAATTATTTTAAATTATTTTCAATTATTTATAATTATTTTCAATTATTTTCAATTATTTTCAATTATTTTCAATTATTTATAAATTATTGTCAATTATTTTCAATTATTTTCAATTATTTTCAATTATTTATAATTATTTTCAATTATTTTCAATTATTTTCAATTATTTTCAATTATTTTCAATTATTTATCAATTATTGTCAATTATTTTCAATTATTTTCAATTATTTTCAATTATTTATAAATTTTTTCAATTATTTTCAATTATTTTCAATTATATTCAATTATTTTCAATTATTTATTAATTATTTTCAATTATTTATAATTACTTTCACTTATTTTCAATTATTTTCAATTATTTATCAATTATATTCAATTATTTATCATTATTTTAATTATTTTCAATTATTTATAATTATTTTCAATTATTTTCAATTATTTTCAATTATTTTCAATTATTTTAAATTATTTTAAATTATTTTCAATTATTTATAAATTATTGTCAATTATTTTCAATTATTTATAATTATTTTCTATTATTTTCAATTATTTTCAATTATTTTCAATTATTTTCAATTATTGTCAATTATTTTCAATTAGTTTCAATTATTTTCAATTATTTTCAATTATTTTCAATTATTTATAAATTATTGTCAATTATTTTCAATTATTTATAATTATTTTAAATTATTTTAAATTATTATCAATTATTTTCAGTTATTTACAATTATTTTCAATTATTTTCAATTATTTTCAATTATTTTCAATTTTTTTCAATTATTTTCAATTATTTTCAATTATTTTCAATTATTTTCAATTATTTTCAATTATTTTCAATTATTTTCAATTATTTTCAATTATTTTCAATTATTTTCAATTATTTTCAATTATTTTCAATTATTTTCAATTATTTTCAATTATTTTCAATTATTTTCAATTATTTTCAATTATTTTCAATTATTTTCAATTATTTTCAATTATTTTCAATTATTTTCAATTATTTTCAATTATTTATAAATTATTGTCAATTATTTTAAATTATTTTCAATTATTTATAATTATTTTCAATTATTTTAAATTATTTTCAATTATTTTCAATTATTTTCAATTATTTTCAGTTATTTTCAATTATTTTCAATTATTTTCAATTATTTATCAATTATTGTCAATTATTATCAATTATTTTCAATTATTTTCAATTATGTTAAATTATTTTCAATTATTTTCAATTATTTTCAATTATTTATAAATTATTGTCAATTATTATCAATTATTTTCAATTATTTATAATTATTTTCTATTATTTTAAATTATTTTAAATTATTTTCAATTATTTATAATTATTTTCAATTATTTTCAATTATTTTCAATTATTTTCAATTATTTATAAATTATTGTCACTTATTTTCAATTATTTTCAATTATTTTCAATTATTTATAATTATTTTCAATTATTTTCAATTATTTTCAATTATTTTCAATTATTTTCAATTATTTATCAATTATTGTCAGTTATTTTCAATTATTTTCAATTATTTTCAATTATTTTCAATTATTTTCAATTATTTTCAATTATTTTCAATTATTTTCAATTATTTTCAATTATTTTCAATTATTTTCAATTATTTTCAATTATTTTCAATTATTTTCAATTATTTTCAATTATTTTCAATTATTTTCAATTATTTTCAATTATTTTCAATTATTTATAAATTATTGTCAATTATTTTCAATTATTTATAATTATTTTCAATTATTTTCAATTATTTTCAATTATTTTCAATTATTTTCAATTATTTTCAATTATTTATAAATTATTGTCAATTATTTTCAATTATTTTCAATTATTTATAAATTATTGTCAATTATTTTCAATTATTGTCAATTATTTTCAATTATTTTCAATTATTTATAATTATTTTCAATTATTTTAAATTATTTTCAATTATTTTCAATTATTTTCAATTATTTTCAATTATTTTCAATTATTTTCAATTATTTTTCAATTATTTTCAATTATTTTCAATCATTTTCAATCATTTTCAATTATTTTTCAATTATTTTGAATTATTTTTAAATTATTTTCAATTATTTTCAATTATTTTCAATTATTTTCAATTATTTTCAATTATTTTCAATTATTTTCAATTATTTTCAATTATATTCAATTATTTTTCAATTATTTTTCAATTATTTCCAATTAAATTATTTTCAATTGTTTTCAATTAAATTATTTTCAATTAAATTATTTTCAATTACTTTCAATTAATTTCAATTATTTTCAATTATTTTCAATTATTTTTCAATTATTTCTCAAATTTTTTCAATTAGTATTCAATTATTTTTCAAATATTTTTCAATTATTTTTCAATTATTATTCAATGATTTTTCAATTATTGTTCCATTAATTTCCAATTATTGTTCAATTATTTTTCAATTAATATTCAATTATTTTCAATTATTTTCAATTATTTTTCAATTATTTTCAATTATTTTCAATTATTTTCAATTATTTTTCAATTATTTTCAATTATTTCCAATTATTTTCAATTATTTTCAATTAAATTATTTTCAATTACTTCCAATTAAATTATTTTAAATTATTTTCAATTATTTTCAATTATTTTCAATTATTTTTCAATTATTTTCAATTATTTTCAATTATTTTCAATTATTTTCAATTATTTTTCAATTATTTTCAATTATTTTTCAATTTTTTTCAATTTTTTTTCAATTTTTTTCCAATTTTTTTCCAATTTTTTATCAATTATTATTCAATTATTTTTCTATTATTATTCAATGATTTTTAAATTATTGTTCAATTCACTTGCAATTATTTTTCAATTATTTTTCAATTATTTTTCAATTATTTTTCAATTATTATTCAATTAAATTTCAACTATTTTTCAATTATTTTTCAATTATTATTCAATGATTTTTCAATTATTGTTCAATTATTTTTCAATTATTTTTCAATTATTTTCAGTTATTTTTCAATTATTTTCAATTATTTTTCAATTATTTTCAATTATTTTCAATTATTTTCAATTATTTTCAATTATTTTCAATTATATTCAATTATTTTCAATTATTTTCAATTATTTTCTATTATTTTCAATCATTTTAAATTATTTTCAATTATTTTTCAATTATTTTCAATTATTTTCAATAATTTTCAATAATTTTCAATTATTTTCAATTATTTTCAATTATTTTCAATTATTTTTCAATTATTTTCAATTATTTTCAATCATTTTCAATTATTTTCAATTATTTTCAATTATTTTCAATTATTTTTCAATTATTTTTCAATTATTTTTCACTTATTATTCAATGATTTTTCAATTATTTTTCAATTATTGTTCAATTATTTTTCAATTATTTTTCACATATTTTTAAATTATTTTTCAATTATTTTTAAATTATTTTCAATTATTTTCAATTATTTTCAATTATTTTCAATTATTTTCAATTATTTTCAATTATTTTCAATTATTTTCAATTATTTTCAAATATTTTTCAATTATTTTCAATTATTTTCAATCATTTTCAATTATTTTCAATTATTTTCAATTATTTTCAATTATTTTTCAATTATTTTTCAATTATTTTTCACTTATTATTCAATGATTTTTCAATTATTGTTCAATTATTTTTCAATTATTTTTCAATTTTTTTCAATTTTTTTCAATTATTATTCAATTATTTTTCAATTATTTTTCACCTATTTTTCAATTATTTTTCAATTATTTTTCAATTATTATTCAATGATTTTTCAATTATTGTTCAATTATTTATCAATTACTGTTCAATTATTTTTCAATTATTTTTCAATTATTGTTCAATTATTTTTCAATTATTTTTCAATTATTTTCAGTTATTTTTCAATTATTTTCAATTATTTTCAATTATTTTCAAATATTTTTTAATTATTTTCTATTATTTTCAATCATTTTCAATTATTTTCAATTATTTTCAATTATTTTCAATTATTTTCAATTATTTTCAATTATTTTCAATTATTTTCAATTATTTTCAATTATTTTCAATTATTTTCAATTATTTTCAATTATATTCAATTATTTTTCAATTATTTTTCAATTATTTTCAATTAAATTATTTTCAATTGTTTTCAATTAAATTATTTTCAATTAAATTATTTTCAATTATTTTCAATTAATTTCAATTATTTTCAATTATTTTCAATTATTTTCAATTATTTTCAATTATTTTCAATTATTTATAAATTATTGTCAATTATTATCAATTATTTTCAATTATTTATAATTATTTTCTATTATTTTAAATTATTTTAAATTATTTTCAATTATTTATAATTATTTTCAATTATTTTCAATTATTTTCAATTATTTTCAATTATTTATAAATTATTGTCAATTATTTTCAATTATTTTCAATTATTTTCAATTATTTATAATTATTTTCAATTATTTTCAATTATTTTCAATTATTTTCAATTATTTTCAATTATTTATCAATTATTGTCAATTATTTTCAATTATTTTCAATTATTTTCAATTATTTATAAATTTTTTCAATTATTTTCAATTATTTTCAATTATATTCAATTATTTTCAATTATTTATTAATTATTTTCAATTATTTATAATTACTTTCACTTATTTTCAATTATTTTCAATTATTTATCAATTATATTCAATTATTTATCATTATTTTAATTATTTTCAATTATTTATAATTATTTTCAATTATTTTCAATTATTTTCAATTATTTTCAATTATTTTAAATTATTTTAAATTATTTTCAATTATTTATAAATTATTGTCAATTATTTTCAATTATTTATAATTATTTTCTATTATTTTCAATTATTTTCAATTATTTTCAATTATTTTCAATTATTGTCAATTATTTTCAATTAGTTTCAATTATTTTCAATTATTTTCAATTATTTTCAATTATTTATAAATTATTGTCAATTATTTTCAATTATTTATAATTATTTTTAATTATTTTAAATTATTATCAATTATTTTCAGTTATTTACAATTATTTTCAATTATTTTCAATTATTTTCAATTATTTTCAATTTTTTTCAATTATTTTCAATTATTTTCAATTATTTTCAATTATTTTCAATTATTTTCAATTATTTTCAATTATTTTCAATTATTTTCAATTATTTTCAATTATTTTCAATTATTTTCAATTATTTTCAATTATTTTCAATTATTTTCAATTATTTTCAATTATTTTCAATTATTTTCAATTATTTTCAATTATTTTCAATTATTTTCAATTATTTTCAATTATTTTCAATTATTTTCAATTATTTATAAATTATTGTCAATTATTTTAAATTATTTTCAATTATTTATAATTATTTTCAATTATTTTAAATTATTTTCAATTATTTTCAATTATTTTCAATTATTTTCAGTTATTTTCAATTATTTTCAATTATTTTCAATTATTTATCAATTATTGTCAATTATTATCAATTATTTTCAATTATTTTCAATTATGTTAAATTATTTTCAATTATTTTCAATTATTTTCAATTATTTATAAATTATTGTCAATTATTATCAATTATTTTCAATTATTTATAATTATTTTCTATTATTTTAAATTATTTTAAATTATTTTCAATTATTTATAATTATTTTCAATTATTTTCAATTATTTTCAATTATTTTCAATTATTTATAAATTATTGTCACTTATTTTCAATTATTTTCAATTATTTTCAATTATTTATAATTATTTTCAATTATTTTCAATTATTTTCAATTATTTTCAATTATTTTCAATTATTTATCAATTATTGTCAGTTATTTTCAATTATTTTCAATTATTTTCAATTATTTTCAATTATTTTCAATTATTTTCAATTATTTTCAATTATTTTCAATTATTTTCAATTATTTTCAATTATTTTCAATTATTTTCAATTATTTTCAATTATTTTCAATTATTTTCAATTATTTTCAATTATTTTCAATTATTTTCAATTATTTTCAATTATTTATAAATTATTGTCAATTATTTTCAATTATTTATAATTATTTTCAATTATTTTCAATTATTTTCAATTATTTTCAATTATTTTCAATTATTTTCAATTATTTATAAATTATTGTCAATTATTTTCAATTATTTTCAATTATTTATAAATTATTGTCAATTATTTTCAATTATTGTCAATTATTTTCAATTATTTTCAATTATTTATAATTATTTTCAATTATTTTAAATTATTTTCAATTATTTTCAATTATTTTCAATTATTTTCAATTATTTTCAATTATTTTCAATTATTTTTCAATTATTTTCAATTATTTTCAATCATTTTCAATCATTTTCAATTATTTTTCAATTATTTTGAATTATTTTTAAATTATTTTCAATTATTTTCAATTATTTTCAATTATTTTCAATTATTTTCAATTATTTTCAATTATTTTCAATTATTTTCAATTATATTCAATTATTTTTCAATTATTTTTCAATTATTTCCAATTAAATTATTTTCAATTGTTTTCAATTAAATTATTTTCAATTAAATTATTTTCAATTACTTTCAATTAATTTCAATTATTTTCAATTATTTTCAATTATTTTTCAATTATTTCTCAAATTTTTTCAATTAGTATTCAATTATTTTTCAAATATTTTTCAATTATTTTTCAATTATTATTCAATGATTTTTCAATTATTGTTCCATTAATTTCCAATTATTGTTCAATTATTTTTCAATTAATATTCAATTATTTTCAATTATTTTCAATTATTTTTCAATTATTTTCAATTATTTTCAATTATTTTCAATTATTTTTCAATTATTTTCAATTATTTCCAATTATTTTCAATTATTTTCAATTAAATTATTTTCAATTACTTCCAATTAAATTATTTTAAATTATTTTCAATTATTTTCAATTATTTTCAATTATTTTTCAATTATTTTCAATTATTTTCAATTATTTTCAATTATTTTCAATTATTTTTCAATTATTTTCAATTATTTTTCAATTTTTTTCAATTTTTTTTCAATTTTTTTCCAATTTTTTTCCAATTTTTTATCAATTATTATTCAATTATTTTTCTATTATTATTCAATGATTTTTAAATTATTGTTCAATTCACTTGCAATTATTTTTCAATTATTTTTCAATTATTTTTCAATTATTTTTCAATTATTATTCAATTAAATTTCAACTATTTTTCAATTATTTTTCAATTATTATTCAATGATTTTTCAATTATTGTTCAATTATTTTTCAATTATTTTTCAATTATTTTCAGTTATTTTTCAATTATTTTCAATTATTTTTCAATTATTTTCAATTATTTTCAATTATTTTCAATTATTTTCAATTATTTTCAATTATATTCAATTATTTTCAATTATTTTCAATTATTTTCTATTATTTTCAATCATTTTAAATTATTTTCAATTATTTTTCAATTATTTTCAATTATTTTCAATAATTTTCAATAATTTTCAATTATTTTCAATTATTTTCAATTATTTTCAATTATTTTTCAATTATTTTCAATTATTTTCAATCATTTTCAATTATTTTCAATTATTTTCAATTATTTTCAATTATTTTTCAATTATTTTTCAATTATTTTTCACTTATTATTCAATGATTTTTCAATTATTTTTCAATTATTGTTCAATTATTTTTCAATTATTTTTCACATATTTTTAAATTATTTTTCAATTATTTTTAAATTATTTTCAATTATTTTCAATTATTTTCAATTATTTTCAATTATTTTCAATTATTTTCAATTATTTTCAATTATTTTCAATTATTTTCAAATATTTTTCAATTATTTTCAATTATTTTCAATCATTTTCAATTATTTTCAATTATTTTCAATTATTTTCAATTATTTTTCAATTATTTTTCAATTATTTTTCACTTATTATTCAATGATTTTTCAATTATTGTTCAATTATTTTTCAATTATTTTTCAATTTTTTTCAATTTTTTTCAATTATTATTCAATTATTTTTCAATTATTTTTCACCTATTTTTCAATTATTTTTCAATTATTTTTCAATTATTATTCAATGATTTTTCAATTATTGTTCAATTATTTATCAATTACTGTTCAATTATTTTTCAATTATTTTTCAATTATTGTTCAATTATTTTTCAATTATTTTTCAATTATTTTCAGTTATTTTTCAATTATTTTCAATTATTTTCAATTATTTTCAAATATTTTTTAATTATTTTCTATTATTTTCAATCATTTTCAATTATTTTCAATTATTTTCAATTATTTTCAATTATTTTCAATTATTTTCAATTATTTTCAATTATTTTCAATTATTTTCAATTATTTTCAATTATTTTCAATTATTTTCAATTATTTTCAATTATATTCAATTATTTTTCAATTATTTTTCAATTATTTTCAATTAAATTATTTTCAATTGTTTTCAATTAAATTATTTTCAATTAAATTATTTTCAATTATTTTCAATTAATTTCAATTATTTTCAATTATTTTCAATTATTTTCAATTATTTTTCAATTATTTCTCAAATTTTTTCAATTAGTATTCAATTATTTTTCAAATATTTTTCAATTATTTTTCAATTATTATTCAATGATTTTTCAATTATTGTTCCATTAATTTCCAATTATTGTTCAATTATTTTTCAATTAATATTCAATTATTTTTCAATTATTTTTCACATATTTTCCAATTATTTTTCAATTATTTTTCAATTATTATTCAATGATTTTTCAATTATTGTTCAATTATTTTGCAATTATTGTTCAATTATTTTTCAATTATTATTCAATTATTTTTCAATTATTTTTCACATATTTTTCAATTATTGTTCAATTATTTTTCAATTATTATTCAATTATTTTTCAATTATTTTTCACATATTTTTCAATTATTTTTCAATTATTTTTCAATTATTATTCAATGATTTTTCAATTATTTTTCAATTATTTTCAATTATTTTCAATTATTTTTCAATTATTTTCAATTATTTTCAATCATTTTCAATTATTTTCAATTATTTTCAATTATTTTCAATTATTTTTCAATTATTTTTCAATTATTTTTCACTTATTATTCAATGATTTTTCAATTACTGTTCAATTATTTTTCAATTATTGTTCAATTATTTTTCAATTATTTTTCACATATTTTTAAATTATTTTTCACATATTTTTAAATTATTTTTCAATTATTTTTAAATTATTTTCAATTATTTTCAATTATTTTCCATTATTTTCAATTATTTTCAATTATTTTCAATTATTTTCAATTATATTCAATTATTTTCAAATATTTTTCAATTATTTTCAATTATTTTCAATCATTTTCAATTATTTTCAATTATTTTCAATTATTTTCAATTATTTTTCAATTATTTTTCAATTATTTTTCACTTATTATTCAATGATTTTTCAATTATTGTTCAATTATTTTTCAATTATTTTTCAATTTTTTTCAATTTTTTTCAATTATTATTCAATTATTTTTCAATTATTTTTCACCTATTTTTCAATTATTTTTCAATTATTTTTCAATTATTATTCAATGATTTTTCAATTATTGTTCAATTATTTATCAATTATTGTTCAATTATTTTTCAATTATTTTTCAATTATTGTTCAATTATTTTTCAATTATTTTTCAATTATTTTCAGTTATTTTTCAATTATTTTCCATTATTTTCAATTATTTTCCATTATTTTCAATTATTTTCAATTATGTTTCAATTATTTTTCAATTATTTTTCAATTATTATTCAATTAATTTTCAACTATTTTTCAATTATTTTTCAATTATTATTCAATGATTTTTCAATTATTGTTCAATTATTTTTCAATTATTTTTCAATTATTTTTAAATTATTTTCAATTATTTTCAATTATTTTCAATTATTTTCAATTATTTTCAATTATATTCAATTATTTTTCAATTATTTTTCAATTATTTTCAATTAAATTATTTTCAATTGTTTTCAATTAAATTATTTTCAATTGTTTTCAATTAAATTATTTTCAATTAAATTATTTTCAATTATTTTCAATTAATTTCAATTATTTTCAATTATTTTCAATTATTTTCAATTATTTTTCAATTATTTCTCAAATTTTTTCAATTAGTATTCAATTATTTTTCAAATATTTTTCAATTATTTTTCAATTATTATTCAATGATTTTTCAATTCTTGTTCCATTAATTTCCAATTATTGTTCAATTATTTTTCAATTAATATTCAATTATTTTTCAATTATTTTTCACATATTTTCCAATTATTTTTCAATTATTTTTCAATTATTATTCAATGATTTTTCAATTATTGTTCAATTATTTTGCAATTATTGTTCAATTATTTTGCAATTATTGTTCAATTATTTTGCAATTATTGTTCAATTATTTTTCAATTATTATTCAATTATTTTTCAATTATTTTTCACATATTTTTCAATTATTGTTCAATTATTTTTCAATTATTATTCAATTATTTTTCAATTATTTTTCACATATTTTTCAATTATTTTTCAATTATTTTTCAATTATTATTCAATGATTTTTCAATTATTTTTCAATTATTTTCAATTATTTTCAATTATTTTTCAATTATTTTCAATTATTTCCAATTATTTTCAATTATTTTCAATTAAATTATTTTCAATTACTTCCAATTAAATTATTTTAAATTATTTTCAATTATTTTCAATTATTTCAATTATTTTTCAATTATTTTCAATTATTTTCAATTATTTTCAATTATTTTCAATTATTTTCAATTATTTTCAATTATTTTTCAATTATTTTCAATTATTTTTCAATTTTTTTCAATTTTTTTTCAATTTTTTTCCAATTTTTTATCAATTATTATTCAATTATTTTTCAATTATTATTCAATGATTTTTAAATTATTGTTCAATTCACTTGCAATTATTTTTCAATTATTTTTCAATTATTTTTCAATGATTTTTCAATTAGTATTAAATTATTTTTCAAATATTTTTCAATTATTTTTCAATTATTATTCAATGATTTTTCAATTATTGTTCCATTAATTTCCAATTATTTTTCAATTATTTTTCAATTATTATTCAATTATTTTTCAATTATTTTTCACATATTTTTCAATTATTTTTCAATTATTTTTCACTTATTATTCAATGATTTTTCAATTATTGTTCAATTATTTTTCAATTATTGTTCAATTATTTTTCAATTATTATTCAATTATTTTTCAATTATTTTTCACATATTTTTCAATTATTTTTCAATTATTTTTCAATTTTTTTCAATTTTTTTCAATTATTATTCAATTATTTTTCAATTATTTTTCACCTATTTTTCAATTATTTTTCAATTATTTTTCAATTATTATTCAATGATTTTTCAATTATTGTTCAATTATTTATCAAATATTGTTCAATTATTTTTCAATTATTATTCAATTATTTTTAAATTATTTTCAATTATTTTCAATTATTTTCAATTATTTTCAATTATTTTCAATTATTTTCAATTGTTTTCAATTATTTTCAATTATATTCAATTATTTTTCAATTATTTTTCAATTATTTTTCAATTATTTTCAATTATTTTCAATTAAATTATTTTCAATTAAATTATTTTCAATTATTTTCAATTAATTTCAATTATTTTCAATTATTTTCAATTATTTTCAATTATTTTTCAATTATTTCTCAAATTTTTTCAATTAGTATTAAATTATTTTTCAAATATTTTTCAATTATTTTTCAATTATTATTCAATGATTTTTCAATTATTGTTCCATTAATTTCCAATTATTGTTCAATTATTTTTCAATTATTATTCAATTATTTTTCAATTATTTTCAATTATTTTCAATTAAATTATTATCAATTATTTTCAATTAAATTATTTTCAATTAAATTATTTTCAATTATTTTCAATTAATTTCAATTATTTTCAATTATTTTCAATTATTTTCAATTATTTTTCAATTATTTCTCAAATTTTTTCAATTAGTATTCAATTATTTTTCAAATATTTTTCAATTATTTTTCAATTATTATTCAATGATTTTTCAATTATTGTTCCATTAATTTCCAATTATTGTTCAATTATTTTTCAATTATTATTCAATTATTTTTCAATTATTTTTCACATATTTTTCAATTATTTTTCAATTATTTTTCAATTATTATTCAATGATTTTTCAATTATTTTTCAATTATTATTCAATGATTTTTCAATTATTTTCAATTATTTTCAATTATTTTCAATTATTTTCAATTATTTTCAATTATTTTTCAATTATTTTCAATTATTTTCAATCATTTTCAATCATTTTCAATCATTTTTCAATTATTTTGAATTATTTTTAAATTATTTTCAATTATTTTCAATTATTTTCAATTATTTTCAATCATTTTCAATCATTTTCAATTATTTTCAATTATTTTCAATTATTTTCAATTATTTTCAATTATTTTCAATTATTTTCAATTATTTTCAATTATATTCAATTATTTTTCAATTATTTTTCAATTATTTTGAATTAAATTATTTTACATTGTTTTCAATTAAATTATTTTCAATTAAATTATTTTCAATTATTTTCAATTAATTTCAATTATTTTCAATTATTTTCAATTATTTTCAATTATTTTTCAATTATTTCTCAAATTTTTTCAATTAGTATTCAATTATTTTTCAAATATTTTTCAATTATTTTTCAATTATTATTCAAATATTTTTCAATTATTGTTCCATTAATTTCCAATTATTGTTCAATTATTTTTCAATTATTATTCAATTATTTTTCAATTATTTTTCACATATTTTTCAATTATTTTTCAATTATTTTTCAATTATTATTCAATGATTTTTCAATTATTGTTCAATTATTTTGCAATTATTGTTCAATTATTTTTCAATTATTATTCAATTATTTTTCAATTATTTTTCACATATTTTTCAATTATTTTTCAATTAACATTCAATTTTTTTCTATTTTTTTCAATTATTATTCAATTATTTTTCAATTCTTTTTCACATACTTTTCAATTATTTTTCAATTATTATTCAATGATTTTTCAATTATTGTTCAATTATTTTTCAATTATTGTTCAATTATTTTTCAATTATTATTCAATTATTTTTCAATTATTTTTCACATATTTTTCAATAATTTGCAATTATTTTTCAATTTTTTTCAATTTTTTTCAATTATTATTCAATTATTTTTCAAATATTTTTCAATTATTTTTCAATTATTTTTCAATTATTATTCAATGATTTTTCAATTATTGTTCAATTATTTTTCAATTATATTTCAATTATTTTCAGTTATTTTTCAATTATTTTCCAATTATTTCTCAATTATTTTTCAATTATTTTTCAATTATTATTCAATGATTTTTCAATTATTGTTCAATTATTTTTCAATTATTGTTCAATTATTTTTCAATTATTATTCAATTATTTTTCAATTATTTTTCACATATTTTTCAATTATTGTTCAATTATTTTTCAATTATTTTTCAATTATTTTTAAATTATTTTCAATTATTTTCAATTATTTTCAATTATTTTCAATTATTTTCAATTATTTTCAATTATTTTCAATTATTTTCAATTATTTTCAAATATTTTTCAATTATTTTCAATTATTTTCAATCATTTTCAATTATTTTCAATTATTTTCAATTATTTTCAATTATTTTCAATTATTTTCAATTATTTTCAATTATTTTCAATTATTTTCAATTATTTTCAATTATATTCAATTATTTTTCAATTATTTTTCAATTATTTTCAATTAAATTATTTTCAATTGTTTTCAATTAAATTATTTTCAATTAAATTATTTTCAATTATTTTCAATTATTTTCAATTAATTTCAATTATTTTCAATTATTTTCAATTATTTTCAATTATTTTTCAATTATTTCTCAAATTTTTTCAATTAGTATTCAATTATTTTTCAAATATTTTTCAATTATTTTTCAATTATTATTCAATGATTTTTCAATTCTTGTTCCATTAATTTCCAATTATTGTTCAATTATTTTTCAATTAATATTCAATTATTTTTCAATTATTTTTCACATATTTTCCAATTATTTTTCAATTATTTTTCAATTATTATTCAATGATTTTTCAATTATTGTTCAATTATTTTGCAATTATTGTTCAATTATTTTTCAATTATTATTCAATTATTTTTCAATTATTTTTCACATATTTTTCAATTATTGTTCAATTATTTTTCAATTATTATTCAATTATTTTTCAATTATTTTTCACATATTTTTCAATTATTTTTCAATTATTTTTCAATTATTATTCAATGATTTTTCAATTATTTTTCAATTATTTTCAATTATTTTCAATTATTTTTCAATTATTTTCAATTATTTCCAATTATTTTCAATTATTTTCAATTAAATTATTTTCAATTACTTCCAATTAAATTATTTTAAATTATTTTCAATTATTTTCAATTATTTCAATTAATTTTCAATTATTTTCAATTATTTTCAATTATTTTCAATTATTTTCAATTATTTTCAATTATTTTTAAATTATTTTCAATTATTTTTCAATTTTTTTCAATTTTTTTTCAATTTTTTTCCAATTTTTTATCAATTATTATTCAATTATTTTTCAATTATTATTCAATGATTTTTAAATTATTGTTCAATTCACTTGCAATTATTTTTCAATTATTTTTCAATTATTTTTCAATGATTTTTCAATTAGTATTAAATTATTTTTCAAATATTTTTCAATTATTTTTCAATTATTATTCAATGATTTTTCAATTATTGTTCCATTAATTTCCAATTATTTTTCAATTATTTTTCAATTATTATTCAATTATTTTTCAATTATTTTTCACATATTTTTCAATTATTTTTCAATTAATTTTCACTTATTATTCAATGATTTTTCAATTATTGTTCAATTATTTTTCAATTATTGTTCAATTATTTTTCAATTATTATTCAATTATTTTTCAATTATTTTTCACATATTTTTCAATTATTTTTCAATTATTTTTCAATTTTTTTCATTTTTTTTCAATTATTATTCAATTATTTTTCAATTATTTTTCACCTATTTTTCAATTATTTTTCAATTATTTTTCAATTATTATTCAATGATTTTTCAATTATTGTTCAATTATTTATCAAATATTGTTCAATTATTTTTCAATTATTATTCAATTATTTTTAAATTATTTTCAATTATTTTCAATTATTTTCAATTATTTTCAATTATTTTCAATTATTTTCAATTGTTTTCAATTATTTTCAATTATTTTCAATTATTTTCAATTATTTTCAATTATTTTCAATTATTTTCAATTATTTTCAATTATTTTCAATTATTTTCAATTATTTATAAATTATTGTCAATTATTTTAAATTATTTTCAATTATTTATAATTATTTTCAATTATTTTAAATTATTTTCAATTATTTTCAATTATTTTCAATTATTTTCAGTTATTTTCAATTATTTTCAATTATTTTCAATTATTTATCAATTATTGTCAATTATTATCAATTATTTTCAATTATTTTCAATTATGTTCAATTATTTTCAATTATTTTCAATTATTTTCAATTATTTATAAATTATTGTCAATTATTATCAATTATTTTCAATTATTTATAATTATTTTCTATTATTTTAAATTATTTTAAATTATTTTCAATTATTTATAATTATTTTCAATTATTTTCAATTATTTTCAATTATTTTCAATTATTTATAAATTATTGTCAATTATTTTCAATTATTTTCAATTATTTTCAATTATTTATAATTATTTTCAATTATTTTCAATTATTTTCAATTATTTTCAATTATTTTCAATTATTTATCAATTATTGTCAATTATTTTCAATTATTTTCAATTATTTTCAATTATTTATAAATTTTTTCAATTATTTTCAATTATTTTCAATTATATTCAATTATTTTCAATTATTTATTAATTATTTTCAATTATTTATAATTACTTTCACTTATTTTCAATTATTTTCAATTATTTATCAATTATATTCAATTATTTATCATTATTTTAATTATTTTCAATTATTTATAATTATTTTCAATTATTTTCAATTATTTTCAATTATTTTCAATTATTTTAAATTATTTTAAATTATTTTCAATTATTTATAAATTATTGTCAATTATTTTCAATTATTTATAATTATTTTCTATTATTTTCAATTATTTTCAATTATTTTCAATTATTTTCAATTATTGTCAATTATTTTCAATTAGTTTCAATTATTTTCAATTATTTTCAATTATTTTCAATTATTTATAAATTATTGTCAATTATTTTCAATTATTTATAATTATTTTTAATTATTTTAAATTATTATCAATTATTTTCAGTTATTTACAATTATTTTCAATTATTTTCAATTATTTTCAATTATTTTCAATTTTTTTCAATTATTTTCAATTATTTTCAATTATTTTCAATTATTTTCAATTATTTTCAATTATTTTCAATTATTTTCAATTATTTTCAATTATTTTCAATTATTTTCAATTATTTTCAATTATTTTCAATTATTTTCAATTATTTTCAATTATTTTCAATTATTTTCAATTATTTTCAATTATTTTCAATTATTTTCAATTATTTTCAATTATTTTCAATTATTTTCAATTATTTTCAATTATTTTCAATTATTTTCAATTATTTATAAATTATTGTCAATTATTTTAAATTATTTTCAATTATTTATAATTATTTTCAATTATTTTAAATTATTTTCAATTATTTTCAATTATTTTCAATTATTTTCAATTATTTTCAGTTATTTTCAATTATTTTCAATTATTTTCAATTATTTATCAATTATTGTCAATTATTATCAATTATTTTCAATTATTTTCAATTATGTTAAATTATTTTCAATTATTTTCAATTATTTTCAATTATTTATAAATTATTGTCAATTATTATCAATTATTTTCAATTATTTATAATTATTTTCTATTATTTTAAATTATTTTAAATTATTTTCAATTATTTATAATTATTTTCAATTATTTTCAATTATTTTCAATTATTTTCAATTATTTATAAATTATTGTCACTTATTTTCAATTATTTTCAATTATTTTCAATTATTTATAATTATTTTCAATTATTTTCAATTATTTTCAATTATTTTCAATTATTTTCAATTATTTATCAATTATTGTCAGTTATTTTCAATTATTTTCAATTATTTTCAATTATTTTCAATTATTTTCAATTATTTTCAATTATTTTCAATTATTTTCAATTATTTTCAATTATTTTCAATTATTTTCAATTATTTTCAATTATTTTCAATTATTTTCAATTATTTTCAATTATTTTCAATTATTTTCAATTATTTTCAATTATTTTCAATTATTTATAAATTATTGTCAATTATTTTCAATTATTTTCAATTATTTATAATTATTTTCAATTATTTTCAATTATTTTCAATTATTTTCAATTATTTTCAATTATTTTCAATTATTTATAAATTATTGTCAATTATTTTCAATTATTTTCAATTATTTATAAATTATTGTCAATTATTTTCAATTATTGTCAATTATTTTCAATTATTTTCAATTATTTATAATTATTTTCAATTATTTTAAATTATTTTCAATTATTTTCAATTATTTTCAATTATTTTCAATTATTTTCAATTATTTTCAATTATTTTTCAATTATTTTCAATTATTTTCAATCATTTTCAATCATTTTCAATTATTTTTCAATTATTTTGAATTATTTTTAAATTATTTTCAATTATTTTCAATTATTTTCAATTATTTTCAATTATTTTCAATTATTTTCAATTATTTTCAATTATTTTCAATTATATTCAATTATTTTTCAATTATTTTTCAATTATTTCCAATTAAATTATTTTCAATTGTTTTCAATTAAATTATTTTCAATTAAATTATTTTCAATTACTTTCAATTAATTTCAATTATTTTCAATTATTTTCAATTATTTTTCAATTATTTCTCAAATTTTTTCAATTAGTATTCAATTATTTTTCAAATATTTTTCAATTATTTTTCAATTATTATTCAATGATTTTTCAATTATTGTTCCATTAATTTCCAATTATTGTTCAATTATTTTTCAATTAATATTCAATTATTTTCAATTATTTTCAATTATTTTCAATTATTTTTCAATTATTTTCAATTATTTTCAATTATTTTCAATTATTTTTCAATTATTTTCAATTATTTCCAATTATTTTCAATTATTTTCAATTAAATTATTTTCAATTACTTCCAATTAAATTATTTTAAATTATTTTCAATTATTTTCAATTATTTTCAATTATTTTTCAATTATTTTCAATTATTTTCAATTATTTTCAATTATTTTCAATTATTTTTCAATTATTTTCAATTATTTTTCAATTTTTTTCAATTTTTTTTCAATTTTTTTCCAATTTTTTTCCAATTTTTTATCAATTATTATTCAATTATTTTTCTATTATTATTCAATGATTTTTAAATTATTGTTCAATTCACTTGCAATTATTTTTCAATTATTTTTCAATTATTTTTCAATTATTTTTCAATTATTATTCAATTAAATTTCAACTATTTTTCAATTATTTTTCAATTATTATTCAATGATTTTTCAATTATTGTTCAATTATTTTTCAATTATTTTTCAATTATTTTCAGTTATTTTTCAATTATTTTCAATTATTTTTCAATTATTTTCAATTATTTTCAATTATTTTCAATTATTTTCAATTATTTTCAATTATATTCAATTATTTTCAATTATTTTCAATTATTTTCTATTATTTTCAATCATTTTAAATTATTTTCAATTATTTTTCAATTATTTTCAATTATTTTCAATAATTTTCAATAATTTTCAATTATTTTCAATTATTTTCAATTATTTTCAATTATTTTTCAATTATTTTCAATTATTTTCAATCATTTTCAATTATTTTCAATTATTTTCAATTATTTTCAATTATTTTTCAATTATTTTTCAATTATTTTTCACTTATTATTCAATGATTTTTCAATTATTTTTCAATTATTGTTCAATTATTTTTCAATTATTTTTCACATATTTTTAAATTATTTTTCAATTATTTTTAAATTATTTTCAATTATTTTCAATTATTTTCAATTATTTTCAATTATTTTCAATTATTTTCAATTATTTTCAATTATTTTCAATTATTTTCAAATATTTTTCAATTATTTTCAATTATTTTCAATCATTTTCAATTATTTTCAATTATTTTCAATTATTTTCAATTATTTTTCAATTATTTTTCAATTATTTTTCACTTATTATTCAATGATTTTTCAATTATTGTTCAATTATTTTTCAATTATTTTTCAATTTTTTTCAATTTTTTTCAATTATTATTCAATTATTTTTCAATTATTTTTCACCTATTTTTCAATTATTTTTCAATTATTTTTCAATTATTATTCAATGATTTTTCAATTATTGTTCAATTATTTATCAATTACTGTTCAATTATTTTTCAATTATTTTTCAATTATTGTTCAATTATTTTTCAATTATTTTTCAATTATTTTCAGTTATTTTTCAATTATTTTCAATTATTTTCAATTATTTTCAAATATTTTTTAATTATTTTCTATTATTTTCAATCATTTTCAATTATTTTCAATTATTTTCAATTATTTTCAATTATTTTCAATTATTTTCAATTATTTTCAATTATTTTCAATTATTTTCAATTATTTTCAATTATTTTCAATTATTTTCAATTATTTTCAATTATATTCAATTATTTTTCAATTATTTTTCAATTATTTTCAATTAAATTATTTTCAATTGTTTTCAATTAAATTATTTTCAATTAAATTATTTTCAATTATTTTCAATTAATTTCAATTATTTTCAATTATTTTCAATTATTTTCAATTATTTTTCAATTATTTCTCAAATTTTTTCAATTAGTATTCAATTATTTTTCAAATATTTTTCAATTATTTTTCAATTATTATTCAATGATTTTTCAATTATTGTTCCATTAATTTCCAATTATTGTTCAATTATTTTTCAATTAATATTCAATTATTTTTCAATTATTTTTCACATATTTTCCAATTATTTTTCAATTATTTTTCAATTATTATTCAATGATTTTTCAATTATTGTTCAATTATTTTGCAATTATTGTTCAATTATTTTTCAATTATTATTCAATTATTTTTCAATTATTTTTCACATATTTTTCAATTATTGTTCAATTATTTTTCAATTATTATTCAATTATTTTTCAATTATTTTTCACATATTTTTCAATTATTTTTCAATTATTTTTCAATTATTATTCAATGATTTTTCAATTATTTTTCAATTATTTTCAATTATTTTCAATTATTTTTCAATTATTTTCAATTATTTTCAATCATTTTCAATTATTTTCAATTATTTTCAATTATTTTCAATTATTTTTCAATTATTTTTCAATTATTTTTCACTTATTATTCAATGATTTTTCAATTACTGTTAAATTATTTTTCAATTATTGTTCAATTATTTTTCAATTATTTTTCACATATTTTTAAATTATTTTTCAATTATTTTTAAATTATTTTCAATTATTTTCAATTATTTTCAATTATTTTCAATTATTTTCAATTATTTTCAATTATTTTCAATTATATTCAATTATTTTCAAATATTTTTCAATTATTTTCAATTATTTTCAATCATTTTCAATTATTTTCAATTATTTTCAATTATTTTCAATTATTTTTCAATTATTTTTCAATTATTTTTCACTTATTATTCAATGATTTTTCAATTATTGTTCAATTATTTTTCAATTATTTTTCAATTTTTTTCAATTTTTTTCAATTATTATTAAATTATTTTTCAATTATTTTTCACCTATTTTTCAATTATTTTTCAATTATTTTTCAATTATTATTCAATGATTTTTCAATTATTGTTCAATTATTTATCAATTATTGTTCAATTATTTTTCAATTATTTTTCAATTATTGTTCAATTATTTTTCAATTATTTTTCAATTATTTTCAGTTATTTTTCAATTATTTTCCATTATTTTCAATTATTTTCCATTATTTTCAATTATTTTCAATTATGTTTCAATTATTTTTCAATTATTTTTCAATTATTATTCAATTAATTTTCAACTATTTTTCAATTATTTTTCAATTATTATTCAATGATTTTTCAATTATTGTTCAATTATTTTTCAATTATTTTTCAATTATTTTTAAATTATTTTCAATTATTTTCAATTATTTTCAATTATTTTCAATTATTTTCAATTATATTCAATTATTTTTCAATTATTTTTCAATTATTTTCAATTAAATTATTTTCAATTGTTTTCAATTAAATTATTTTCAATTGTTTTCAATTAAATTATTTTCAATTAAATTATTTTCAATTATTTTCAATTAATTTCAATTATTTTCAATTATTTTCAATTATTTTCAATTATTTTTCAATTATTTCTCAAATTTTTTCAATTAGTATTCAATTATTTTTCAAATATTTTTCAATTATTTTTCAATTATTATTCAATGATTTTTCAATTCTTGTTCCATTAATTTCCAATTATTGTTCAATTATTTTTCAATTAATATTCAATTATTTTTCAATTATTTTTCACATATTTTCCAATTATTTTTCAATTATTTTTCAATTATTATTCAATGATTTTTCAATTATTGTTCAATTATTTTGCAATTATTGTTCAATTATTTTGCAATTATTGTTCAATTATTTTGCAATTATTGTTCAATTATTTTTCAATTATTATTCAATTATTTTTCAATTATTTTTCACATATTTTTCAATTATTGTTCAATTATTTTTCAATTATTATTCAATTATTTTTCAATTATTTTTCACATATTTTTCAATTATTTTTCAATTATTTTTCAATTATTATTCAATGATTTTTCAATTATTTTTCAATTATTTTCAATTATTTTCAATTATTTTTCAATTATTTTCAATTATTTCCAATTATTTTCAATTATTTTCAATTAAATTATTTTCAATTACTTCCAATTAAATTATTTTAAATTATTTTCAATTATTTTCAATTATTTCAATTATTTTTCAATTATTTTCAATTATTTTCAATTATTTTCAATTATTTTCAATTATTTTCAATTATTTTCAATTATTTTTCAATTATTTTCAATTATTTTTCAATTTTTTTCAATTTTTTTTCAATTTTTTTCCAATTTTTTATCAATTATTATTCAATTATTTTTCAATTATTATTCAATGATTTTTAAATTATTGTTCAATTCACTTGCAATTATTTTTCAATTATTTTTCAATTATTTTTCAATGATTTTTCAATTAGTATTAAATTATTTTTCAAATATTTTTCAATTATTTTTCAATTATTATTCAATGATTTTTCAATTATTGTTCCATTAATTTCCAATTATTTTTCAATTATTTTTCAATTATTATTCAATTATTTTTCAATTATTTTTCACATATTTTTCAATTATTTTTCAATTATTTTTCACTTATTATTCAATGATTTTTCAATTATTGTTCAATTATTTTTCAATTATTGTTCAATTATTTTTCAATTATTATTCAATTATTTTTCAATTATTTTTCACATATTTTTCAATTATTTTTCAATTATTTTTCAATTTTTTTCAATTTTTTTCAATTATTATTCAATTATTTTTCAATTATTTTTCACCTATTTTTCAATTATTTTTCAATTATTTTTCAATTATTATTCAATGATTTTTCAATTATTGTTCAATTATTTATCAAATATTGTTCAATTATTTTTCAATTATTATTCAATTATTTTTAAATTATTTTCAATTAATATTCAATTATTTTTCAATTATTTTTCACATATTTTCCAATTATTTTTCAATTATTTTTCAATTATTATTCAATGATTTTTCAATTATTGTTCAATTATTTTGCAATTATTGTTCAATTATTTTTCAATTATTATTCAATTATTTTTCAATTATTTTTCACATATTTTTCAATTATTGTTCAATTATTTTTCAATTATTATTCAATTATTTTTCAATTATTTTTCACATATTTTTCAATTATTTTTCAATTATTTTTCAATTATTATTCAATGATTTTTCAATTATTTTTCAATTATTTTCAATTATTTTCAATTATTTTTCAATTATTTTCAATTATTTTCAATCATTTTCAATTATTTTCAATTATTTTCAATTATTTTCAATTATTTTTCAATTATTTTTCAATTATTTTTCACTTATTATTCAATGATTTTTCAATTACTGTTCAATTATTTTTCAATTATTGTTCAATTATTTTTCAATTATTTTTCACATATTTTTAAATTATTTTTCAATTATTTTTAAATTATTTTCAATTATTTTCAATTATTTTCAATTATTTTCAATTATTTTCAATTATTTTCAATTATTTTCAATTATATTCAATTATTTTCAAATATTTTTCAATTATTTTCAATTATTTTCAATAATTTTCAATTATTTTCAATTATTTTCAATTATTTTCAATTATTTTTCAATTATTTTTCAATTATTTTTCACTTATTATTCAATGATTTTTCAATTATTGTTCAATTATTTTTCAATTATTTTTCAATTTTTTTCAATTTTTTTCAATTATTATTCAATTATTTTTCAATTATTTTTCACCTATTTTTCAATTATTTTTCAATTATTTTTCAATTATTATTCAATGATTTTTCAATTATTGTTCAATTATTTATCAATTATTGTTCAATTATTTTTCAATTATTTTTCAATTATTGTTCAATTATTTTTCAATTATTTTTCAATTATTTTCAGTTATTTTTCAATTATTTTCCATTATTTTCAATTATTTTCCATTATTTTCAATTATTTTCCATTATTTTCAATTATTTTCAATTATGTTTCAATTATTTTTCAATTATTTTTCAATTATTATTCAATTAATTTTCAACTATTTTTCAATTATTTTTCAATTATTATTCAATGATTTTTCAATTATTGTTCAATTATTTTTCAATTATTTTTCAATTATTTTTAAATTATTTTCAATTATTTTCAATTATTTTCAATTATTTTCAATTATTTTCAATTATATTCAATTATTTTTCAATTATTTTTCAATTATTTTCAATTAAATTATTTTCAATTGTTTTCAATTAAATTATTTTCAATTGTTTTCAATTAAATTATTTTCAATTAAATTATTTTCAATTATTTTCAATTAATTTCAATTATTTTCAATTATTTTCAATTATTTTCAATTATTTTTCAATTATTTCTCAAATTTTTTCAATTAGTATTCAATTATTTTTCAAATATTTTTCAATTATTTTTCAATTATTATTCAATGATTTTTCAATTCTTGTTCCATTAATTTCCAATTATTGTTCAATTATTTTTCAATTAATATTCAATTATTTTTCAATTATTTTTCACATATTTTCCAATTATTTTTCAATTATTTTTCAATTATTATTCAATGATTTTTCAATTATTGTTCAATTATTTTGCAATTATTGTTCAATTATTTTGCAATTATTGTTCAATTATTTTGCAATTATTGTTCAATTATTTTTCAATTATTATTCAATTATTTTTCAATTATTTTTCACATATTTTTCAATTATTGTTCAATTATTTTTCAATTATTATTCAATTATTTTTCAATTATTTTTCACATATTTTTCAATTATTTTTCAATTATTTTTCAATTATTATTCAATGATTTTTCAATTATTTTTCAATTATTTTCAATTATTTTCAATTATTTTCAATTATTTTTCAATTATTTTCAATTATTTCCAATTATTTTCAATTATTTTCAATTAAATTATTTTCAATTACTTCCAATTAAATTATTTTAAATTATTTTCAATTATTTTCAATTATTTCAATTATTTTTCAATTATTTTCAATTATTTTCAATTATTTTCAATTATTTTCAATTATTTTCAATTATTTTCAATTATTTTTCAATTATTTTCAATTATTTTTCAATTTTTTTCAATTTTTTTTCAATTTTTTTCCAATTTTTTATCAATTATTATTCAATTATTTTTCAATTATTATTCAATGATTTTTAAATTATTGTTCAATTCACTTGCAATTATTTTTCAATTATTTTTCAATTATTTTTCAATGATTTTTCAATTAGTATTAAATTATTTTTCAAATATTTTTCAATTATTTTTCAATTATTATTCAATGATTTTTCAATTATTGTTCCATTAATTTCCAATTATTTTTCAATTATTTTTCAATTATTATTCAATTATTTTTCAATTATTTTTCACATATTTTTCAATTATTTTTCAATTATTTTTCACTTATTATTCAATGATTTTTCAATTATTGTTCAATTATTTTTCAATTATTGTTCAATTATTTTTCAATTATTATTCAATTATTTTTCAATTATTTTTCACATATTTTTCAATTATTTTTCAATTATTTTTCAATTTTTTTCAATTTTTTTCAATTATTATTCAATTATTTTTCAATTATTTTTCACCTATTTTTCAATTATTTTTCAATTATTTTTCAATTATTATTCAATGATTTTTCAATTATTGTTCAATTATTTATCAAATATTGTTCAATTATTTTTCAATTATTATTCAATTATTTTTAAATTATTTTCAATTATTTTCAATTATTTTCAATTATTTTCAATTATTTTCAATTATTTTCAATTGTTTTCAATTATTTTCAATTATATTCAATTATTTTTCAATTATTTTTCAATTATTTTTCAATTATTTTTCAATTATTTTCAATTATTTTCAATTAAATTATTTTCAATTAAATTATTTTCAATTATTTTCAATTAATTTCAATTATTTTCAATTATTTTCAATTATTTTCAATTATTTTTCAATTATTTCTCAAATTTTTTCAATTAGTATTAAATTATTTTTCAAATATTTTTCAATTATTTTTCAATTATTATTCAATGATTTTTCAATTATTGTTCCATTAATTTCCAATTATTGTTCAATTATTTTTCAATTATTATTCAATTATTTTTCAATTATTTTCAATTATTTTCAATTAAATTATTATCAATTATTTTCAATTAAATTATTTTCAATTAAATTATTTTCAATTATTTTCAATTAATTTCAATTATTTTCAATTATTTTCAATTATTTTCAATTATTTTTCAATTATTTCTCAAATTTTTTCAATTAGTATTCAATTATTTTTCAAATATTTTTCAATTATTTTTCAATTATTATTCAATGATTTTTCAATTATTGTTCCATTAATTTCCAATTATTGTTCAATTATTTTTCAATTATTATTCAATTATTTTTCAATTATTTTTCACATATTTTTCAATTATTTTTCAATTATTTTTCAATTATTATTCAATGATTTTTCAATTATTTTTCAATTATTATTCAATGATTTTTCAATTATTTTCAATTATTTTCAATTATTTTCAATTATTTTCAATTATTTTCAATTATTTTTCAATTATTTTCAATTATTTTCAATCATTTTCAATCATTTTCAATCATTTTTCAATTATTTTGAATTATTTTTAAATTATTTTCAATTATTTTCAATTATTTTCAATTATTTTCAATCATTTTCAATCATTTTCAATTATTTTCAATTATTTTCAATTATTTTCAATTATTTTCAATTATTTTCAATTATTTTCAATTATTTTCAATTATATTCAATTATTTTTCAATTATTTTTCAATTATTTTGAATTAAATTATTTTAAATTGTTTTCAATTAAATTATTTTCAATTAAATTATTTTCAATTATTTTCAATTAATTTCAATTATTTTCAATTATTTTCAATTATTTTCAATTATTTTTCAATTATTTCTCAAATTTTTTCAATTAGTATTCAATTATTTTTCAAATATTTTTCAATTATTTTTCAATTATTATTCAAATATTTTTCAATTATTGTTCCATTAATTTCCAATTATTGTTCAATTATTTTTCAATTATTATTCAATTATTTTTCAATTATTTTTCACATATTTTTCAATTATTTTTCAATTATTTTTCAATTATTATTCAATGATTTTTCAATTATTGTTCAATTATTTTGCAATTATTGTTCAATTATTTTTCAATTATTATTCAATTATTTTTCAATTATTTTTCACATATTTTTCAATTATTTTTCAATTAACATTCAATTTTTTTCTATTTTTTTCAATTATTATTCAATTATTTTTCAATTCTTTTTCACATACTTTTCAATTATTTTTCAATTATTATTCAATGATTTTTCAATTATTGTTCAATTATTTTTCAATTATTGTTCAATTATTTTTCAATTATTATTCAATTATTTTTCAATTATTTTTCACATATTTTTCAATAATTTGCAATTATTTTTCAATTTTTTTCAATTTTTTTCAATTATTATTCAATTATTTTTCAAATATTTTTCAATTATTTTTCAATTATTTTTCAATTATTATTCAATGATTTTTCAATTATTGTTCAATTATTTTTCAATTATATTTCAATTATTTTCAGTTATTTTTCAATTATTTTCCAATTATTTCTCAATTATTTTTCAATTATTTTTCAATTATTATTCAATGATTTTTCAATTATTGTTCAATTATTTTTCAATTATTGTTCAATTATTTTTCAATTATTATTCAATTATTTTTCAATTATTTTTCACATATTTTTCAATTATTTTTCAATTATTTTTCAATTTTTTTCAATTTTTTTCAATTATTATTCAATTATTTTTCAATTATTTTTCACCTATTTTTCAATTATTTTTCAATTATTTTTCAATTATTATTCAATGATTTTTCAATTATTGTTCAATTATTTATCAAATATTGTTCAATTATTTTTCAATTATTATTCAATTATTTTTAAATTATTTTCAATTATTTTCAATTATTTTCAATTATTTTCAATTATTTTCAATTATTTTCAATTGTTTTCAATTATTTTCAATTATATTCAATTATTTTTCAATTATTTTTCAATTATTTTTCAATTATTTTCAATTATTTTCAATTAAATTATTTTCAATTAAATTATTTTCAATTATTTTCAATTAATTTCAATTATTTTCAATTATTTTCAATTATTTTCAATTATTTTTCAATTATTTCTCAAATTTTTTCAATTAGTATTAAATTATTTTTCAAATATTTTTCAATTATTTTTCAATTATTATTCAATGATTTTTCAATTATTGTTCCATTAATTTCCAATTATTGTTCAATTATTTTTCAATTATTATTCAATTATTTTTCAATTATTTTCAATTATTTTCAATTAAATTATTATCAATTATTTTCAATTAAATTATTTTCAATTAAATTATTTTCAATTATTTTCAATTAATTTCAATTATTTTCAATTATTTTCAATTATTTTCAATTATTTTTCAATTATTTCTCAAATTTTTTCAATTAGTATTCAATTATTTTTCAAATATTTTTCAATTATTTTTCAATTATTATTCAATGATTTTTCAATTATTGTTCCATTAATTTCCAATTATTGTTCAATTATTTTTCAATTATTATTCAATTATTTTTCAATTATTTTTCACATATTTTTCAATTATTTTTCAATTATTTTTCAATTATTATTCAATGATTTTTCAATTATTTTTCAATTATTATTCAATGATTTTTCAATTATTTTCAATTATTTTCAATTATTTTCAATTATTTTCAATTATTTTCAATTATTTTTCAATTATTTTCAATTATTTTCAATCATTTTCAATCATTTTTCAATTATTTTGAATTATTTTTAAATTATTTTCAATTATTTTCAATTATTTTCAATTATTTTCAATCATTTTCAATCATTTTCAATTATTTTCAATTATTTTCAATTATTTTCAATTATTTTCAATTATTTTCAATTATTTTCAATTATTTTCAATTATATTCAATTATTTTTCAATTATTTTTCAATTATTTTGAATTAAATTATTTTAAATTGTTTTCAATTAAATTATTTTCAATTAAATTATTTTCAATTATTTTCAATTAATTTCAATTATTTTCAATTATTTTCAATTATTTTCAATTATTTTTCAATTATTTCTCAAATTTTTTCAATTAGTATTCAATTATTTTTCAAATATTTTTCAATTATTTTTCAATTATTATTCAAATATTTTTCAATTATTGTTCCATTAATTTCCAATTATTGTTCAATTATTTTTCAATTATTATTCAATTATTTTTCAATTATTTTTCACATATTTTTCAATTATTTTTCAATTATTTTTCAATTATTATTCAATGATTTTTCAATTATTGTTCAATTATTTTGCAATTATTGTTCAATTATTTTTCAATTATTATTCAATTATTTTTCAATTATTTTTCACATATTTTTCAATTATTTTTCAATTAACATTCAATTTTTTTCTATTTTTTTCAATTATTATTCAATTATTTTTCAATTCTTTTTCACATACTTTTCAATTATTTTTCAATTATTTTTCAATTATTATTCAATGATTTTTCAATTATTATTCAATGATTTTTCAATTATTGTTCAATTATTTTTCAATTATTGTTCAATTATTTTTCAATTATTATTCAATTATTTTTCAATTATTTTTCACATATTTTTCAATAATTTGCAATTATTTTTCAATTATTATTCAATTATTTTTCAAATATTTTTCAATTATTTTTCAATTATTTTTCAATTATTATTCAATGATTTTTCAATTATTGTTCAATTATTTTTCAATTATATTTCAATTATTTTCAGTTATTTTTCAATTATTTTCCAATTATTTCTCAATTATTTTTCAATTATTTTTCAATTATTATTCAATTAATATTCAATTATTATTCAATTATTGTTCAATTATTATTCAATGATTTTTCAATTATTGTTCAATTATTGTTAAATTATTTTCAATTATTTTTCAATTATTGTTCAATTATTTTTCAAATATTGTTCAATTATTTTTCAAATATTTTTAAATTATTTTTCAATTATTTTTCAATTATTTTTCAATTATTTTTCAATTATTGTTCAATTATTTTTCAATTATTTTTCAATTATTTTCAGTTATATTTCAATTATTTTCAATTATTTTCAATTATTTTCAATTATTTTCAATTATTATCAATTATTTTCAATTATTTTCAATTATTTTCAATTATTTTCAATTATTTTCAATTATTTTCAATCATTTTCAATTATTTTCAATTATTTTCAATTATTTTCAATTATTTTCAATTATTTTCAATTATTTTCAATTATTTTCAATTATATTCAATTATTTTTCAATTATTTTTCAATTATTTTCAATTAAATTATTTTCAATTGTTTTCAATTAAATTATTTTCAATTAAATTATTTTCAATTATTTTCAATTAATTTCAATTATTTTCAATTATTTTCAATTATTTTCAATTATTTTTCAATTATTTCTCAAATTTTTTCAATTAGTATTCAATTATTATTCAATTATTTTTCAATTATTTTTCACATATTTTTCAATTATTTTTCAATTATTTTTCAATTTTTTTCAATTTTTTTCAATTATTATTCAATTATTTTTCAATTATTTTTCACCTATTTTTCAATTATTTTTCAATTATTTTTCAATTATTATTCAATGATTTTTCAATTATTGTTCAATTATTTATCAAATATTGTTCAATTATTTTTCAATTATTATTCAATTATTTTTAAATTATTTTCAATTATTTTCAATTATTTTCAATTATTTTCAATTATTTTCAATTATTTTCAATTATTTTCAATTGTTTTCAATTATTTTCAATTATATTCAATTATTTTTCAATTATTTTTCAATTATTTTTCAATTATTTTCAATTATTTTCAATTAAATTATTTTCAATTATTTTCAATTAATTTCAATTATTTTCAATTATTTTCAATTATTTTCAATTATTTTTCAATTATTTCTCAAATTTTTTCAATTAGTATTAAATTATTTTTCAAATATTTTTCAATTATTTTTCAATTATTATTCAATGATTTTTCAATTATTGTTCCATTAATTTCCAATTATTGTTCAATTATTTTTCAATTATTATTCAATTATTTTTCAATTATTTTCAATTATTTTCAATTAAATTATTATCAATTATTTTCAATTAAATTATTTTCAATTAAATTATTTTCAATTATTTTCAATTAATTTCAATTATTTTCAATTATTTTCAATTATTTTCAATTATTTTTCAATTATTTCTCAAATTTTTTCAATTAGTATTCAATTATTTTTCAAATATTTTTCAATTATTTTTCAATTATTATTCAATGATTTTTCAATTATTGTTCCATTAATTTCCAATTATTGTTCAATTATTTTTCAATTATTATTCAATTATTTTTCAATTATTTTTCACATATTTTTCAATTATTTTTCAATTATTTTTCAATTATTATTCAATGATTTTTCAATTATTTTTCAATTATTATTCAATGATTTTTCAATTATTTTCAATTATTTTCAATTATTTTCAATTATTTTCAATTATTTTCAATTATTTTTCAATTATTTTCAATTATTTTCAATCATTTTCAATCATTTTCAATCATTTTTCAATTATTTTGAATTATTTTTAAATTATTTTCAATTATTTTCAATTATTTTCAATTATTTTCAATCATTTTCAATCATTTTCAATTATTTTCAATTATTTTCAATTATTTTCAATTATTTTCAATTATTTTCAATTATTTTCAATTATTTTCAATTATATTCAATTATTTTTCAATTATTTTTCAATTATTTTGAATTAAATTATTTTAAATTGTTTTCAATTAAATTATTTTCAATTAAATTATTTTCAATTATTTTCAATTAATTTCAATTATTTTCAATTATTTTCAATTATTTTCAATTATTTTTCAATTATTTCTCAAATTTTTTCAATTAGTATTCAATTATTTTTCAAATATTTTTCAATTATTTTTCAATTATTATTCAAATATTTTTCAATTATTGTTCCATTAATTTCCAATTATTGTTCAATTATTTTTCAATTATTATTCAATTATTTTTCAATTATTTTTCACATATTTTTCAATTATTTTTCAATTATTTTTCAATTATTATTCAATGATTTTTCAATTATTGTTCAATTATTTTGCAATTATTGTTAAATTATTTTTCAATTATTATTCAATTATTTTTCAATTATTTTTCACATATTTTTCAATTATTTTTCAATTAACATTCAATTTTTTTCTATTTTTTTCAATTATTATTCAATTATTTTTCAATTCGTTTTCACATACTTTTCAATTATTTTTCAATTATTTTTCAATTATTATTCAATGATTTTTCAATTATTGTTCAATTATTTTTCAATTATTGTTCAATTATTTTTCAATTATTATTCAATTATTTTTCAATTATTTTTCACATATTTTTCAATAATTTGCAATTATTTTTCAATTTTTTTCAATTTTTTTCAATTATTATTCAATTATTTTTCAAATATTTTTCAATTATTTTTCAATTATTTTTCAATTATTATTCAATGATTTTTCAATTATTGTTCAATTATTTTTCAATTATATTTCAATTATTTTCAGTTATTTTTCAATTATTTTCCAATTATTTCTCAATTATTTTTCAATTATTTTTCAATTATTATTCAATTAATATTCAATTATTATTCAATTATTGTTCAATTATTATTCAATGATTTTTCAATTATTGTTCAATTATTGTTAAATTATTTTCAATTATTTTTCAATTATTGTTCAATTATTTTTCAAATATTGTTCAATTATTTTTCAAATATTTTTAAATTATTTTTCAATTATTTTTCAATTATTTTTCAATTATTTTTCAATTATTGTTCAATTATTTTTCAATTATTTTTCAATTATTTTCAGTTATATTTCAATTATTTTCAATTATTTTCAATTATTTTCAATTATTTTCAATTATTATCAATTATTTTCAATTATTTTCAATTATTTTCAATTATTTTCAATTATTTTCAATTATTTTCAATTATTTTCATTCATTTTCAATTATTTTCAATTATTTTTCAATTATTTTCAATTATTTTCAATTATTTTCAATTATTTTCAATTATTTTCAATTATTTTCAATTAAATTATTTTCAATTATTTCCAATTAAATTATTTTCAATTATTTTCAATTATTTTCAATTATTTTCAATTATTTTCAGTTATATTTCAATTATTTTCAATTATTTTCAATTATTTTCAATTATTTTCAATTATTATCAATTATTTTCAATTATTTTCAATTATTTTCAATTATTTTCAATTATTTTCAATTATTTTCAATTATTTTCAATTATTTTCATTCATTTTCAATTATTTTCAATTATTTTTCAATTATTGTTCAATTATTTTTCAATTTTTTTCAATTTTTTTCAATTATTATTCAATTATTATTCAATTATTTTTCACCTATTTTTCAATTATTTTTCAATTATTTTTCAAATATTATTCAATGATTTTTCAATTATTGTTCAATTATTTATCAAATATTGTTCAATTATTTTTCAATTATTATTCAATTATTTTTAAATTATTTTCAATTATTTTCAATTATTTTCAATTATTTTCAATTATTTTCAATTATTTTCAATTATTTTCAATCATTTTAAATTATTTTCAATTATTTTTCAAATATTTTCAGTTATTTTTCAATTATTTTCAATTATTTTTCAATTATTTTTCACATATTTTTCAATAATTTGCAATTATTTTTCAATTTTTTTCAATTTTTTTCAATTATTATTCAATTATTTTTCAAATATTTTTCAATTATTTTTCAATTATATTTCAATTATTGTTCAATTATTATTCAATGATTTTTCAATTATTGTTCAATTATTTTTAAATTATTTTCAATTATTTTCAATTATTTTCAATTATTTTCAATTATTTTCAAGTATTTTTCAATTATTTTCAATTATTTTCAATCATTTTCAATTATTTTCAATTATTTTCAATTATTTTCAATTATTTTTCAATTATTTTTCAATTATTTTCAATTAAATTATTTTAAATTGTTTTCAATTAAATTATTTTCAATTAAATTATTTTCAATTTATTTCAATTAATTTCAATTATTTTCAATTATTTTCAATTATTTTCAATTATTTTTCCATTATTTCTCAAATTTTTTCAATTAGTATACAATTATTTTTCAAATATTTTTCAATTATTTTTCAATTATTATTCAATGATTTTACAATTATTGTTCCATTAATTTCCAATTATTGTTCAATTATTTTTCAATTATTATTCAATTATTTTTCAATTATTTTTCACATATTTTTCAATTATTTTTCAATTATTTTTCACTTATTTTTCAATGATTTTTCAATTATTGTTCAATTATTTTTCAATTATTGTTCAATTATTTTTCAATTATTATTCAATTATTTTTCAATTATTTTTCACATATTTTTCAATTATTTTTCAATTATTTTTCAATTTTTTTCAATTTTTTTCAATTATTATTCAATTATTTTTCAATTATTTTTCACCTATTTTTCAATTATTTTTCAATTATTTTTCAATTATTATTCAATGATTTTTCAATTATTGTTTAATTATTTATCAATTATTGTTCAATTATTTTTCAATTATTATTCAATTATTTTTCAATTATTTTTCACATATTTTTCAATAATTTGCAATTATTTTTCAATTATTTTCAATTATTTTTCAATTTTTTTCAATTTTTTTTCAATTTTTTTCCAATTTTTTATCAATTATTATTCAATTATTTTTCAATTATTATTCAATGATTTTTAAATTATTGTTCAATTCACTTGCAATTATTTTTCAATTATTTTTCAATTATTTTTCAATGATTTTTCAATTAGTATTAAATTATTTTTCAAATATTTTTCAATTATTTTTCAATTATTATTCAATGATTTTTCAATTATTGTTCCATTAATTTCCAATTATTTTTCAATTATTTTTCAATTATTATTCAATTATTTTTCAATTATTTTTCACATATTTTTCAATTATTTTTCAATTATTTTTCACTTATTATTCAATGATTTTTCAATTATTGTTCAATTATTTTTCAATTATTGTTCAATCATTTTTCAATTATTATTCAATTATTTTTCAATTATTTTTCACATATTTTTCAATTATTTTTCAATTATTTTTCAATTTTTTTCAATTTTTTTCAATTATTATTCAATTATTTTTCAATTATTTTTCACCTATTTTTCAATTATTTTTCAATTATTTTTCAATTATTATTCAATGATTTTTCAATTATTGTTCAATTATTTATCAAATATTGTTCAATTATTTTTCAATTATTATTCAATTATTTTTAAATTATTTTCCATTATTTTCAATTATTTTCAATTATTTTCAATTATTTTCAATTATTTTCAATTATTTTCAATCATTTTAAATTATTTTCAATTATTTTTCAAATATTTTCAGTTATTTTTCAATTATTTTCAATTATTTTTCAATTATTTTTCACATATTTTTCAATAATTTGCAATTATTTTTCAATTTTTTTCAATTTTTTTCAATTATTATTCAATTATTTTTCAAATATTTTTCAATTATTTTTCAATTATATTTCAATTATTGTTCAATTATTATTCAATGATTTTTCAATTATTGTTCAATTATTTTTAAATTATTTTCAATTATTTTCAATTATTTTCAATTATTTTCAATTATTTTCAATCATTTTCAATTATTTTCAATCATTTTAAATTATTTTCAATTATTTTTCAATTATTTTCAGTTATTTTTCAATTATTTTCAATTATTTTTCAATTATTTTCAATTATTTTCAATTATTTTCAATTATTTTCAATTATTTTCAATTATATTCAATTATTTTCAATTATTTTAAATTATTTTCAATCATTTTAAATTATTTTCAATTATTTTTCAATTATTTTCAATTATTTTCAATTATTTTCAATAATTTTCAATTATTTTCAATTATTTTCAATTATTTTCAAGTATTTTTCAATTATTTTCAATTATTTTCAATCATTTTCAATTATTTTCAATTATTTTCAATTATTTTCAATTATTTTTCAATTATTTTTCAATTATTTTCAATTAAATTATTTTAAATTGTTTTCAATTAAATTATTTTCAATTTATTTCAATTAATTTCAATTATTTTCAATTATTTTCAATTATTTTCAATTATTTTTCCATTATTTCTCAAATTTTTTCAATTAGTATTCAATTATTTTTCAAATATTTTTCAATTATTTTTCAAATATTTTTCAATTATTTTTCAATTATTATTCAATGATTTTACAATTATTGTTCCATTAATTTCCAATTATTGTTCAATTATTTTTCAATTATTATTCAATTATTTTTCAATTATTTTTCACATATTTTTCAATTATTTTTCAATTATTTTTCACTTATTTTTCAATGATTTTTCAATTATTGTTCAATTATTTTTCAATTATTGTTCAATTATTTTTCAATTATTATTCAATTATTTTTCAATTATTTTTCACATATTTTTCAATTATTTTTCAATTATTTTTCAATTTTTTTCAATTTTTTTCAATTATTATTCAATTATTTTTCAATTATTTTTCACCTATTTTTCAATTATTTTTCAATTATTTTTCAATTATTATTCAATGATTTTTCAATTATTGTTCAATTATTTATCAATTATTGTTCAATTATTTTTCAATTATTATTCAATTATTTTTCAATTATTTTTCACATATTTTTCAATAATTTGCAATTATTTTTCAATTTTTTTCAATTATTATTCAAGTATTTTTCAAATATTTTTCAATTATTTTTCAATTATATTTCAATTATTGATCAATTATTATTCAATGATTTTTCAATTATTGTTCAATTATTGTTAAATTATTTTCAATTATTTTTCAATTATTTTTCAATTATTTTTCAATTATTTTTCAATTATTGTTCAATTATTTTTCAATTATTTTTCCATTATTTTCAGTTATTTTTCAATTATTTTCAATTATTTTCAATTATTTTCAATTATTTTCAATTATTTTCAATTATTTTCAATTATTTTCAATTATTTTCAATTATTTTCCATTATTTTCAATTATTTTCAATTATTTTCAATTATTTTCAATTATTTTCAATCATTTTAAATTATTTTCAATTATTTTTCAATTATTTTCAATTATTTTCAATTATTTTCAATTATTTTCAATTATTTTCATTTAAATTATTTTCAATTATTTCCAATTAAATTATTTTCAATTATTTTCAATTATTTTCAATTATTTTCAATTATTTTCAATTATTTTTCAATTATTTTCAATTATTTTCAATCATTTTCAATCATTTTCAATTATTTTTCAATTATTTTCAATCATTTTAAATTATTTTCAATTATTTTTCAATTATTTTCAATTATTTTCAATTATTTTCAATAATTTTCAATTATTTTCAATTATTTTCAATTATTTTCAAGTATTTTTCAATTATTTTCAATTATTTTCAATCATTTTCAATTATTTTCAATTATTTTCAATTATTTTCAATTATTTTTCAATTATTTTTCAATTATTTTCAATTAAATTATTTTAAATTGTTTTCAATTAAATTATTTTCAATTAAATTATTTTCAATTTATTTCAATTAATTTCAATTATTTTCAATTATTTTCAATTATTTTCAATTATTTTTCCATTATTTCTCAAATTTTTTCAATTAGTATTCAATTATTTTTCAAATATTTTTCAATTATTTTTCAATTATTATTCAATGATTTTACAATTATTGTTCCATTAATTTCCAATTATTGTTCAATTATTTTTCAATTATTATTCAATTATTTTTCAATTATTTTTCAGATATTTTTCAATTATTTTTCAATTATTTTTCACTTATTTTTCAATGATTTTTCAATTATTGTTCAATTATTTTTCAATTATTGTTCAATTATTTTTCAAATTTTTATTCAATTATTTTTCAATTATTTTTCACATATTTTTCAATTATTTTTCAATTATTTTTCAATTTTTTTCAATTTTTTTCAATTATTATTCAATTATTTTTCAATTATTTTTCACCTATTTTTCAATTATTTTTCAATTATTTTTCAATTATTATTCAATGATTTTTCAATTATTGTTTAATTATTTATCAATTATTGTTCAATTATTTTTCAATTATTTTTCAATTATTTTTCAATGATTTTTCAATTAGTATTAAATTATTTTTCAAATATTTTTCAATTATTTTTCAATTATTATTCAATGATTTTTCAATTATTGTTCCATTAATTTCCAATTATTTTACAATTATTTTTCATTTATTATTCAATTATTTTTCAATTATTTTTCACATATTTTTCACTTATTATTCAATTAATTTTTCACTTATTATTCAATGATTTTTCAATTATTGTTCAATTATTTTTCAATTATTGTTCAATTATTTTTCAATTATTATTCAATTATTTTTCAATTATTTTTCACATATTTTTCAATTATTTTTCAATTATTTTTCAATTTTTTTCAATTTTTTTCAATTATTATTCAATTATTTTTCAATTATTTTTCACCTATTTTTCAATTATTTTTCAATTATTTTTCAATTATTATTCAATGATTTTTCAATTATTGTTCAATTATTTATCAAATATTGTTCAATTATTTTTCAATTATTATTCAATTATTTTTAAATTATTTTCAATTATTTTCAATTATTTTCAATTATTTTCAATTATTTTCAATTATTTTCAATTATTTTCAATCATTTTAAATTATTTTCAATTATTTTTCAAATATTTTCAGTTATTTTTCAATTATTTTCAATTATTTTTCAATTATTTTTCACATATTTTTCAATAATTTGCAATTATTTTTCAATTTTTTTCAATTTTTTTCAATTATTATTCAATTATTTTTCAAATATTTTTCAATTATTTTTCAATTATATTTCAATTATTGTTCAATTATTATTCAATGATTTTTCAATTATTGTTCAATTATTTTTAAATTATTTTCAATTATTTTCAATTATTTTCAATTATTTTCAATTATTTTCAATCATTTTAAATTATTTTCAATTATTTTTCAATTATTTTCAGTTATTTTTCAATTATTTTCAATTATTTTTCAATTATTTTCAATTATTTTCAATTATTTTCAATTATTTTCAATTATTTTCAATTATATTCAATTATTTTAAATTATTTTAAATTATTTTCAATCATTTTAAATTATTTTCAATTATTTTTCAATTATTTTCAATTATTTTCAATTATTTTCAATAATTTTCAATTATTTTCAATTATTTTCAATTATTTTCAAGTATTTTTCAATTATTTTCAATTATTTTCAATCATTTTCAATTATTTTCAATTATTTTCAATTATTTTCAATTATTTTTCAATTATTTTTCAATTATTTTCAATTAAATTATTTTAAATTGTTTTCAATTAAATTATTTTCAATTAAATTATTTTCAATTTATTTCAATTAATTTCAATTATTTTCAATTATTTTCAATTATTTTCAATTATTTTTCCATTATTTCTCAAATTTTTTCAATTAGTATTCAATTATTTTTCAAATATTTTTCAAATATTTTTCAATTATTTTTCAATTATTATTCAATGATTTTACAATTATTGTTCCATTAATTTCCAATTATTGTTCAATTATTTTTCAATTATTATTCAATTATTTTTCAATTATTTTTCACATATTTTTCAATTATTTTTCAATTATTTTTCACTTATTTTTCAATGATTTTTCAATTATTGTTCAATTATTTTTCAATTATTGTTCAATTATTTTTCAATTATTATTCAATTATTTTTCAATTATTTTTCACATATTTTTCAATTATTTTTCAATTATTTTTCAATTTTTTTCAATTTTTTTCAATTATTATTCAATTATTTTTCAATTATTTTTCACCTATTTTTCAATTATTTTTCAATTATTTTTCAATTATTATTCAATGATTTTTCAATTATTGTTCAATTATTTATCAATTATTGTTCAATTATTTTTCAATTATTATTCAATTATTTTTCAATTATTTTTCACATATTTTTCAATAATTTGCAATTATTTTTTAATTTTTTTCAATTATTATTCAATTATTTTTCAAATATTTTTCAATTATTTTTCAATTATATTTCAATTATTGATCAATTATTATTCAATGATTTTTCAATTATTGTTCAATTATTGTTAAATTATTTTCAATTATTTTTCAATTATTGTTCAATTATTTTTCAAATATTGTTCAATTATTTTTCAAATATTTTTAAATTATTTTTCAATTATTTTTCAATTATTTTTCAATTATTTTTCAATTATTTTTCAATTATTGTTCAATTATTTTTCAATTATTTTTCAATTATTTTCAGTTATTTTTCAATTATTTTCAATTATTTTCAATTATTTTCAATTATTTTCAATTATTTACAATTATTTTCAATTATTTTCCATTATTTTCAATTATTTTCAATTATTTTCAATTATTTTCAATTAGTTTCAATCATTTTAAATTATTTTCAATTATTTTTCAATTATTTTCAATTATTTTCAATTATTTTCAATTATTTTCAATTATTTTCAATTAAATTATTTTCAATTATTTCCAATTAAATTATTTTCAATTATTTTCAATTATTTTCAATTATTTTCAATTATTTTCAATTATTTTTCAATTATTTTCAATTATTTTCAATCATTTTCAATCATTTTCAATTATTTTTCAATTATTTTCAATTATTTTTAAATTATTTTCAATTATTTTCAATTATTTTCAATTATTTTCAATTATTTTCAATTATTTTCAATTGTTTTCAATTATTTTCAATTATATTCAATTATTTTTCAATTATTTTTCAATTATTTTTCAATTATTTTCAATTATTTTCAATTAAATTATTTTCAATTATTTTCAATTAAATTATTTTCAATTAAATTATTTTCAATTATTTTCAATTATTTTCAATTATTTTTCAATTATTTCTCAAATTTTTTCAATTAGTATTAAATTATTTTTCAAATATTTTTCAATTATTTTTCAATTATTATTCAATGATTTTTCAATTATTGTTCCATTAATTTCCAATTATTGTTCAATTATTTTTCAATTATTATTCAATTATTTTTCAATTATTTTCAATTATTTTCAATTAAATTATTATCAATTATTTTCAATTAAATTATTTTCAATTAAATTATTTTCAATTATTTTCAATTAATTTCAATTATTTTCAATTATTTTCAATTATTTTCAATTATTTTTCAATTATTTCTCAAATTTTTTCAATTAGTATTCAATTATTTTTCAAATATTTTTCAATTATTTTTCAATTATTATTCAATGATTTTTCAATTATTGTTCCATTAATTTCCAATTATTGTTCAATTATTTTTCAATTATTATTCAATTATTTTTCAATTATTTTTCACATATTTTTCAATTATTTTTCAATTATTTTTCAATTATTATTCAATGATTTTTCAATTATTTTTCAATTATTATTCAATGATTTTTCAATTATTTTCAATTATTTTCAATTATTTTCAATTATTTTCAATTATTTTCAATTATTTTTCAATTATTTTCAATTATTTTCAATCATTTTCAATCATTTTCAATCATTTTTCAATTATTTTGAATTATTTTTAAATTATTTTCAATTATTTTCAATTATTTTCAATTATTTTCAATCATTTTCAATCATTTTCAATTATTTTCAATTATTTTCAATTATTTTCAATTATTTTCAATTATTTTCAATTATTTTCAATTATATTCAATTATTTTTCAATTATTTTTCAATTATTTTGAATTAAATTATTTTAAATTGTTTTCAATTAAATTATTTTCAATTAAATTATTTTCAATTATTTTCAATTAATTTCAATTATTTTCAATTATTTTCAATTATTTTCAATTATTTTTCAATTATTTCTCAAATTTTTTCAATTAGTATTCAATTATTTTTCAAATATTTTTCAATTATTTTTCAATTATTATTCAAATATTTTTCAATTATTGTTCCATTAATTTCCAATTATTGTTCAATTATTTTTCAATTATTATTCAATTATTTTTCAATTATTTTTCACATATTTTTCAATTATTTTTCAATTATTTTTCAATTATTATTCAATGATTTTTCAATTATTGTTCAATTATTTTGCAATTATTGTTCAATTATTTTTCAATTATTATTCAATTATTTTTCAATTATTTTTCACATATTTTTCAATTATTTTTCAATTAACATTCAATTTTTTTCTATTTTTTTCAATTATTATTCAATTATTTTTCAATTCTTTTTCACATACTTTTCAATTATTTTTCAATTATTTTTCAATTATTATTCAATGATTTTTCAATTATTGTTCAATTATTTTTCAATTATTGTTCAATTATTTTTCAATTATTATTCAATTATTTTTCAATTATTTTTCACATATTTTTCAATAATTTGCAATTATTTTTCAATTTTTTTCAATTTTTTTCAATTATTATTCAATTATTTTTCAAATATTTTTCAATTATTTTTCAATTATTTTTCAATTATTATTCAATGATTTTTCAATTATTGTTCAATTATTTTTCAATTATATTTCAATTATTTTCAGTTATTTTTCAATTATTTTCCAATTATTTCTCAATTATTTTTCAATTATTTTTCAATTATTATTCAATTAATATTCAATTATTATTCAATTATTGTTCAATTATTATTCAATGATTTTTCAATTATTGTTCAATTATTGTTAAATTATTTTCAATTATTTTTCAATTATTGTTCAATTATTTTTCAAATATTGTTCAATTATTTTTCAAATATTTTTAAATTATTTTTCAATTATTTTTCAATTATTTTTCAATTATTTTTCAATTATTGTTCAATTATTTTTCAGTTATTTTTCAATTATTTTCAGTTATATTTCAATTATTTTCAATTATTTTCAATTATTTTCAATTATTTTCAATTATTATCAATGATTTTCAATTATTTTCAATTATTTTCAATTATTTTCAATTATTTTCAATTATTTTCAATCATTTTAAATTATTTTCAATTATTTTTCAATTATTTTCAATTATTTTCAATTATTTTCAATTATTTTCAATTATTTTCAATTATTTTCAATTAAATTATTTTCAATTATTTCCAATTAAATTATTTTCAATTATTTTCAATTATTTTCAATTATTTTCAATTATTTTCAATTATTTTCAATTAAATTATTTTCAATTATTTCCAATTAAATTATTTTCAATTATTTTCAATTATTTTCAATTATTTTCAATTATTTTCAATTATTTTCAATTATTTTCAATTATTTTCAATTATTTTCAATTATTTTCAATTATTTTCAATTAAATTATTTTCAATTATTTCCAATTAAATTATTTTCAATTATTTTCAATTATTTTCAATTATTTTCAATTATTTTCAATTATTTTCAATTATTTTTCAATTACTTTCAATTATTTTCAATCATTTTCAATCATTTTCAATTATTTTTCAATTATTTTCAATTATTTTTAAATTATTTTCAATTATTTTCAATTATTTTCAATTATTTTCAATTATTTTCAATTATTTTCAATTATTTTCAATTATTTTCAATTATTTTCAATTATTTTCAATTATTTTCAATTATTTTCAATTATTTTCAATTATTTTCAATTATATTCAATTATTTTTCAATTATTTTTCAATTATTTTCAATTATTTTCAATTAAATTATTATCAATTATTTTCAATTAAATTATTTTCAATTATTTTCAATTAATTTCAATTATTTTCAATTATTTTCAATTATTTTTCAATTATTTCTCAAATTTTTTCAATTAGTATTCAATTATTTTTCAAATATTTTTCAATTATTTTTCAATTATTATTCAATGATTTTTCAATTATTGTTCCATTAATTTCCAATTATTGTTAAATTATTTTTCAATTATTATTCAATTATTTCTCAATTATTTTCAATTATTTTCAATTAAATTATTTTCAATTATTTTCAATTGAATTATTTTCAATTAAATTATTTTCAATTACTTTAATTTAATTTCAATTATTTTCAATTATTTTCAATTATTTTCAATTATTTTTCAATTATTTCTCAAATTTTTTCAATTAGTATTCAATTATTTTTCAATTATTTTTCAATTATTTTTCAATTATTATTCAATGATTTTTCAATTATTGTTCCATTAATTTCCAATTATTGTTAAATTATTTTTCAATTATTATTCAATTATTTTTCAATTATTTTTCACATATTTTTCAATTATTTTTCAATTATTTTTCAATTATTATTCAATGATTTTTCAATTATTGTTCAATTATTTTGCAATTATTGTTCAATTATTTTCAATTATTATTCAATTATTTTTCAATTATTTTTCACATATTTTTCAATTATTTTTCAATTATTTTTCAATTTTTTTCTATTTTTTTCAATTATTATTCAATTATTTTTCAATTCTTTTTCACATACTTTTCAATTATTTTTCAATTATTTTTCAATTATTATTCAATGATTTTTCAATTATTGTTCAATTATTTTTCAATTATTGTTCAATTATTTTTCAATTTTTTTCAATTATTATTCAATTATTTTTCAAATATTTTTCAATTATTTTTCAATTATTTTTCAATTATTATTCAATGATTTTTCAATTATTGTTCAATTATTTTTCAATTATTTTTCAATTTTTTTCAGTTATTTTTCAATTATTTTCCAATTATTTTTCAATTATTTTTCAATTATTTTTCAATTATTATTCAATTATTATTCAAATATTATTCAATTATTTTTCAAATATTTTTCAATTATTTTTCAATTATATTTCAATTATTGTTCAATTATTATTCAATGATTTTTCAATTATTGTTCAATTATTGTTAAATTATTTTCAATTATTTTTCAATTATTGATCAATTATTTTTCAAATATTGTTCAATTATTTTTCAAATATTTTTAAATTATTTTTCAATTATTTTTCAATTATTTTTCAATTATTTTTCAATTATTGTTCAATTATTTTTCAATTATTTTTCAATTATTTTCAGTTATTTTTCAATTATTTTCAATTATTTTCAATTATTTTCAATTATTTTCAATTATTTTCAATTATTTTCAATTATTTTCAATTATTTTCAATTATTTTCAAATTATTTTCAATTATTTTCAATTATTTTCAATCATTTTAAATTATTTTCAATTATTTTTCAATTATTTTCAATTATTTTCAATTATTTTCAATTATTTTCTATTATTTTCAATTATTTTCAATTAAATTATTTTCAATTATTTCCAATTAAATTATTTTCAATTATTTTCAATTATTTTCAATTATTTTTCAATTATTTTCAATTATTTTTAAATTATTTTCAATTATTTTCAATTATTTTCAATTATTTTCAATTATTTTCAATTATTTTCAATTATTTTCAATTATTTTCAATTATTTTCAATTATATTCAATTACTTTTCAATTATTTTTCAATTATTTTTCAATTATTTTCAATTATTTTCAATTAAATTATTATCAATTATTTTCAATTAAATTATTTTCAATTAAATTATTTTCAATTATTTTCAATTAATTTTAATTATTTTCAATTATTTTCAATTATTTTCAATTATTTTTCAATTATTTCTCAAATTTTTTCAATTAGTATTCAATTATTATTCAATTATTTTTCAATTATTTTTCACCTATTTTTCAATTATTTTTCAATTATTTTTCAATTATTATTCAATGATTTTTCAATTATTGTTCAATTATTTATCAATTATTGTTCAATTATTTTTCAATTATTATTCAATTATTTTTCAATTATTTTTCACATATTTTTCAATAATTTGCAATTATTTTTCAATTTTTTTCAATTATTATTCAATTATTTTTCAAATATTTTTCAATTATTTTTCAATTATATTTCAATTATTGTTCAATTATTATTCAATGATTTTTCAATTATTGTTCAATTATTGTTAAATTATTTTCAATTATTTTTCAATTATTGTTCAATTATTTTTCAAATATTGTTCAATTATTTTTCAAATATTTTTAAATTATTTTTCAATTATTTTTCAATTATTTTTCAATTATTTTTCAATTATTTTTCAATTATTGTTCAATTATTTTTCAATTATTTTTCAATTATTTTCAGTTATTTTTCAATTATTTTCAATTATTTTCAATTATTTTCAATTATTTTCAATTATTTTCAATTATTTTCAATTATTTTCAATTATTTTCCATTATTTTCAATTATTTTCAATTATTTTCAATTATTTTCAATTATTTTCAATCATTTTAAATTATTTTCAATTATTTTTCAATTATTTTCAATTATTTTCAATTATTTTCAATTATTTTCAATTATTTTCAATTAAATTATTTTCAATTATTTCCAATTAAATTATTTTCAATTATTTTCAATTATTTTCAATTATTTTCAATTATTTTCAATTATTTTTCAATTATTTTCAATTATTTTCAATCATTTTCAATCATTTTCAATTATTTTTCAATTATTTTCAATTATTTTTAAATTATTTTCAATTATTTTCAATTATTTTCAATTATTTTCAATTATTTTCAATTATTTTCAATTGTTTTCAATTATAGTCAATTATATTCAATTATTTTTCAATTATTTTTCAATTATTTTTCAATTATTTTCAATTATTTTCAATTAAATTATTTTCAATTATTTTCAATTAAATTATTTTCAATTAAATTATTTTCAATTATTTTCAATTAATTTCAATTATTTTCAATTATTTTCAATTATTTTCAATTATTTTTCAATTATTTCTCAAATTTTTTCAATTAGTATTAAATTATTTTTCAAATATTTTTCAATTATTTTTCAATTATTATTCAATGATTTTTCAATTATTGTTCCATTAATTTCCAATTATTGTTCAATTATTTTTCAATTATTATTAAATTATTTTTCAATTATTTTCAATTATTTTCAATTAAATTATTATCAATTATTTTCAATTAAATTATTTTCAATTAAATTATTTTCAATTATTTTCAATTAATTTCAATTATTTTCAATTATTTTCAATTATTTTCAATTATTTTTCAATTATTTCTCAAATTTTTTCAATTAGTATTCAATTATTTTTCAAATATTTTTCAATTATTTTTCAATTATTATTCAATGATTTTTCAATTATTGTTCCATTAATTTCCAATTATTGTTAAATTATTTTTCAATTATTATTCAATTATTTTTCAATTATTTTTCACATATTTTTCAATTATTTTTCAATTATTATTCAATGATTTTTCAATTATTTTTCAATTATTATTCAATGATTTTTCAATTATTTTCAATTATTTTCAATTATTTTTCAATTATTGTTCAATTATTTTTCAATTATTTTTCAAATATTTTTCAATTATTTTTCAATTATTTTTCAATTATTTTTCAATTATTTTTCAATTATTGTTCAATTATTTTTCAATTATTTTTCAATTATTTTCAGTTATTTTTCAATTATTTTCAATTATTTTCAATTATTTTCAATTATTTTCAATTATTTTCAATTATTTTCAATTATTTTCAATTATTTTCAATTATTTACAAATTATTTTCAATTATTTTCAATTATTTTCAATCATTTTAAATTATTTTCAATTATTTTTCAATTATTTTCAATTATTTTCAATTATTTTCAATTATTTTCTATTATTTTCAATTATTTTCAATTAAATTATTTTCAATTATTTCCAATTAAATTATTTTCAATTATTTTCAATTATTTTCAATTATTTTCAATTATTTTCAAATATTTTCAATTATTTTTCAATTATTTTCAATTATTTTCAATCATTTTCAATCATTTTCAATTATTTTTCAATTATTTTCAATTATTTTTAAATTATTTTCAATTATTTTCAATTATTTTCAATTATTTTCAATTATTTTCAATTATTTTCAATTATTTTCAATTATTTTCAATTATTTTCAATTATATTCAATTACTTTTCAATTATTTTTCAATTATTTTTCAATTATTTTCAATTATTTTCAATTAAATTATTATCAATTATTTTCAATTAAATTATTTTCAATTAAATTATTTTCAATTATTTTCAATTAATTTTAATTATTTTCAATTATTTTCAATTATTTTCAATTATTTTTCAATTATTTTCAATTATTTTCAATTATTTTCAATTATTTTTCAAATATTTTTCAATTATTTTTCAATTATTATTCAATGATTTTTCAATTATTGTTCCATTAATTTCCAATTATTGTTCAATTATTTTTCAATTATTGTTCCATTAATTTCCAATTATTGTTCAATTATTTTTCAATTATTATTCAATTATTTCTCAATTATTTTCAATTATTTTCAATTAAATTATTTTCAATTATTTTCAATTAAATTATTTTCAATTAAATTATTTTCAATTATTTTCATTTAATTTCAATTATTTTCAATTATTTTCAATTATTTTCAATTATTTTTCAATTATTTCTCAAATTTTTTCAATTAGTATTCAATTATTTTTCAAATATTTTTCAATTATTTTTCAATTATTATTCAATGATTTTTCAATTATTGTTCCATTAATTTCCAATTATTGTTAAATTATTTTTCAATTATTATTCAATTATTTTTCAATTATTTTTCACATATTTTTCAATTATTTTTCAATTATTTTTCAATTATTATTCAATGATTTTTCAATTATTGTTCAATTATTTTGCAATTATTGTTCAATTATTTTTCAATTATTATTCAATTATTTTTCAATTATTTTTCACATATTTTTCAATTATTTTTCAATTATTTTTCAATTTTTTTCAATTTTTTTCAATTATTATTCAATTATTTTTCAATTATTTTTCACATATTTTTCAATTATTTTTCAATTATTTTTCAATTATTATTCAATGATTTTTCAATTATTGTTCCATTAATTTCCAATTATAGTTAAATTATTTTCAATTATTTTTCAATTATTGTTCAATTATTTTTCAAATATTGTTCAATTATTTTTCAAATATTTTTAAATTATTTTTCAATTATTTTTCAATTATTTTTCAATTATTTTTCAATTATTTTTCAATAATTGTTCAATTATTTTTCAATTATTTTTCAATTATTTTCAGTTATTTTTCAATTATTTTCAATTATTTTCAATTATTTTCAATTATTTTCAATTATTTTTCAATTATTTTTCAATTATTTTCAGTTATTTTTCAATTATTTTCAATTATTTTCAATTATTTTTCAATTTTTTTCAATTTTTTTTCAATTTTTTTCCAATTTTTTATCAATTATTATTCAATTATTTTTCAATTATTATTCAATGATTTTTAAATTATTGTTCAATTCACTTGCAATTATTTTTCAATTATTTTTCAATTATTTTTCAATGATTTTTCAATTAGTATTAAATTATTTTTCAAATATTTTTCAATTATTTTTCAATTATTATTCAATGATTTTTCAATTATTGTTCCATTAATTTCCAATTATTTTTCAATTATTTTTCAATTATTATTCAATTATTTTTCAATTATTTTTCACATATTTTTCAATTATTTTTCAATTATTTTTCACTTATTATTCAATGATTTTTCAATTATTGTTCAATTATTTTTCAATTATTGTTCAATCATTTTTCAATTATTATTCAATTATTTTTCAATTATTTTTCACATATTTTTCAATTATTTTTCAATTATTTTTCAATTTTTTTCAATTTTTTTCAATTATTATTCAATTATTTTTCAATTATTTTTCACCTATTTTTCAATTATTTTTCAATTATTTTTCAATTATTATTCAATGATTTTTCAATTATTGTTCAATTATTTATCAAATATTGTTCAATTATTTTTCAATTATTATTCAATTATTTTTAAATTATTTTCCATTATTTTCAATTATTTTCAATTATTTTCAATTATTTTCAATTATTTTCAATTATTTTCAATCATTTTAAATTATTTTCAATTATTTTTCAAATATTTTCAGTTATTTTTCAATTATTTTCAATTATTTTTCAATTATTTTTCACATATTTTTCAATAATTTGCAATTATTTTTCAATTTTTTTCAATTTTTTTCAATTATTATTCAATTATTTTTCAAATATTTTTCAATTATTTTTCAATTATATTTCAATTATTGTTAAATTATTATTCAATGATTTTTCAATTATTGTTCAATTATTTTTAAATTATTTTCAATTATTTTCAATTATTTTCAATTATTTTCAATTATTTTCAATCATTTTAAATTATTTTCAATTATTTTTCAATTATTTTCAGTTATTTTTCAATTATTTTCAATTATTTTTCAATTATTTTCAATTATTTTCAATTATTTTCAATTATTTTCAATTATTTTCAATTATATTCAATTATTTTCAATTATTTTAAATTATTTTCAATCATTTTAAATTATTTTCAATTATTTTTCAATTATTTTCAATTATTTTCAATTATTTTCAATAATTTTCAATTATTTTCAATTATTTTCAATTATTTTCAAGTATTTTTCAATTATTTTCAATTATTTTCAATCATTTTCAATTATTTTCAATTATTTTCAATTATTTTCAATTATTTTTCAATTATTTTTCAATTATTTTCAATTAAATTATTTTAAATTGTTTTCAATTAAATTATTTTCAATTTATTTCAATTAATTTCAATTATTTTCAATTATTTTCAATTATTTTCAATTATTTTTCCATTATTTCTCAAATTTTTTCAATTAGTATTCAATTATTTTTCAAATATTTTTCAATTATTTTTCAAATATTTTTCAATTATTTTTCAATTATTATTCAATGATTTTACAATTATTGTTCCATTAATTTCCAATTATTGTTCAATTATTTTTCAATTATTATTCAATTATTTTTCAATTATTTTTCACATATTTTTCAATTATTTTTCAATTATTTTTCACTTATTTTTCAATGATTTTTCAATTATTGTTCAATTATTTTTCAATTATTGTTCAATTATTTTTCAATTATTATTCAATTATTTTTCAATTATTTTTCACATATTTTTCAATTATTTTTCAATTATTTTTCAATTTTTTTCAATTTTTTTCAATTATTATTCAATTATTTTTCAATTATTTTTCACCTATTTTTCAATTATTTTTCAATTATTTTTCAATTATTATTCAATGATTTTTCAATTATTGTTCAATTATTTATCAATTATTGTTCAATTATTTTTCAATTATTATTCAATTATTTTTCAATTATTTTTCACATATTTTTCAATAATTTGCAATTATTTTTCAATTTTTTTCAATTATTATTCAATTATTTTTCAAATATTTTTCAATTATTTTTCAATTATATTTCAATTATTGATCAATTATTATTCAATGATTTTTCAATTATTGTTCAATTATTGTTAAATTATTTTCAATTATTTTTCAATTATTTTTCAATTATTTTTCAATTATTTTTCAATTATTGTTCAATTATTTTTCAATTATTTTTCAATTATTTTCAGTTATTTTTCAATTATTTTCAATTATTTTCAATTATTTTCAATTATTTTCAATTATTTTCAATTATTTTCAATTATTTTCAATTATTTTCAATTATTTTCCATTATTTTCAATTATTTTCAATTATTTTCAATTATTTTCAATTATTTTCAATCATTTTAAATTATTTTCAATTATTTTTCAATTATTTTCAATTATTTTCAATTATTTTCAATTATTTTCAATTATTTTCAATTAAATTATTTTCAATTATTTCCAATTAAATTATTTTCAATTATTTTCAATTATTTTCAATTATTTTCAATTATTTTCAATTATTTTTCAATTATTTTCAATTATTTTCAATCATTTTCAATCATTTTCAATTATTTTTCAATTATTTTCAATCATTTTAAATTATTTTCAATTATTTTTCAATTATTTTCAATTATTTTCAATTATTTTCAATAATTTTCAATTATTTTCAATTATTTTCAATTATTTTCAAGTATTTTTCAATTATTTTCAATTATTTTCAATCATTTTCAATTATTTTCAATTATTTTCAATTATTTTCAATTATTTTTCAATTATTTTTCAATTATTTTCAATTAAATTATTTTAAATTGTTTTCAATTAAATTATTTTCAATTAAATTATTTTCAATTTATTTCAATTAATTTCAATTATTTTCAATTATTTTCAATTATTTTCAATTATTTTTCCATTATTTCTCAAATTTTTTCAATTAGTATTCAATTATTTTTCAAATATTTTTCAATTATTTTTCAATTATTATTCAATGATTTTACAATTATTGTTCCATTAATTTCCAATTATTGTTCAATTATTTTTCAATTATTATTCAATTATTTTTCAATTATTTTTCACATATTTTTCAATTATTTTTCAATTATTTTTCACTTATTTTTCAATGATTTTTCAATTATTGTTCAATTATTTTTCAATTATTGTTCAATTATTTTTCAATTATTATTCAATTATTTTTCAATTATTTTTCACATATTTTTCAATTATTTTTCAATTATTTTTCAATTTTTTTCAATTTTTTTCAATTATTATTCAATTATTTTTCAATTATTTTTCACCTATTTTTCAATTATTTTTCAATTATTTTTCAATTATTATTCAATGATTTTTCAATTATTGTTTAATTATTTATCAATTATTGTTCAATTATTTTTCAATTATTATTCAATTATTTTTCAATTATTTTTCACATATTTTTCAATAATTTGCAATTATTTTTCAATTATTTTCAATTATTTTTCAATTTTTTTCAATTTTTTTTCAATTTTTTTCCAATTTTTTATCAATTATTATTCAATTATTTTTCAATTATTATTCAATGATTTTTAAATTATTGTTCAATTCACTTGCAATTATTTTTCAATTATTTTTCAATTATTTTTCAATGATTTTTCAATTAGTATTAAATTATTTTTCAAATATTTTTCAATTATTTTTCAATTATTATTCAATGATTTTTCAATTATTGTTCCATTAATTTCCAATTATTTTTCAATTATTTTTCAATTATTATTCAATTATTTTTCAATTATTTTTCACATATTTTTCAATTATTTTTCAGTTATTTTTCACTTATTATTCAATGATTTTTCAATTATTGTTCAATTATTTTTCAATTATTGTTCAATTATTTTTCAATTATTATTCAATTATTTTTCAATTATTTTTCACATATTTTTCAATTATTTTTCAATTATTTTTCAATTTTTTTCAATTTTTTTCAATTATTATTCAATTATTTTTCAATTATTTTTCACCTATTTTTCAATTATTTTTCAATTATTTTTCAATTATTATTCAATGATTTTTCAATTATTGTTCAATTATTTATCAAATATTGTTCAATTATTTTTCAATTATTATTCAATTATTTTTAAATTATTTTCAATTATTTTCAATTATTTTCAATTATTTTCAATTATTTTCAATTATTTTCAATTATTTTCAATCATTTTAAATTATTTTCAATTATTTTTCAAATATTTTCAGTTATTTTTCAATTATTTTCAATTATTTTTCAATTATTTTTCACATATTTTTCAATAATTTGCAATTATTTTTCAATTTTTTTCAATTTTTTTCAATTATTATTCAATTATTTTTCAAATATTTTTCAATTATTTTTCAATTATATTTCAATTATTGTTCAATTATTATTCAATGATTTTTCAATTATTGTTCAATTATTTTTAAATTATTTTCAATTATTTTCAATTATTTTCAATTATTTTCAATTATTTTCAATCATTTTAAATTATTTTCAATTATTTTTCAATTATTTTCAGTTATTTTTCAATTATTTTCAATTATTTTTCAATTATTTTCAATTATTTTCAATTATTTTCAATTATTTTCAATTATTTTCAATTATATTCAATTATTTTAAATTATTTTAAATTATTTTCAATCATTTTAAATTATTTTCAATTATTTTTCAATTATTTTCAATTATTTTCAATTATTTTCAATAATTTTCAATTATTTTCAATTATTTTCAATTATTTTCAAGTATTTTTCAATTATTTTCAATTATTTTCAATCATTTTCAATTATTTTCAATTATTTTCAATTATTTTCAATTATTTTTCAATTATTTTTCAATTATTTTCAATTAAATTATTTTAAATTGTTTTCAATTAAATTATTTTCAATTAAATTATTTTCAATTTATTTCAATTAATTTCAATTATTTTCAATTATTTTCAATTATTTTCAATTATTTTTCCATTATTTCTCAAATTTTTTCAATTAGTATTCAATTATTTTTCAAATATTTTTCAAATATTTTTCAATTATTTTTCAATTATTATTCAATGATTTTACAATTATTGTTCCATTAATTTCCAATTATTATTCAATTATTTTTCAATTATTATTCAATTATTTCTCAATTATTTTCAATTATTTTCAATTAAATTATTTTCAATTATTTTCAATTAAATTATTTTCAATTAAATTATTTTCAATTATTTTCATTTCATTTCAATTATTTTCAATTATTTTCAATTATTTTCAATTATTTTTCAATTATTTCTCAAATTTTTTCAATTAGTATTCAATTATTTTTCAAATATTTTTCAATTATTTTTCAATTATTATTCAATGATTTTTCAATTATTGTTCCATTAATTTCCAATTATTGTTAAATTATTTTTCAATTATTATTCAATTATTTTTCAATTATTTTTCACATATTTTTCAATTATTTTTCAATTATTTTTCAATTATTATTCAATGATTTTTCAATTATTGTTCAATTATTTTGCAATTATTGTTCAATTATTTTTCAATTATTATTCAATTATTTTTCAATTATTTTTCACATATTTTTCAATTATTTTTCAATTATTTTTCAATTTTTTTCAATTTTTTTCAATTATTATTCAATTATTTTTCAATTATTTTTCACATATTTTTCAATTATTTTTCAATTATTTTTCAATTATTATTCAATGATTTTTCAATTATTGTTCCATTAATTTCCAATTATAGTTAAATTATTTTCAATTATTTTTCAATTATTGTTCAATTATTTTTCAAATATTGTTCAATTATTTTTCAAATATTTTTAAATTATTTTTCAATTATTTTTCAATTATTTTTCAATTATTTTTCAATTATTTTTCAATAATTGTTCAATTATTTTTCAATTATTTTTCAATTATTTTCAGTTATTTTTCAATTATTTTCAATTATTTTCAATTATTTTCAATTATTTTCAATTATTTTTCAATTATTTTTCAATTATTTTCAGTTATTTTTCAATTATTTTCAATTATTTTCAATTATTTTTCAATTTTTTTCAATTTTTTTTCAATTTTTTTCCAATTTTTTATCAATTATTATTCAATTATTTTTCAATTATTATTCAATGATTTTTAAATTATTGTTCAATTCACTTGCAATTATTTTTCAATTATTTTTCAATTATTTTTCAATGATTTTTCAATTAGTATTAAATTATTTTTCAAATATTTTTCAATTATTTTTCAATTATTATTCAATGATTTTTCAATTATTGTTCCATTAATTTCCAATTATTTTTCAATTATTTTTCAATTATTATTCAATTATTTTTCAATTATTTTTCACATATTTTTCAATTATTTTTCAATTATTTTTCACTTATTATTCAATGATTTTTCAATTATTGTTCAATTATTTTTCAATTATTGTTCAATCATTTTTCAATTATTATTCAATTATTTTTCAATTATTTTTCACATATTTTTCAATTATTTTTCAATTATTTTTCAATTTTTTTCAATTTTTTTCAATTATTATTCAATTATTTTTCAATTATTTTTCACCTATTTTTCAATTATTTTTCAATTATTTTTCAATTATTATTCAATGATTTTTCAATTATTGTTCAATTATTTATCAATTATTGTTCAATTATTTTTCAATTATTATTCAATTATTTTTCAATTATTTTTCACATATTTTTCAATAATTTGCAATTATTTTTCAATTTTTTTCAATTATTATTCAATTATTTTTCAAATATTTTTCAATTATTTTTCAATTATATTTCAAATATTGATCAATTATTATTCAATGATTTTTCAATTATTGTTCAATTATTGTTAAATTATTTTCAATTATTTTTCAATTATTTTTCAATTATTTTTCAATTATTTTTCAATTATTGTTCAATTATTTTTCAATTATTTTTCAATTATTTTCAGTTATTTTTCAATTATTTTCAATTATTTTCAATTATTTTCAATTATTTTCAATTATTTTCAATTATTTTCAATTATTTTCCATTATTTTCAATTATTTTCAATTATTTTCAATTATTTTCAATTATTTTCAATCATTTTAAATTATTTTCAATTATTTTTCAATTATTTTCAATTATTTTCAATTATTTTCAATTATTTTCAATTATTTTCAATTATTTTCAATTATTTTCAATTAAATTATTTTCAATTATTTCCAATTAAATTATTTTCAATTATTTTCAATTATTTTCAATTATTTTCAATTATTTTCAATTATTTTTCAATTATTTTCAATTATTTTCAATCATTTTCAATCATTTTCAATTATTTTTCAATTATTTTCAATCATTTTAAATTATTTTCAATTATTTTTCAATTATTTTCAATTATTTTCAATTATTTTCAATAATTTTCAATTATTTTCAATTATTTTCAATTATTTTCAAGTATTTTTCAATTATTTTCAATTATTTTCAATCATTTTCAATTATTTTCAATTATTTTCAATTATTTTCAATTATTTTTCAATTATTTTTCAATTATTTTCAATTAAATTATTTTAAATTGTTTTCAATTAAATTATTTTCAATTAAATTATTTTCAATTTATTTCAATTAATTTCAATTATTTTCAATTATTTTCAATTATTTTCAATTATTTTTCCATTATTTCTCAAATTTTTTCAATTAGTATTCAATTATTTTTCAAATATTTTTCAATTATTTTTCAATTATTATTCAATGATTTTACAATTATTGTTCCATTAATTTCCAATTATTGTTCAATTATTTTTCAATTATTATTCAATTATTTTTCAATTATTTTTCACATATTTTTCAATTATTTTTCAATTATTTTTCACTTATTTTTCAATGATTTTTCAATTATTGTTCAATTATTTTTCAATTATTGTTCAATTATTTTTCAATTATTATTCAATTATTTTTCAATTATTTTTCACATATTTTTCAATTATTTTTCAATTATTTTTCAATTTTTTTCAATTTTTTTCAATTATTATTCAATTATTTTTCAATTATTTTTCACCTATTTTTCAATTATTTTTCAATTATTTTTCAATTATTATTCAATGATTTTTCAATTATTGTTTAATTATTTATCAATTATTGTTCAATTATTTTTCAATTATTATTCAATTATTTTTCAATTATTTTTCACATATTTTTCAATAATTTGCAATTATTTTTCAATTATTTTCAATTATTTTTCAATTTTTTTCAATTTTTTTTCAATTTTTTTCCAATTTTTTATCAATTATTATTCAATTATTTTTCAATTATTATTCAATGATTTTTAAATTATTGTTCAATTCACTTGCAATTATTTTTCAATTATTTTTCAATTATTTTTCAATGATTTTTCAATTAGTATTAAATTATTTTTCAAATATTTTTCAATTATTTTTCAATTATTATTCAATGATTTTTCAATTATTGTTCCATTAATTTCCAATTATTTTTCAATTATTTTTCAATTATTATTCAATTATTTTTCAATTATTTTTCACATATTTTTCAATTATTTTTCAGTTATTTTTCACTTATTATTCAATGATTTTTCAATTATTGTTCAATTATTTTTCAATTATTGTTCAATTATTTTTCAATTATTATTCAATTATTTTTCAATTATTTTTCACATATTTTTCAATTATTTTTCAATTATTTTTCAATTTTTTTCAATTTTTTTCAATTATTATTCAATTATTTTTCAATTATTTTTCACCTATTTTTCAATTATTTTTCAATTATTTTTCAATTATTATTCAATGATTTTTCAATTATTGTTCAATTATTTATCAAATATTGTTCAATTATTTTTCAATTATTATTCAATTATTTTTAAATTATTTTCAATTATTTTCAATTATTTTCAATTATTTTCAATTATTTTCAATTATTTTCAATTATTTTCAATCATTTTAAATTATTTTCAATTATTTTTCAAATATTTTCAGTTATTTTTCAATTATTTTCAATTATTTTTCAATTATTTTTCACATATTTTTCAATAATTTGCAATTATTTTTCAATTTTTTTCAATTTTTTTCAATTATTATTCAATTATTTTTCAAATATTTTTCAATTATTTTTCAATTATATTTCAATTATTGTTCAATTATTATTCAATGATTTTTCAATTATTGTTCAATTATTTTTAAATTATTTTCAATTATTTTCAATTATTTTCAATTATTTTCAATTATTTTCAATCATTTTAAATTATTTTCAATTATTTTTCAATTATTTTCAGTTATTTTTCAATTATTTTCAATTATTTTTCAACTATTTTCAATTATTTTCAATTATTTTCAATTATTTTCAATTATTTTCAATTATATTCAATTATTTTAAATTATTTTAAATTATTTTCAATCATTTTAAATTATTTTCAATTATTTTTCAATTATTTTCAATTATTTTCAATTATTTTCAATAATTTTCAATTATTTTCAATTATTTTCAATTATTTTCAAGTATTTTTCAATTATTTTCAATTATTTTCAATCATTTTCAATTATTTTCAATTATTTTCAATTATTTTCAATTATTTTTCAATTATTTTTCAATTATTTTCAATTAAATTATTTTAAATTGTTTTCAATTAAATTATTTTCAATTAAATTATTTTCAATTTATTTCAATTAATTTCAATTATTTTCAATTATTTTCAATTATTTTCAATTATTTTTCCATTATTTCTCAAATTTTTTCAATTAGTATTCAATTATTTTTCAAATATTTTTCAAATATTTTTCAATTATTTTTCAATTATTATTCAATGATTTTACAATTATTGTTCCATTAATTTCCAATTATTGTTCAATTATTTTTCAATTATTATTCAATTATTTTTCAATTATTTTTCACATATTTTTCAATTATTTTTCAATTATTTTTCACTTATTTTTCAATGATTTTTCAATTATTGTTCAATTATTTTTCAATTATTGTTCAATTATTTTTCAATTATTATTCAATTATTTTTCAATTATTTTTCACATATTTTTCAATTATTTTTCAATTATTTTTCAATTTTTTTCAATTTTTTTCAATTATTATTCAATTATTTTTCAATTATTTTTCACCTATTTTTCAATTATTTTTCAATTATTTTTCAATTATTATTCAATGATTTTTCAATTATTGTTCAATTATTTATCAATTATTGTTCAATTATTTTTCAATTATTATTCAATTATTTTTCAATTATTTTTCACATATTTTTCAATAATTTGCAATTATTTTTTAATTTTTTTCAATTATTATTCAATTATTTTTCAAATATTTTTCAATTATTTTTCAATTATATTTCAATTATTGATCAATTATTATTCAATGATTTTTCAATTATTGTTCAATTATTGTTAAATTATTTTCAATTATTTTTCAATTATTGTTCAATTATTTTTCAAATATTGTTCAATTATTTTTCAAATATTTTTAAATTATTTTTCAATTATTTTTCAATTATTTTTCAATTATTTTTCAATTATTTTTCAATTATTGTTCAATTATTTTTCAATTATTTTTCAATTATTTTCAGTTATTTTTCAATTATTTTCAATTATTTTCAATTATTTTCAATTATTTTCAATTATTTACAATTATTTTCAATTATTTTCCATTATTTTCAATTATTTTCAATTATTTTCAATTATTTTCAATTAGTTTCAATCATTTTAAATTATTTTCAATTATTTTTCAATTATTTTCAATTATTTTCAATTATTTTCAATTATTTTCAATTATTTTCAATTATTTTCAATTATTTTCAATTAAATTATTTTCAATTATTTCCAATTAAATTATTTTCAATTATTTTCAATTATTTTCAATTATTTTCAATTATTTTCAATTATTTTTCAATTATTTTCAATTATTTTCAATCATTTTCAATCATTTTCAATTATTTTTCAATTATTTTCAATTATTTTTAAATTATTTTCAATTATTTTCAATTATTTTCAATTATTTTCAATTATTTTCAATTATTTTCAATTGTTTTCAATTATTTTCAATTATATTCAATTATTTTTCAATTATTTTTCAATTATTTTTCAATTATTTTCAATTATTTTCAATTAAATTATTTTCAATTATTTTCAATTAAATTATTTTCAATTAAATTATTTTCAATTATTTTCAATTAATTTCAATTATTTTCAATTATTTTCAATTATTTTCAATTATTTTTCAATTATTTCTCAAATTTTTTCAATTAGTATTAAATTATTTTTCAAATATTTTTCAATTATTTTTCAATTATTATTCAATGATTTTTCAATTATTGTTCCATTAATTTCCAATTATTGTTCAATTATTTTTCAATTATTATTCAATTATTTTTCAATTATTTTCAATTATTTTCAATTAAATTATTATCAATTATTTTCAATTAAATTATTTTCAATTAAATTATTTTCAATTATTTTCAATTAATTTCAATTATTTTCAATTATTTTCAATTATTTTCAATTATTTTTCAATTATTTCTCAAATTTTTTCAATTAGTATTCAATTATTTTTCAAATATTTTTCAATTATTTTTCAATTATTATTCAATGATTTTTCAATTATTGTTCCATTAATTTCCAATTATTGTTCAATTATTTTTCAATTATTATTCAATTATTTTTCACATATTTTTCAATTATTTTTCAATTATTTTTCAATTATTATTCAATGATTTTTCAATTATTTTTCAATTATTATTCAATGATTTTTCAATTATTTTCAATTATTTTCAATTATTTTCAGTTATTTTCAATTATTTTCAATTATTTTTCAATTATTTTCAATTATTTTCAATCATTTTCAATCATTTTCAATCATTTTTCAATTATTTTGAATTATTTTTAAATTATTTTCAATTATTTTCAATTATTTTCAATTATTTTCAATCATTTTCAATCATTTTCAATTATTTTCAATTATTTTCAATTATTTTCAATTATTTTCAATTATTTTCAATTATTTTCAATTATATTCAATTATTTTTCAATTATTTTTCAATTATTTTGAATTAAATTATTTTAAATTGTTTTCAATTAAATTATTTTCAATTAAATTATTTTCAATTATTTTCAATTAATTTCAATTATTTTCAATTATTTTCAATTATTTTCAATTATTTTTCAATTATTTCTCAAATTTTTTCAATTAGTATTCAATTATTTTTCAAATATTTTTCAATTATTTTTCAATTATTATTCAAATATTTTTCAATTATTGTTCCATTAATTTCCAATTATTGTTCAATTATTTTTCAATTATTATTCAATTATTTTTCAATTATTTTTCACATATTTTTCAATTATTTTTCAATTATTTTTCAATTATTATTCAATGATTTTTCAATTATTGTTCAATTATTTTGCAATTATTGTTCAATTATTTTTCAATTATTATTCAATTATTTTTCAATTATTTTTCACATATTTTTCAATTATTTTTCAATTAACATTCAATTTTTTTCTATTTTTTTCAATTATTATTCAATTATTTTTCAATTCTTTTTCACATACTTTTCAATTATTTTTCAATTATTTTTCAATTATTATTCAATGATTTTTCAATTATTGTTCAATTATTTTTCAATTATTGTTCAATTATTTTTCAATTATTATTCAATTATTTTTCAATTATTTTTCACATATTTTTCAATAATTTGCAATTATTTTTCAATTTTTTTCAATTTTTTTCAATTATTATTCAATTATTTTTCAAATATTTTTCAATTATTTTTCAATTATTTTTCAATTATTATTCAATGATTTTTCAATTATTGTTCAATTATTTTTCAATTATATTTCAATTATTTTCAGTTATTTTTCAATTATTTTCCAATTATTTCTCAATTATTTTTCAATTATTTTTCAATTATTATTCAATTAATATTCAATTATTATTCAATTATTGTTCAATTATTATTCAATGATTTTTCAATTATTGTTCAATTATTGTTAAATTATTTTCAATTATTTTTCAATTATTGTTCAATTATTTTTCAAATATTGTTCAATTATTTTTCAAATATTTTTAAATTATTTTTCAATTATTTTTCAATTATTTTTCAATTATTTTTCAATTATTGTTCAATTATTTTTCAATTATTTTTCAATTATTTTCAGTTATATTTCAATTATTTTCAATTATTTTCAATTATTTTCAATTATTTTCAATTATTATCAATTATTTTCAATTATTTTCAATTATTTTCAATTATTTTCAATTATTTTCAATTATTTTCAATCATTTTAAATTATTTTCAATTATTTTTCAATTATTTTCAATTATTTTCAATTATTTTCAATTATTTTCAATTATTTTCAATTATTTTCAATTAAATTATTTTCAATTATTTCCAATTAAATTATTTTCAATTATTTTCAATTATTTTCAATTATTTTCAATTATTTTCAATTATTTTCAATTAAATTATTTTCAATTATTTCCAATTAAATTATTTTCAATTATTTTCAATTATTTTCAATTATTTTCAATTATTTTCAATTATTTTCAATTATTTTCAATTATTATCAATTATTTTCAATTATTTTCAATTATTTTCAATTATTTTCAATTAAATTATTTTCAATTATTTCCAATTAAATTATTTTCAATTATTTTCAATTATTTTCAATTATTTTCAATTATTTTCAATTATTTTCAATTATTTTTCAATTACTTTCAATTATTTTCAATCATTTTCAATCATTTTCAATTATTGTTCAATTATTTTTCAATTATTTTTCAATTATTTTCAGTTATATTTCAATTATTTTCAATTATTTTCAATTATTTTCAATTATTTTCAATTATTATCAATTATTTTCAATTATTTTCAATTATTTTCAATTATTTTCAATTATTTTCAATTATTTTCAATCATTTTAAATTATTTTCAATTATTTTTCAATTATTTTCAATTATTTTCAATTATTTTCAATTATTTTCAATTATTTTCAATTATTTTCAATTAAATTATTTTCAATTATTTCCAATTAAATTATTTTCAATTATTTTCAATTATTTTCAATTATTTTCAATTATTTTCAATTATTTTCAATTAAATTATTTTCAATTATTTCCAATTAAATTATTTTCAATTATTTTCAATTATTTTCAATTATTTTCAATTATTTTCAATTATTTTCAATTATTTTCAATTATTTTCAATTATTTTCAATTATTTTCAATTATTTTCAATTATTTTCAATTAAATTATTTTCAATTATTTCCAATTAAATTATTTTCAATTATTTTCAATTATTTTCAATTATTTTCAATTATTTTCAATTATTTTCAATTATTTTTCAATTACTTTCAATTATTTTCAATCATTTTCAATCATTTTCAATTATTTTTCAATTATTTTCAATTATTTTTAAATTATTTTCAATTATTTTCAATTATTTTCAATTATTTTCAATTATTTTCAATTATTTTCAATTATTTTCAATTATTTTCAATTATTTTCAATTATTTTCAATTATTTTCAATTATTTTCAATTATTTTCAATTATTTTCAATTATATTCAATTATTTTTCAATTATTTTTCAATTATTTTCAATTATTTTCAATTAAATTATTATCAATTATTTTCAATTAAATTATTTTCAATTATTTTCAATTAATTTCAATTATTTTCAATTATTTTCAATTATTTTTCAATTATTTCTCAAATTTTTTCAATTAGTATTCAATTATTTTTCAAATATTTTTCAATTATTTTTCAATTATTTTTCAATTATTATTCAAAGATTTTTCAATTATTGTTCCATTAATTTCCAATTATTGTTAAATTATTTTTCAATTATTATTCAATTATTTTTCAATTATTTTTCACATATTTTTCAATTATTTTTCAATTATTTTTCAATTATTATTCAATGATTTTTCAATTATTGTTCAATTATTTTGCAATTATTGTTCAATTATTTTCAATTATTATTCAATTATTTTTCAATTATTTTTCACATATTTTTCAATTATTTTTCAATTATTTTTCAATTTTTTTCTATTTTTTTCAATTATTATTCAATTATTTTTCAATTCTTTTTCACATACTTTTCAATTATTTTTCAATTATTTTTCAATTATTATTCAATGATTTTTCAATTATTGTTCAATTATTTTTCAATTATTGTTCAATTATTTTTCAATTTTTTTCAATTATTATTCAATTATTTTTCAAATATTTTTCAATTATTTTTCAATTATTTTTCAATTATTATTCAGTGATTTTTCAATTATTGTTAAATTATTTTTCAATTATTTTTCAATTTTTTTCAGTTATTTTTCAATTATTTTCCAATTATTTTTCAATTATTTTTCAATTATTTTTCAATTATTATTCAATTATTATTCAAATATTATTCAATTATTTTTCAAATATTTTTCAATTATTTTTCAATTATATTTCAATTATTGTTCAATTATTATTCAATGATTTTTCAATTATTGTTCAATTATTGTTAAATTATTTTCAATTATTTTTCAATTATTGATCAATTATTTTTCAAATATTGTTCAATTATTTTTCAAATATTTTTAAATTATTTTTCAATTATTTTTCAATTATTTTTCAATTATTTTTCAATTATTGTTCAATTATTTTTCAATTATTTTTCAATTATTTTCAGTTATTTTTCAATTATTTTCAATTATTTTCAATTATTTTCAATTATTTTCAATTATTTTCAATTATTTTCAATTATTTTCAATTATTTTCAATTATTTTCAAATTATTTTCAATTATTTTCAATTATTTTCAATCATTTTAAATTATTTTCAATTATTTTTCAATTATTTTCAATTATTTTCAATTATTTTCAATTATTTTCTATTATTTTCAATTATTTTCAATTAAATTATTTTCAATTATTTCCAATTAAATTATTTTCAATTATTTTCAATTATTTTCAATTATTTTCAATTATTTTCAATTATTTTCAAATTATTTTCAATTATTTTCAATTATTTTCAATCATTTTAAATTATTTTCAATTATTTTTCAATTATTTTCAATTATTTTCAATTATTTTCAATTATTTTCTATTATTTTCAATTATTTTCAATTAAATTATTTTCAATTATTTCCAATTAAATTATTTTCAATTATTTTCAATTATTTTCAATTATTTTCAATTATTTTCAATTATTTTCAAATATTTTCAATTATTTTTCAATTATTTTCAATTATTTTCAATCATTTTCAATCATTTTCAATTATTTTTCTATTATTTTCAATTATTTTTAAATTATTTTCAATTATTTTCAATTATTTTCAATTATTTTCAATTATTTTCAATTATTTTCAATTATTTTCAATTATTTTCAATTATTTTCAATTATATTCAATTACTTTTCAATTATTTTTCAATTATTTTTCAATTATTTTCAATTATTTTCAATTAAATTATTATCTATTATTTTCAATTAAATTATTTTCAATTAAATTATTTTCAATTATTTTCAATTAATTTGAATTATTTTCAATTATTTTCAATTATTTTCAATTATTTTTCAATTATTTCTCAAATTTTTTCAATTAGTATTCAATTATTATTCAATTATTTTTCAATTATTTTTCACCTATTTTTCAATTATTTTTCAATTATTTTTCAATTATTATTCAATGATTTTTCAATTATTGTTCAATTATTTATCAATTATTGTTCAATTATTTTTCAATTATTATTCAATTATTTTTCAATTATTTTTCACATATTTTTCAATAATTTGCAATTATTTTTCAATTTTTTTCAATTATTATTCAATTATTTTTCAAATATTTTTCAATTATTTTTCAATTATATTTCAATTATTGTTCAATTATTATTCAATGATTTTTCAATTATTGTTCAATTATTGTTAAATTATTTTCAATTATTTTTCAATTATTGTTCAATTATTTTTCAAATATTGTTCAATTATTTTTCAAATATTTTTAAATTATTTTTCAATTATTTTTCAATTATTTTTCAATTATTTTTCAATTATTTTTCAATTATTGTTCAATTATTTTTCAATTATTTTTCAATTATTTTCAGTTATTTTTCAATTATTTTCAATTATTTTCAATTATTTTCAATTATTTTCAATTATTTTCAATTATTTTCAATTATTTTCAATTATTTTCAATTATTTTCCATTATTTTCAATTATTTTCAATTATTTTCAATTATTTTCAATTATTTTCAATCATTTTAAATTATTTTCAATTATTTTTCAATTATTTTCAATTATTTTCAATTATTTTCAATTATTTTCAATTATTTTCAATTAAATTATTTTCAATTATTTCCAATTAAATTATTTTCAATTATTTTCAATTATTTTCAATTATTTTCAATTATTTTCAATTATTTTTCAATTATTTTCAATTATTTTCAATCATTTTCAATCATTTTCAATTATTTTTCAATTATTTTCAATTATTTTTAAATTATTTTCAATTATTTTCAATTATTTTCAATTATTTTCAATTATTTTCAATTATTTTCAATTGTTTTCAATTATAGTCAATTATATTCAATTATTTTTCAATTATTTTTCAATTATTTTTCAATTATTTTCAATTATTTTCAATTAAATTATTTTCAATTATTTTCAATTAAATTATTTTCAATTAAATTATTTTCAATTATTTTCAATTAATTTCAATTATTTTCAATTATTTTCAATTATTTTCAATTATTTTTCAATTATTTCTCAAATTTTTTCAATTAGTATTAAATTATTTTTCAAATATTTTCAATTATTTTTCAATTATTATTCAATGATTTTTCAATTATTGTTCCATTAATTTCCAATTATTGTTCAATTATTTTTCAATTATTATTAAATTATTTTTCAATTATTTTCAATTATTTTCAATTAAATTATTATCAATTATTTTCAATTAAATTATTTTCAATTAAATTATTTTCAATTATTTTCAATTAATTTCAATTATTTTCAATTATTTTCAATTATTTTCAATTATTTTTCAATTATTTCTCAAATTTTTTCAATTAGTATTCAATTATTTTTCAAATATTTTTCAATTATTTTTCAATTATTATTCAATGATTTTTCAATTATTGTTCCATTAATTTCCAATTATTGTTAAATTATTTTTCAATTATTATTCAATTATTTTTCAATTATTTTTCACATATTTTTCAATTATTTTTCAATTATTATTCAATGATTTTTCAATTATTTTTCAATTATTATTCAATGATTTTTCAATTATTTTCAATTATTTTCAATTATTTTCCATTATTTTCAATTATTTTCAATTATTTTTCAATTATTTTCAATTATTTTCAATCATTTTCAATCATTTTCAATCATTTTTCAATTATTTTGAATTATTTTTAAATTATTTTCAATTATTTTCAATTATTTTCAATTATTTTCAATCATTTTCAATCATTTTCAATTATTTTCAATTATTTTCAATTATTTTCAATTATTTTCAATTATTTTCAATTATTTTCAATTATATTCAATTATTTTTCAATTATTTTTCAATTATTTTGAATTAAATTATTTTAAATTGTTTTCAATTAAATTATTTTCAATTAAATTATTTTCAATTATTTTCAATTAATTTCAATTATTTTCAATTATTTTCAATTATTTTCAATTATTTTTCAATTATTTCTCAAATTTTTTCAATTAGTATTCAATTATTTTTCAAATATTTTTCAATTATTTTTCAATTATTATTCAAATATTTTTCAATTATTGTTCCATTAATTTCCAATTATTGTTCAATTATTTTTCAATTATTATTCAATTATTTTTCAATTATTTTTCACATATTTTTCAATTATTTTTCAATTATTTTTCAATTATTATTCAATGATTTTTCAATTATTGTTCAATTATTTTGCAATTATTGTTCAATTATTTTTCAATTATTATTCAATTATTTTTCAATTATTTTTCACATATTTTTCAATTATTTTTCAATTAACATTCAATTTTTTTCTATTTTTTTCAATTATTATTCAATTATTTTTCAATTCTTTTTCACATACTTTTCAATTATTTTTCAATTATTTTTCAATTATTATTCAATGATTTTTCAATTATTGTTCAATTATTTTTCAATTATTGTTCAATTATTTTTCAATTATTATTCAATTATTTTTCAATTATTTTTCACATATTTTTCAATAATTTGCAATTATTTTTCAATAATTTGCAATTATTTTTCAATTTTTTTCAATTTTTTTCAATTATTATTCAATTATTTTTCAAATATTTTTCAATTATTTTTCAATTATTTTTCAATTATTTTTCAATTATTTTTCAATTATTGTTCAATTATTTTTCAATTATTTTTCAATTATTTTCAGTTATTTTTCAATTATTTTCAATTATTTTCAATTATTTTCAATTATTTTCAATTATTTTCAATTATTTTCAATTATTTTCAATTATTTTCAATTATTTACAAATTATTTTCAATTATTTTCAATTATTTTCAATCATTTTAAATTATTTTCAATTATTTTTCAATTATTTTCAATTATTTTCAATTATTTTCAATTATTTTCTATTATTTTCAATTATTTTCAATTAAATTATTTTCAATTATTTCCAATTAAATTATTTTCAATTATTTTCAATTATTTTCAATTATTTTCAATTATTTTCAAATATTTTCAATTATTTTTCAATTATTTTCAATTATTTTCAATCATTTTCAATCATTTTCAATTATTTTTCAATTATTTTCAATTATTTTTAAATTATTTTCAATTATTTTCAATTATTTTCAATTATTTTCAATTATTTTCAATTATTTTCAATTATTTTCAATTATTTTCAATTATTTTCAATTATATTCAATTACTTTTCAATTATTTTTCAATTATTTTTCAATTATTTTCAATTATTTTCAATTAAATTATTATCAATTATTTTCAATTAAATTATTTTCAATTAAATTATTTTCAATTATTTTCAATTAATTTTAATTATTTTCAATTATTTTCACTTATTTTCAATTATTTTTCAATTATTTCTCAAATTTTTTCAATTAGTATTCAATTATTTTTCAAATATTTTTCAATTATTTTTCAATTATTATTCAATGATTTTTCAATTATTGTTCCATTAATTTCCAATTATTGTTCAATTATTTTTCAATTATTATTCAATTATTTCTCAATTATTTTCAATTATTTTCAATTAAATTATTTTCAATTATTTTCAATTAAATTATTTTCAATTAAATTATTTTCAATTATTTTCATTTAATTTCAATTATTTTCAATTATTTTCAATTATTTTCAATTATTTTTCAATTATTTCTCAAATTTTTTCAATTAGTATTCAATTATTTTTCAAATATTTTTCAATTATTTTTCAATTATTATTCAATGATTTTTCAATTATTGTTCCATTAATTTCCAATTATTGTTAAATTATTTTTCAATTATTATTCAATTATTTTTCAATTATTTTTCACATATTTTTCAATTATTTTTCAATTATTTTTCAATTATTATTCAATGATTTTTCAATTATTGTTCAATTATTTTGCAATTATTGTTCAATTATTTTTCAATTATTATTCAATTATTTTTCAATTATTTTTCACATATTTTTCAATTATTTTTCAATTATTTTTCAATTTTTTTCAATTTTTTTCAATTATTATTCAATTATTTTTCAATTACTTTTCACATATTTTTCAATTATTTTTCAATTATTTTTCAATTATTATTCAATGATTTTTCAATTATTGTTCCATTAATTTCCAATTATAGTTAAATTATTTTCAATTATTTTTCAATTATTGTTCAATTATTTTTCAAATATTGTTCAATTATTTTTCAAATATTTTTAAATTATTTTTCAATTATTTTTCAATTATTTTTCAATTATTTTTCAATTATTTTTCAATAATTGTTCAATTATTTTTCAATTATTTTTCAATTATTTTCAGTTATTTTTCAATTATTTTCAATTATTTTCAATTATTTTCAATTATTTTCAATTATTTTCAATTATTTTCAATTATTTTCCATTATTTTCAATTATTTTCAATTAAATTATTTTCAATTATTTCCAATTAAATTATTTTCAATTATTTTCAATTATTTTCAATTATTTTCAATTATTTTCAATTATTTTCAAATTATTTTCAATTATTTTCAATTATTTTCAATCATTTTAAATTATTTTCAATTATTTTTCAATTATTTTCAATTATTTTTCAATTATTTTCAATTATTTTCAATTATTTTCAATTATTTTCAATTATTTTCTATTATTTTCAATTATTTTCAATTAAATTATTTTCAATTATTTCCAATTAAATTATTTTCAATTATTTTCAATTATTTTCAATTATTTTCAATTATTTTCAAATATTTTCAATTATTTTTCAATTATTTTCAATTATTTTCAATCATTTTCAATCATTTTCAATTATTTTTCAATTATTTTCAATTATTTTTAAATTATTTTCAATTATTTTCAATTATTTTCAATTATTTTCAATTATTTTCAATTATTTTCAATTATTTTCAATTATTTTCAATTATTTTCAATTATTCAATTACTTTTCAATTATTTTTCAATTATTTTTCAATTATTTTTAATTATTTTCAATTAAATTATTATCAATTATTTTCAATTAAATTATTTTCAATTAAATTATTTTCAATTATTTTCAATTAATTTTAATTATTTTGAATTATTTTCAATTATTTTCAATTATTTTTCAATTATTTCTCAAATTTTTTCAATTAGTATTCAATTATTATTCAATTATTTTTCAATTATTTTTCACCTATTTTTCAATTATTTTTCAATTATTTTTCAATTATTATTCAATGATTTTTCAATTATTGTTCAATTATTTATCAATTATTGTTCAATTATTTTTCAATTATTATTCAATTATTTTTCAATTATTTTTCACATATTTTTCAATAATTTGCAATTATTTTTCAATTTTTTTCAATTATTATTCAATTATTTTTCAATTATTTTTCAATTATATTTCAATTATTGTTCAATTATTATTCAATGATTTTTCAATTATTGTTCAATTATTGTTAAATTATTTTCAATTATTTTTCAATTATTGTTCAATTATTTTTCAAATATTGTTCAATTATTTTTCAAATATTTTTAAATTATTTTTCAATTATTTTTCAATTATTTTTCAATTATTTTTCAATTATTTTTCAATTATTGTTCAATTATTTTTCAATTATTTTTCAATTATTTTCAGTTATTTTTCAATTATTTTCAATTATTTTCAATTATTTTCAATTATTTTCAATTATTTTCAATTATTTTCAATTATTTTCAATTATTTTCCATTATTTTCAATTATTTTCAATTATTTTCAATTATTTTCAATTATTTTCAATCATTTTAAATTATTTTCAATTATTTTCAATTATTTTCAATTATTTTCAATTATTTTCAATTAAATTATTTTCAATTATTTCCAATTAAATTATTTTCAATTATTTTCAATTATTTTCAATTATTTTCAATTATTTTCAATTATTTTTCAATTATTTTCAATTATTTTCAATCATTTTCAATCATTTTCAATTATTTTTCAATTATTTTTAAATTATTTTCAATTATTTTCAATTATTTTCAATTATTTTCAATTATTTTCAATTATTTTCAATTATTTTCAATTATTTTTCAATTATTTCTCAAATTTTTTCAATTAGTATTCAATTATTTTTCAAATATTTTTCAATTATTTTTCAATTATTATTCAATGATTTTTCAATTATTGTTCCATTAATTTCCAATTATTGTTCAATTATTTTTCAATTATAATTCAATTATTTTTCAATTATTTTTCACATATTTTTCAATTATTTTTCAATTATTATTCAATGATTTTTCAATTATTTTTCAATTATTATTCAATGATTTTTCAATTATTTTCAATTATTTTCAATTATTTTCAATTATTTTCAATTATTTTCAATTATTTTTCAATTATTTTCAATTATTTTCAATCATTTTCAATCATTTTCAATCATTTTTCAATTATTTTGAATTATTTTTAAATTATTTTCAATTATTTTCAATTATTTTCAATTATTTTCAATCATTTTCAATCATTTTCAATTATTTTCAATTATTTTCAATTATTTTCAATTATTTTCAATTATTTTCAATTAATTTCAATTATATTCAATTATTTTTCAATTATTTTTCAATTATTTTGAATTAAATTATTTTAAATTGTTTTCAATTAAATTATTTTCAATTAAATTATTTTCAATTATTTTCAATTAATTTCAATTATTTTCAATTATTTTCAATTATTTTCAATTATTTTTCAATTATTTCTCAAATTTTTTCAATTAGTATTCAATTATTTTTCAAATATTTTTCAATTATTTTTCAATTATTATTCAAATATTTTTCAATTATTGTTCCATTAATTTCCAATTATTGTTCAATTATTTTTCAATTATTATTCAATTATTTTTCAATTATTTTTCACATATTTTTCAATTATTTTTCAATTATTTTTCAATTATTATTCAATGATTTTTCAATTATTGTTCAATTATTTTGCAATTATTGTTCAATTATTTTTCAATTATTATTCAATTATTTTTCAATTATTTTTCACATATTTTTCAATTATTTTTCAATTAACATTCAATTTTTTTCTATTTTTTTCAATTATTATTCAATTATTTTTCAATTCTTTTTCACATACTTTTCAATTATTTTTCAATTATTTTTCAATTATTATTCAATGATTTTTCAATTATTGTTCAATTATTTTTCAATTATTGTTCAATTATTTTTCAATTATTATTCAATTATTTTTAAATTATTTTTCACATATTTTTCAATAATTTGCAATTATTTTTCAATAATTTGCAATTATTTTTCAATTTTTTTCAATTTTTTTCAATTATTATTCAATTATTTTTCAAATATTTTTCAATTATTTTTCAATTATTTTTCAATTATTTTTCAATTATTTTTCAATTATTGTTCAATTATTTTTCAATTATTTTTCAATTATTTTCAGTTATTTTTCAATTATTTTCAATTATTTTCAATTATTTTCAATTATTTTCAATTATTTTCAATTATTTTCAATTATTTTCAATTATTTTCAACTATTTTCAAATTATTTTCAATTATTTTCAATCATTTTAAATTATTTTCAATTATTTTCAATTATTTTCAATTATTTTCAATTATTTTCTATTATTTTCAATTATTTTCAATTAAATTATTTTCAATTATTTCCAATTAAATTATTTTCAATTATTTTCAATTATTTTCAATTATTTTCAATTATTTTCAATTATTTTCAAATATTTTCAATTATTTTTCAATTATTTTCAATTATTTTCAATCATTTTCAATCATTTTCAATTATTTTTCAATTATTTTCAATTATTTTTAAATTATTTTCAATTATTTTCAATTATTTTCAATTATTTGCAATTATTTTCAATTATTTTCAATTATTTTCAATTATTTTCAATTATATTCAATTACTTTTCAATTATTTTTCAATTATTTTTCAATTATTTTCAATTATTTTCAATTAAATTATTATCAATTATTTTCAATTAAATTATTTTCAATTAAATTATTTTCAATTATTTTCAATTAATTTTAATTATTTTCAATTATTTTCAATTATTTTCAATTATTTTTCAATTATTTCTCAAATTTTTTCAATTAGTATTCAATTATTTTTCAAATATTTTTCAATTATTTTTCAATTATTATTCAATGATTTTTCAATTATTGTTCCATTAATTTCCAATTATTGTTCAATTATTTTTCAATTATTATTCAATTATTTCTCAATTATTTTCAATTATTTTCAATTAAATTATTTTCAATTATTTTCAATTAAATTATTTTCAATTAAATTATTTTCAATTATTTTCATTTAATTTCAATTATTTTCAATTATTTTCAATTATTTTCAATTATTTTTCAATTATTTCTCAAATTTTTTCAATTAGTATTCAATTATTTTTCAAATATTTTTCAATTATTTTTCAATTATTATTCAATGATTTTTCAATTATTGTTCCATTAATTTCCAATTATTGTTAAATTATTTTTCAATTATTATTCAATTATTTTTCAATTATTTTTCACATATTTTTCAATTATTTTTCAATTATTTTTCAATTATTATTCAATGATTTTTCAATTATTGTTCAATTATTTTGCAATTATTGTTCAATTATTTTTCAATTATTATTCAATTATTTTTCAATTATTTTTCACATATTTTTCAATTATTTTTCAATTATTTTTCAATTTTTTTCAATTTTTTTCAATTATTATTCAATTATTTTTCAATTATTTTTCACATATTTTTCAATTATTTTTCAATTATTTTTCAATTATTATTCAATGATTTTTCAATTATTGTTCCATTAATTTCCAATTATAGTTAAATTATTTTCAATTATTTTTCAATTATTGTTCAATTATTTTTCAAATATTGTTCAATTATTTTTCAAATATTTTTAAATTATTTTTCAATTATTTTTCAATTATTTTTCAATTATTTTTCAATTATTTTTCAATTATTGTTCAATTATTTTTCAATTATTTTTCAATTATTTTCAGTTATTTTTCAATTATTTTCAATTATTTTCAATTATTTTCAATTATTTTCAATTATTTTCAATTATTTTCAATTATTTTCCATTATTTTCAATTATTTTCAATTATTTTCAATTATTTTCAATTATTTTCAATTATTTTAAATCATTTTAAATTATTTTCAATTATTTTTCAATTATTTTCAATTATTTTCAATTATTTTCAATTATTTTCAATTATTTTCAATTAAATTATTTTGAATTATTTCCAATTAAATTATTTTCAATTATTTTCAATTATTTTCAATTATTTTCAATTATTTTCAATTATTTTCAATTATTTTCAATCATTTTAAATTATTTTCAATTATTTTTCAAATATTTTCAGTTATTTTTCAATTATTTTCAATTATTTTTCAATTATTTTTCACATATTTTTCAATAATTTGCAATTATTTTTCAATTTTTTTCAATTTTTTTCAATTATTATTCAATTATTTTTCAAATATTTTTCAATTATTTTTCAATTATATTTCAATTATTGTTCAATTATTATTCAATGATTTTTCAATTATTGTTCAATTATTTTTAAATTATTTTCAATTATTTTCAATTATTTTCAATTATTTTCAATTATTTTCAATTATTTTCAATTATTTTCAATTATATTCAATTATTTTCAATTATTTTAAATTATTTTCAATCATTTTAAATTATTTTCAATTATTTTTCAATTATTTTCAATTATTTTTCAATTATTTTCAATTATTTTCAATTATTTTCAATAATTTTCAATTATTTTCAATTATTTTCAATTATTTTCAAGTATTTTTCAATTATTTTCAATTATTTTCAATCATTTTCAATTATTTTCAATTATTTTCAATTATTTTCAATTATTTTTCAATTATTTTTCAATTATTTTCAATTAAATTATTTTAAATTGTTTTCAATTAAATTATTTTCAATTAAATTATTTTCAATTTATTTCAATTAATTTCAATTATTTTCAATTATTTTCAATTATTTTCAATTATTTTTCCATTATTTCTCAAATTTTTTCAATTAGTATTCAATTATTTTTCAAATATTTTTCAATTATTTTTCAATTATTATTCAATGATTTTACAATTATTGTTCCATTAATTTCCAATTATTGTTCAATTATTTTTCAATTATTATTCAATTATTTTTCAATTATTTTTCACATATTTTTCAATTATTTTTCAATTATTTTTCACTTATTTTTCAATGATTTTTCAATTATTGTTCAATTATTTTTCAATTATTGTTCAATTATTTTCCAATTATTATTCAATTATTTTTCAATTATTTTTCACATATTTTTCAATTATTTTTCAATTATTTTTCAATTTTTTTCAATTATTTTCAATTATTATTCAATTATTTTTCAATTATTTTTCACCTATTTTTCAATTATTTTTCAATTATTTTTCAATTATTATTCAATGATTTTTCAATTATTGTTCAATTATTTATCAATTATTGTTCAATTATTTTTCAATTATTATTAAATTATTTTTCAATTATTTTTCACATATTTTTCAATAATTTGCAATTATTTTTCAATTTTTTTCAATTATTATTCAATTATTTTTCAAATATTTTTCAATTATTTTTCAATTATATTTCAATTATTGTTCAATTATTATTCAATGATTTTTCAATTATTGTTCAATTATTGTTAAATTATTTTCAATTATTTTTCAATTATTGTTCAATTATTTTTCAAATATTGTTCAATTATTTTTCAAATATTTTTAAATTATTTTTCAATTATTTTTCAATTATTTTTCAATTATTTTTCAATTATTTTTCAATTATTGTTCAATTATTTTTCAATTATTTTTCAATTATTTTCAGTTATTTTTCAATTATTTTCAATTATTTTCAATTATTTTCAATTATTTTCAATTATTTTCAATTATTTTCAATTATTTTCAATTATTTTCCATTATTTTCAATTATTTTCAATTATTTTCAATTATTTTCAATTATTTTCAATCATTTTAAATTATTTTCAATTATTTTTCAATTATTTTCAATTATTTTCATTTATTTTCAATTATTTTCAATTATTTTCAATTAAATTATTTTCAATTATTTCCAATTAAATTATTTTCAATTATTTTCAATTATTTTCAATTATTTTCAATTATTTTCAATTATTTTTCAATTATTTTCAATTATTTTCAATCATTTTCAATCATTTTCAATTATTTTTCAATTATTTTCAATTATTTTTAAATTATTTTCAATTATTTTCAATTATTTTCAATTATTTTCAATTATTTTCAATTATTTTCAATTGTTTTCAATTATTTTCAATTATATTCAATTATTTTTCAATTATTTTTCAATTATTTTTCAATTATTTTCAATTATTTTTCAATTATTGTTCAATTATTTATCAATTATTGTTCAATTATTTTTCAATTATTATTCAATTATTTTTCAATTATTTTTCACATATTTTTCAATAATTTGCAATTATTTTTCAATTTTTTTCAATTATTATTCAATTATTTTTCAAATATTTTTCAATTATTTTTCAATTATATTTCAATTATTGTTCAATTATTATTCAATGATTTTTCAATTATTGTTCAATTATTGTTAAATTATTTTCAATTATTTTTCAATTATTGTTCAATTATTTTTCAAATATTGTTCAATTATTTTTCAAATATTTTTAAATTATTTTTCAATTATTTTTCAATTATTTTTCAATTATTTTTCAATTATTTTTCAATTATTGTTCAATTATTTTTCAATTATTTTTCAATTATTTTCAGTTATTTTTCAATTATTTTCAATTATTTTCAATTATTTTCAATTATTTTCAATTATTTTCAATTATTTTCAATTATTTTCAATTATTTTCCATTATTTTCAATTATTTTCAATTATTTTCAATTATTTTCAATTATTTTCAATCATTTTAAATTATTTTCAATTATTTTTCAATTATTTTCAATTATTTTCAATTATTTTCAATTATTTTCAATTATTTTCAATTATTTTCAATTAAATTATTTTCAATTATTTCCAATTAAATTATTTTCAATTATTTTCAATTATTTTCAATTATTTTCAATCATTTTAAATTATTTTCAATTATTTTTCAATTATTTTCAATTATTTTCAATTATTTTCAATTAAATTATTTTCAATTATTTCCAATTAAATTATTTTCAATTATTTTCAATTATTTTCAATTATTTTCAATTATTTTCAATTATTTTTCAATTATTTTCAATTATTTTCAATCATTTTCAATCATTTTCAATTATTTTTCAATTATTTTCAATTATTTTTAAATTATTTTCAATTATTTTCAATTATTTTCAATTATTTTCAATTATTTTCAATTATTTTCAATTGTTTTCAATTATTTTCAATTATTTTTCAATTATTTTCAATTAAATTATTTTAAATTGTTTTCAATTAAATTATTTTCAATTAAATTATTTTCAATTTATTTCAATTAATTTCAATTATTTTCAATTATTTTCAATTATTTTCAATTATTTTTCCATTATTTCTCAAATTTTTTCAATTAGTATTCAATTATTTTTCAAATATTTTTCAATTATTTTTCAATTATTATTCAATGATTTTACAATTATTGTTCCATTAATTTCCAATTATTGTTCAATTATTTTTCAATTATTATTCAATTATTTTTCAATTATTTTCAATTATTTTCAATTAAATTATTATCAATTATTTTCAATTAAATTATTTTCAATTAAATTATTTTCAATTATTTTCAATTAATTTCAATTATTTTCAATTATTTTCAATTATTTTCAATTATTTTCAATTATTTCTCAAATTTTTTCAATTAGTATTCAATTATTTTTCAAATATTTTTCAATTATTTTTCAATTATTATTCAATGATTTTTCAATTATTGTTCCATTAATTTCCAATTATTGTTCAATTATTTTTCAATTATTATTCAATTATTTCTCAATTATTTTCAATTATTTTCAATTAAATTATTTTCAATTATTTTCAATTAAATTATTTTCAATTATTTTCAATTAAATTATTTTCAATTATTTTCATTTAATTTCAATTATTTTCAATTATTTTCAATTATTTTCAATTATTTTTCAATTATTTCTCAAATTTTTTCAATTAGTATTCAATTATTTTTCAAATATTTTTCAATTATTTTTCAATTATTATTCAATGATTTTTCAATTATTGTTCCATTAATTTCCAATTATTGTTAAATTATTTTTCAATTATTATTCAATTATTTTTCAATTATTTTTCACATATTTTTCAATTATTTTTCAATTATTTTTCAATTATTATTCAATGATTTTTCAATTATTGTTCAATTATTTTGCAATTATTGTTCAATTATTTTTCAATTATTATTCAATTATTTTTCAATTATTTTTCACATATTTTTCAATTATTTTTCAATTATTTTTCAATTTTTTTCAATTTTTTTCAATTATTATTCAATTATTTTTCAATTATTTTTCACATATTTTTCAATTATTTTTCAATTATTTTTCAATTATTATTCAATGATTTTTCAATTATTGTTCCATTAATTTCCAATTATAGTTAAATTATTTTCAATTATTTTTCAATTATTTTTCAATTATTGTTCAATTATTTTTCAAATATTGTTCAATTATTTTTCAAATATTTTTAAATTATTTTTCAATTATTTTTCAATTATTTTTCAATTATTTTTCAATTATTTTTCAATTATTGTTCAATTATTTTTCAATTATTTTTCAATTATTTTCAATTATTTTCAATTATTTTCAATTATTTTCAATTATTTTCAATTATTTTCAATTATTTTCCATTATTTTCAATTATTTTCAATTATTTTCAATTATTTTCAATTATTTTCAATTATTTTAAATCATTTTAAATTATTTTCAATTATTTTTCAATTATTTTCAATTATTTTCAATTATTTTCAATTATTTTCAATTATTTTCAATTAAATTATTTTGAATTATTTCCAATTAAATTATTTTCAATTATTTTCAATTATTTTCAATTATTTTCAATTATTTTCAATTATTTTCAATCATTTTAAATTATTTTCAATTATTTTTCAAATATTTTCAGTTATTTTTCAATTATTTTCAATTATTTTTCAATTATTTTTCACATATTTTTCAATAATTTGCAATTATTTTTCAATTTTTTTCAATTTTTTTCAATTATTATTCAATTATTTTTCAAATATTTTTCAATTATTTTTCAATTATATTTCAATTATTGTTCAATTATTATTCAATGATTTTTCAATTATTGTTCAATTATTTTTAAATTATTTTCAATTATTTTCAATTATTTTCAATTATTTTCAATTATTTTCAATTATTTTCAATTATTTGCAATTATATTCAATTATTTTCAATTATTTTAAATTATTTTCAATCATTTTAAATTATTTTCAATTATTTTTCAATTATTTTCAATTATTTTTCAATTATTTTCAATTATTTTCAATTATTTTCAATAATTTTCAATTATTTTCAATTATTTTCAATTATTTTCAAGTATTTTTCAATTATTTTCAATTATTTTCAATCATTTTCAATTATTTTCAATTATTTTCAATTATTTTCAATTATTTTTCAATTATTTTTCAATTATTTTCAATTAAATTATTTTAAATTGTTTTCAATTAAATTATTTTCAATTAAATTATTTTCAATTTATTTCAATTAATTTCAATTATTTTCAATTATTTTCAATTATTTTCAATTATTTTTCCATTATTTCTCAAATTTTTTCAATTAGTATTCAATTATTTTTCAAATATTTTTCAATTATTTTTCAATTATTATTCAATGATTTTACAATTATTGTTCCATTAATTTCCAATTATTGTTCAATTATTTTTCAATTATTATTCAATTATTTTTCAATTATTTTTCACATATTTTTCAATTATTTTTCAATTATTTTTCACTTATTTTTCAATGATTTTTCAATTATTGTTCAATTATTTTTCAATTATTGTTCAATTATTTTCCAATTATTATTCAATTATTTTTCAATTATTTTTCACATATTTTTCAATTATTTTTCAATTATTTTTCAATTTTTTTCAATTATTTTCAATTATTATTCAATTATTTTTCAATTATTTTTCACCTATTTTTCAATTATTTTTCAATTATTTTTCAATTATTATTCAATGATTTTTCAATTATTGTTCAATTATTTATCAATTATTGTTCAATTATTTTTCAATTATTATTAAATTATTTTTCAATTATTTTTCACATATTTTTCAATAATTTGCAATTATTTTTCAATTTTTTTCAATTATTATTCAATTATTTTTCAAATATTTTTCAATTATTTTTCAATTATATTTCAATTATTGTTCAATTATTATTCAATGATTTTTCAATTATTGTTCAATTATTGTTAAATTATTTTCAATTATTTTTCAATTATTGTTCAATTATTTTTCAAATATTGTTCAATTATTTTTCAAATATTTTTAAATTATTTTTCAATTATTTTTCAATTATTTTTCAATTATTTTTCAATTATTTTTCAATTATTGTTCAATTATTTTTCAATTATTTTTCAATTATTTTCAGTTATTTTTCAATTATTTTCAATTATTTTCAATTATTTTCAATTATTTTCAATTATTTTCAATTATTTTCAATTATTTTCAATTATTTTCCATTATTTTCAATTATTTTCAATTATTTTCAATTATTTTCAATTATTTTCAATCATTTTAAATTATTTTCAATTATTTTTCAATTATTTTCAATTATTTTCAATTATTTTCAATTATTTTCAATTATTTTCAATTAAATTATTTTCAATTATTTCCAATTAAATTATTTTCAATTATTTTCAATTATTTTCAATTATTTTCAATTATTTTCAATTATTTTTCAATTATTTTCAATTATTTTCAATCATTTTCAATCATTTTCAATTATTTTCCATTATTTTCAATTATTTTCAATTATTTTCAATTATTTTCAATTATTTTCAATTATTTTAAATCATTTTAAATTATTTTCAATTATTTTTCAATTATTTTCAATTATTTTCAATTATTTTCAATTATTTTCAATTATTTTCAATTAAATTATTTTGAATTATTTCCAATTAAATTATTTTCAATTATTTTCAATTATTTTCAATTATTTTCAATTATTTTCAATTATTTTCAATCATTTTAAATTATTTTCAATTATTTTTCAAATATTTTCAGTTATTTTTCAATTATTTTCAATTATTTTTCAATTATTTTTCACATATTTTTCAATAATTTGCAATTATTTTTCAATTTTTTTCAATTTTTTTCAATTATTATTCAATTATTTTTCAAATATTTTTCAATTATTTTTCAATTATATTTCAATTATTGTTCAATTATTATTCAATGATTTTTCAATTATTGTTCAATTATTTTTAAATTATTTTCAATTATTTTCAATTATTTTCAATTATTTTCAATTATTTTCAATTATTTTCAATTATTTTCAATTATATTCAATTATTTTCAATTATTTTAAATTATTTTCAATCATTTTAAATTATTTTCAATTATTTTTCAATTATTTTCAATTATTTTTCAATTATTTTCAATTATTTTCAATTATTTTCAATAATTTTCAATTATTTTCAATTATTTTCAATTATTTTCAAGTATTTTTCAATTATTTTCAATTATTTTCAATCATTTTCAATTATTTTCAATTATTTTCAATTATTTTCAATTATTTTTCAATTATTTTTCAATTATTTTCAATTAAATTATTTTAAATTGTTTTCAATTAAATTATTTTCAATTAAATTATTTTCAATTTATTTCAATTAATTTCAATTATTTTCAATTATTTTCAATTATTTTCAATTATTTTTCCATTATTTCTCAAATTTTTTCAATTAGTATTCAATTATTTTTCAAATATTTTTCAATTATTTTTCAATTATTATTCAATGATTTTACAATTATTGTTCCATTAATTTCCAATTATTGTTCAATTATTTTTCAATTATTATTCAATTATTTTTCAATTATTTTTCACATATTTTTCAATTATTTTTCAATTATTTTTCACTTATTTTTCAATGATTTTTCAATTATTGTTCAATTATTTTTCAATTATTGTTCAATTATTTTCCAATTATTATTCAATTATTTTTCAATTATTTTTCACATATTTTTCAATTATTTTTCAATTATTTTTCAATTTTTTTCAATTATTTTCAATTATTATTCAATTATTTTTCAATTATTTTTCACCTATTTTTCAATTATTTTTCAATTATTTTTCAATTATTATTCAATGATTTTTCAATTATTGTTCAATTATTTATCAATTATTGTTCAATTATTTTTCAATTATTATTAAATTATTTTTCAATTATTTTTCACATATTTTTCAATAATTTGCAATTATTTTTCAATTTTTTTCAATTATTATTCAATTATTTTTCAAATATTTTTCAATTATTTTTCAATTATATTTCAATTATTGTTCAATTATTATTCAATGATTTTTCAATTATTGTTCAATTATTGTTAAATTATTTTCAATTATTTTTCAATTATTGTTCAATTATTTTTCAAATATTGTTCAATTATTTTTCAAATATTTTTAAATTATTTTTCAATTATTTTTCAATTATTTTTCAATTATTTTTCAATTATTTTTCAATTATTGTTCAATTATTTTTCAATTATTTTTCAATTATTTTCAGTTATTTTTCAATTATTTTCAATTATTTTCAATTATTTTCAATTATTTTCAATTATTTTCAATTATTTTCAATTATTTTCAATTATTTTCCATTATTTTCAATTATTTTCAATTATTTTCAATTATTTTCAATTATTTTCAATCATTTTAAATTATTTTCAATTATTTTTCAATTATTTTCAATTATTTTCAATTATTTTCAATTATTTTCAATTATTTTCAATTAAATTATTTTCAATTATTTCCACTTAAATTATTTTCAATTATTTTCAATTATTTTCAATTATTTTCAATTATTTTCAATTATTTTTCAATTATTTTCAATTATTTTCAATCATTTTCAATCATTTTCAATTATTTTTCAATTATTTTCAATTATTTTTAAATTATTTTCAATTATTTTCAATTATTTTCAATTATTTTCAATTATTTTCAATTATTTTCAATTGTTTTCAATTATTTTCAATTATATTCAATTATTTTTCAATTATTTTTCAATTTTTTTTCAATTATTTTCAATTATTTTTCAATTATTGTTCAATTATTTATCAATTATTGTTCAATTATTTTTCAATTATTATTCAATTATTTTTCAATTATTTTTCACATATTTTTCAATAATTTGCAATTATTTTTCAATTTTTTTCAATTATTATTCAATTATTTTTCAAATATTTTTCAATTATTTTTCAATTATATTTCAATTATTGTTCAATTATTATTCAATGATTTTTCAATTATTGTTCAATTATTGTTAAATTATTTTCAATTATTTTTCAATTATTGTTCAATTATTTTTCAAATATTGTTCAATTATTTTTCAAATATTTTTAAATTATTTTTCAATTATTTTTCAATTATTTTTCAATTATTTTTCAATTATTTTTCAATTATTGTTCAATTATTTTTCAATTATTTTTCAATTATTTTCAGTTATTTTTCAATTATTTTCAATTATTTTCAATTATTTTCAATTATTTTCAATTATTTTCAATTATTTTCAATTATTTTCAATTATTTTCAATTATTTTCCATTATTTTCAATTATTTTCAATTATTTTCAATTATTTTCAATTATTTTCAATCATTTTAAATTATTTTCAATTATTTTTCAATTATTTTCAATTATTTTCAATTATTTTCAATTATTTTCAATTATTTTCAATTAAATTATTTTCAATTATTTCCAATTAAATTATTTTCAATTATTTTCAATTATTTTCAATTATTTTCAATCATTTTAAATTATTTTCAATTATTTTTCAATTATTTTCAATTATTTTCAATTATTTTCAATTATTTTCAATTAAATTATTTTCAATTATTTCCAATTAAATTATTTTCAATTATTTTCAATTATTTTCAATTATTTTAAATTATTTTCAATTATTTTTCAATTATTTTCAATTATTTTCAATCATTTTCAATCATTTTCAATTATTTTTCAATTATTTTCAATTATTTTTAAATTATTTTCAATTATTTTCAATTATTTTCAATTATTTTCAATTATTTTCAATTATTTTCAATTGTTTTCAATTATTTTCAATTATTTTTCAATTATTTTCAATTAAATTATTTTAAATTGTTTTCAATTAAATTATTTTCAATTAAATTATTTTCAATTTATTTCAATTAATTTCAATTATTTTCAATTATTTTCAATTATTTTCAATTATTTTTCCATTATTTCTCAAATTTTTTCAATTAGTATTCAATTATTTTTCAAATATTTTTCAATTATTTTTCAATTATTATTCAATGATTTTACAATTATTGTTCCATTAATTTCCAATTATTGTTCAATTATTTTTCAATTATTATTCAATTATTTTTCAATTATTTTCAATTATTTTCAATTAAATTATTATCAATTATTTTCAATTAAATTATTTTCAATTAAATTATTTTCAATTATTTTCAATTAATTTCAATTATTTTCAATTATTTTCAATTATTTTCAATTATTTTCAATTATTTTTCAATTATTTCTCAAATTTTTTCAATTAGTATTCAATTATTTTTCAAATATTTTTCAATTATTTTTCAATTATTATTCAATGATTTTTCAATTATTGTTCCATTAATTTCCAATTATTGTTCAATTATTTTTCAATTATTATTCAATTATTTTTCAATTATTTTTCACATATTTTTCAATTATTTTTCAATTATTATTCAATGATTTTTCAATTATTTTTCAATTATTATTCAATGATTTTTCAATTATTTTCAATTATTTTCAATTATTTTCAATTATTTTCAATTATTTTCAATTATTTTTCAATTATTTTCAATTATTTTCAATCATTTTCAATCATTTTCAATCATTTTTCAATTATTTTGAATTATTTTTAAATTATTTTCAATTATTTTCAATTATTTTCAATTATTTTCAATCATTTTCAATCATTTTCAATTATTTTCAATTATTTTCAATTATTTTCAATTATTTTCAATTATTTTCAATTAATTTCAATTATATTCAATTATTTTTCAATTATTTTTCAATTATTTTGAATTAAATTATTTTAAATTGTTTTCAATTAAATTATTTTCAATTAAATTATTTTCAATTATTTTCAATTAATTTCAATTATTTTCAATTATTTTCAATTATTTTCAATTATTTTCAATTATTTTTCAATTATTTCTCAAATTTTTTCAATTAGTATTCAATTATTTTTCAAATATTTTTCAATTATTTTTCAATTATTATTCAAATATTTTTCAATTATTGTTCCATTAATTTCCAATTATTGTTCAATTATTTTTCAATTATTATTCAATTATTTTTCAATTATTTTTCACATATTTTTCAATTATTTTTCAATTATTTTTCAATTATTATTCAATGATTTTTCAATTATTGTTCAATTATTTTGCAATTATTGTTCAATTATTTTTCAATTATTATTCAATTATTTTTCAATTATTTTTCACATATTTTTCAATAATTTGCAATTATTTTTCAATAATTTGCAATTATTTTTCAATTTTTTTCAATTTTTTTCAATTATTATTCAATTATTTTTCAAATATTTTTCAATTATTTTTCAATTATTTTCAGTTATTTTTCAATTATTTTCAATTATTTTCAATTATTTTCAATTATTTTCAATTATTTTCAATTATTTTCAATTATTTTCCATTATTTTCAATTATTTTCAATTATTTTCAATTATTTTCAATTATTTTCAATTATTTTCAATCATTTTAAATTATTTTCAATTATTTTTCAATTATTTTCAATTATTTTCAATTATTTTCAATTATTTTCAATTATTTTCAATTAAATTATTTTGAATTATTTCCAATTAAATTATTTTCAATTATTTTCAATTATTTTCAATTATTTTCAATTATTTTCAATTATTTTCAATCATTTTAAATTATTTTCAATTATTTTTCAAATATTTTCAGTTATTTTTCAATTATTTTCAATTATTTTTCAATTATTTTTCACATATTTTTCAATAATTTGCAATTATTTTTCAATTTTTTTCAATTTTTTTCAATTATTATTCAATTATTTTTCAAATATTTTTCAATTATTTTTCAATTATATTTCAATTATTGTTCAATTATTATTCAATGATTTTTCAATTATTGTTCAATTATTTTTAAATTATTTTCAATTATTTTCAATTATTTTCAATTATTTTCAATTATTTTCAATCATTTTAAATTATTTTCAATTATTTTTCAATTATTTTCAGTTATTTTTCAATTATTTTCAATTATTTTTCAATTATTTTCAATTATTTTCAATTATTTTCAATTATTTTCAATTATTTTCAATTATATTCAATTATTTTCAATTATTTTAAATTATTTTCAATCATTTTAAATTATTTTCAATTATTTTTCAATTATTTTCAATTATTTTCAATTATTTTCAATAATTTTCAATTATTTTCAATTATTTTCAATTATTTTCAAGTATTTTTCAATTATTTTCAATTATTTTCAATCATTTTCAATTATTTTCAATTATTTTCAATTATTTTCAATTATTTTTCAATTATTTTTCAATTATTTTCAATTAAATTATTTTAAATTGTTTTCAATTAAATTATTTTCAATTAAATTATTTTCAATTTATTTCAATTAATTTCAATTATTTTCAATTATTTTCAATTATTTTCAATTATTTTTCCATTATTTCTCAAATTTTTTCAAATAGTATTCAATTATTTTTCAAATATTTTTCAATTATTTTTCAATTATTATTCAATGATTTTACAATTATTGTTCCATTAATTTCCAATTATTGTTCAATTATTTTTCAATTATTATTCAATTATTTTTCAATTATTTTTCACATATTTTTCAATTATTTTTCAATTATTTTTCACTTATTTTTCAATGATTTTTCAATTATTGTTCAATTATTTTTCAATTATTGTTCAATTATTTTTCAATTATTATTCAATTATTTTTCAATTATTTTTCACATATTTTTCAATTATTTTTCAATTATTTTTCAATTTTTTTCAATTTTTTTCAATTATTATTCAATTATTTTTCAATTATTTTTCACCTATTTTTCAATTATTTTTCAATTTTTTTTCAATTATTATTCAATGATTTTTCAATTATTGTTCAATTATTTATCAATTATTGTTCAATTATTTTTCAATTATTATTCAATTATTTTTCAATTATTTTTCACATATTTTTCAATAATTTGCAATTATTTTTCAATTTTTTTCAATTATTATTCAATTATTTTTCAAATATTTTTCAATTATTTTTCAATTATATTTCAATTATTGTTCAATTATTATTCAATGATTTTTCAATTATTGTTCAATTATTGTTAAATTATTTTCAATTATTTTTCAATTATTGTTCAATTATTTTTCAAATATTGTTCAATTATTTTTCAAATATTTTTAAATTATTTTTCAATTATTTTTCAATTATTTTTCAATTATTTTTCAATTATTTTTCAATTATTGTTCAATTATTTTTCAATTATTTTTCAATTATTTTCAGTTATTTTTCAATTATTTTCAATTATTTTCAATTATTTTCAATTATTTTCAATTATTTTCAATTATTTTCAATTATTTTCAATTATTTTCCATTATTTTCAATTATTTTCAATTATTTTCAATTATTTTCAATCATTTTAAATTATTTTCAATTATTTTTCAATTATTTTCAATTATTTTCAATTATTTTCAATTATTTTCAATTATTTTCAATTAAATTATTTTCAATTATTTCCAATTAAATTATTTTCAATTATTTTCAATTATTTTCAATTATTTTCAATTATTTTCAATTATTTTTCAATTATTTTCAATTATTTTCAATTATTTTCAATCATTTTCAATCATTTTCAATTATTTTTCAATTATTTTCAATTATTTTTAAATTATTTTCAATTATTTTCAATTATTTTCAATTATTTTCAATTATTTTCAATTATTTTCAATTGTTTTCAATTATTTTCAATTATATTCAATTATTTTTCAATTATTTTTCAATTATTTTTCAATTATTTTCAATTATTATTCAATTATTGTTCAATTATTTATCAATTATTGTTCAATTATTTTTCAATTATTATTCAATTATTTTTCAATTATTTTTCACATATTTTTCAATAATTTGCAATTATTTTTCAATTTTTTTCAATTATTATTCAATTATTTTTCAAATATTTTTCAATTATTTTTCAATTATATTTCAATTATTGTTCAATTATTATTCAATGATTTTTCAATTATTGTTCAATTATTGTTAAATTATTTTCAATTATTTTTCAATTATTGTTCAATTATTTTTCAAATATTGTTCAATTATTTTTCAAATATTTTTAAATTATTTTTCAATTATTTTTCAATTATTTTTCAATTATTTTTCAATTATTTTTCAATTATTGTTCAATTATTTTTCAATTATTTTTCAATTATTTTCAGTTATTTTTCAATTATTTTCAATTATTTTCAATTATTTTCAATTATTTTCAATTATTTTCAATTATTTTCAATTATTTTCAATTATTTTCCATTATTTTCAATTATTTTCAATTATTTTCAATTATTTTCAATTATTTTCAATCATTTTAAATTATTTTCAATTATTTTTCAATTATTTTCAATTATTTTCAATTATTTTCAATTATTTTCAATTATTTTCAATTAAATTATTTTCAATTATTTCCAATTAAATTATTTTCAATTATTTTCAATTATTTTCAATTATTTTCAATTATTTTCAATTATTTTTCAATTATTTTCAATTATTTTCAATCATTTTCAATCATTTTCAATTATTTTTCAATTATTTTCAATTATTTTTAAACTATTTTCAATTATTTTCAATTATTTTCAATTATTTTCAATTATTTTCAATTATTTTCAATTGTTTTCAATTATTTTCAATTATATTCAATTATTTTTCAATTATTTTTCAATTATTTTTCAATTATTTTCAATTATTTTCAATTAAATTATTTTCAATTATTTTCAATTAAATTATTTTCAATTAAATTATTTTCAATTATTTTCAATTAATTTCAATTATTTTCAATTATTTTCAATTATTTTCAATTATTTTTCAATTATTTCTCAAATTTTTTCAATTAGTATTAAATTATTTTTCAAATATTTTTCAATTATTTTTCAATTATTATTCAATGATTTTTCAATTATTGTTCCATTAATTTCCAATTATTGTTCAATTATTTTTCAATTATTATTCAATTATTTTTCAATTATTTTCAATTATTTTCAATTAAATTATTATCAATTATTTTCAATTAAATTATTTTCAATTAAATTATTTTCAATTATTTTCAATTAATTTCAATTATTTTCAATTATTTTCAATTATTTTTCAATTATTTCTCAAATTTTTTCAATTAGTATTCAATTATTTTTCAAATATTTTTCAATTATTTTTCAATTATTATTCAATGATTTTTCAATTATTGTTCCATTAATTTCCAATTATTGTTCAATTATTTTTCAATTATTATTCAATTATTTTTCAATTATTTTTCACATATTTTTCAATTATTTTTCAATTATTTTTCAATTATTATTCAATGATTTTTCAATTATTGTTCAATTATTTTGCAATTATTGTTCAATTATTTTTCAATTATTATTCAATTATTTTTCAATTATTTTTCACATATTTTTCAATTATTTTTCAATTAACATTCAATTTTTTTCTATTTTTTTCAATTATTATTCAATTATTTTTCAATTCTTTTTCACATACTTTTCAATTATTTTTCAATTATTTTTCAATTATTATTCAATGATTTTTCAATTATTGTTCAATTATTTTTCAATTATTGTTCAATTATTTTTCAATTATTATTCAATTATTTTTCAATTATTTTTCACATATTTTTCAATAATTTGCAATTATTTTTCAATTTTTTTCAATTTTTTTCAATTATTATTCAATTATTTTTCAAATATTTTTCAATTATTTTTCAATTATTTTTCAATTATTATTCAATGATTTTTCAATTATTGTTCAATTATTTTTCAATTATATTTCAATTATTTTCAGTTATTTTTCAATTATTTTCCAATTATTTCTCAATTATTTTTCAATTATTTTTCAATTATTATTCAATTAATATTCAATTATTATTCAATTATTGTTCAATTATTATTCAATGATTTTTCAATTATTGTTCAATTATTGTTAAATTATTTTCAATTATTTTTCAATTATTGTTCAATTATTTTTCAAATATTGTTCAATTATTTTTCAAATATTTTTAAATTATTTTTCAATTATTTTTCAATTATTTTTCAATTATTTTTCAATTATTGTTCAATTATTTTTCAATTATTTTTCAATTATTTTCAGTTATATTTCAATTATTTTCAATTATTTTCAATTATTTTCAATTATTTTCAATTATTATCAATTATTTTCAATTATTTTCAATTATTTTCAATTATTTTCAATTATTTTCAATTATTTTCAATCATTTTAAATTATTTTCAATTATTTTTCAATTATTTTCAATTATTTTCAATTATTTTCAATTATTTTCAATTATTTTCAATTATTTTCAATTAAATTATTTTCAATTATTTCCAATTAAATTATTTTCAATTATTTTCAATTATTTTCAATTATTTTCAATTATTTTCAATTATTTTCAATTATTTTCAATTATTTTCAATTATTTTCAATTATTTTCAATCATTTTAAATTATTTTCAATTATTTTTCAATTATTTTCAATTATTTTCAATTATTTTCAATTATTTTCAATTATTTTCAATTATTTTCAATTAAATTATTTTCAATTATTTCCAATTAAATTATTTTCAATTATTTTCAATTATTTTCAATTATTTTCAATTATTTTCAATTATTTTCAATTATTTTCAATTATTTTCAATTATTTTCAATTATTTTCAATTAAATTATTTTCAATTATTTCCAATTAAATTATTTTCAATTATTTTCAATTATTTTCAATTATTTTCAATTATTTTCAATTATTTTCAATTATTTTTCAATTACTTTCAATTATTTTCAATCATTTTCAATCATTTTCAATTATTTTTCAATTACTTTCAATTATTTTCAATCATTTTCAATCATTTTCAATTATTTTTCAATTATTTTCAATTATTTTTAAATTATTTTCAATTATTTTCAATTATTTTCAATTATTTTCAATTATTTTCAATTATTTTCAATTATTTTCAATTATTTCCAATTATTTTCAATTATTTTCAATTATTTTCAATTATTTTCAATTATTTTCAATTATATTCAATTATTTTTCAATTATTTTTCAATTATTTTTCAATTATTTTCAATTATTTTCAATTAAATTATTATCAATTATTTTCAATTAAATTATTTTCAATTATTTTCAATTAATTTCAATTATTTTCAATTATTTTCAATTATTTTCAATTATTTTTCAATTATTTCTCAAATTTTTTCAATTAGTATTCAATTATTTTTCAAATATTTTTCAATTATTTTTCAATTATTATTCAATGATTTTTCAATTATTGTTCCATTAATTTCCAATTATTGTTAAATTATTTTTCAATTATTATTCAATTATTTCTCAATTATTTTCAATTATTTTCAATTAAATTATTTTCAATTATTTTCAATTGAATTATTTTCAATTAAATTATTTTCAATTATTTTAATTTAATTTCAATTATTTTCAATTATTTTCAATTATTTTCAATTATTTTTCAATTATTTCTCAAATTTTTTCAATTAGTATTCAATTATTTTTCAAATATTTTTCAATTATTTTTCAATTATTATTCAATGATTTTTCAATTATTGTTCCATTAATTTCCAATTATTGTTAAATTATTTTTCAATTATTATTCAATTATTTTTCAATTATTTTTCACATATTTTTCAATTATTTTTCAATTATTTTTCAATTATTATTCAATGATTTTTCAATTATTGTTCAATTATTTTGCAATTATTGTTCAATTATTTTTCAATTATTATTCAATTATTTTTCAATTATTTTTCACATATTTTTCAATTATTTTTCAATTTTTTTCAATTTTTTTCAATTATTATTCAATTATTTTTCAATTATTTTTCACATATTTTTCAATTATTTTTCAATTATTTTTCAATTATTATTCAATGATTTTTCAATTATTGTTCCATTAATTTCCAATTATAGTTAAATTATTTTCAATTATTTTTCAATTATTGTTCAATTATTTTTCAAATATTGTTCAATTATTTTTCAAATATTTTTAAATTATTTTTCAATTATTTTTCAATTATTTTTCAATTATTTTTCAATTATTTTTCAATTATTGTTCAATTATTTTTCAATTATTTTTCAATTATTTTCAGTTATTTTTCAATTATTTTCAATTATTTTCAATTATTTTCAATTATTTTCAATTATTTTCAATTATTTCAATTATTTTCCATTATTTTCAATTATTTTCAATTATTTTCAATTATTTTCAATCATTTTAAATTATTTTCAATTATTTTTCAATTATTTTCAATTATTTTCAATTATTTTCAATTATTTTCAATTATTTTCAATTAAATTATTTTGAATTATTTCCAATTAAATTATTTTCAATTATTTTCAATTATTTTCAATTATTTTCAATTATTTTCAATTATTTTCAATCATTTTAAATTATTTTCAATTATTTTTCAAATATTTTCAGTTATTTTTCAATTATTTTCAATTATTTTTCAATTATTTTTCACATATTTTTCAATAATTTGCAATTATTTTTCAATTTTTTTCAATTTTTTTCAATTATTATTCAATTATTTTTCAAATATTTTTCAATTATTTTTCAATTATATTTCAATTATTGTTCAATTATTATTCAATGATTTTTCAATTATTGTTCTGTTACGTATGTGGAATCTTCCCATACACCACTCTCAACCACTTTCGAGCTCGCTTCTGAGAAGGGAAAACGCCCTAAAATCCTTTTGCTTATCATACACCACTAAGGGGGGTCATGATCTCGACCATCTGGATCACGACCATGGGAACGGGAATGACACGACGACGACCCCGAAGAATTTCCTTATATGGAAACTCCTAATGAATCCCCACTCATTTTTGGGACTATATAAACCCTTTGGTTTCTACCCTCGTGGGTTAAAAGCTATAGAGTCACGCGTAGAGTCACGTCGTGTCACGCTCGTACAGAGTTGGTTAAAGATCAAGCTAAAGTCTCCGTCAGGATCATAGTTAACCTCATAGAATCCGCGAGTTCGGTTTATATTCTATTTGGCACTTTTGAAATAGCCACTCGTACGTCCCCGCATCGCCAGTGCGTCAACACCGTGCAACTAGTGGTAATTAACTACACTATTTATTATTTCATCGCGACACTTACATTTGTATCATACTTGATTATTCAATATATGAATGGTGTTCACGTATAAATCGAGTAGATTCGTTAAACCCATCTTTCACCCAGCGATCCTTATAATATTAGTAGCACTCACCCACTGATACAGCTTTACCGCTCGAGTTGTATCAAACATAAATTAATAGTTACGAGGCATTATTAACATTTCCCGCGACTCCCTGATCAAGCATCAGGTTCGTTCGCAACCCTTCAACCAAAACAAAGCATCTTCTCCAACCCAGTGGCTCCCCGATTTCGCATCGGGTTCGTCCACGAAACCTTACCCTCCTACGGCTCCCTGATTTCGCATCAGGTTCGTCCGTATCCTACAGCTCCCTGATTTCGCATCAGGTTCGTCTGTAAATCTACCAACTTCCGAACAGCTCCCTGGTTTCGCACCAGGTTCGTCTGTGAATAATCCAACCTCCTAACAGCTCCCTGGTTTCGCACCAGGTTCGTCTGTGAACTCTATCCTAGTGACTCCCCGATTTCGCATCGGGTTCGTTCACGACGTTTCACCCTCCTGCGGCTCCCTGATTTCGCATCAGGTTCGTCCGCGTGTGACTCCATTCCTAGAGGCTCCCTGATTTCGCATCAGGTTCGTCCTCGCCGTCAACAATCCTAGCGGCTCCCTGATTTCGCATCAGGTTCGTCCGCGCACCTAACTAACAAACTCATAAACCGTATTCCTTGGGAAATACCCTTCTCGCCGGCCTCTCGCGTTGCCGCAGCCCCGGCTCGTAACAGAACTGGTGACAGCGGTGGGATGCTACTGCATTAGAATCGCTGTCTAAATTTTGGGTTTTTAAATATGTTAAAATCACTCGTAATTTATTATCGACAATATACTAGTTTTCTCTAGTCAGGTCACCTAGTAATTTTTAAAATGACGAACGCACCGGCTAACGTCTCTTCTAACGACATTATGAACCTGACAGTTTCAATTGCAAACTCAATGTCACTCTTGACACAACGGACATGTATACAAAACATTACTATGTCAATTCCAACCTTCGACGGTGAAAGTCCATCTCTGACGCGCTTTGCACAAAACGTGGAAGACGGGTTAACTTTGATTCCTGAGGGTACGGAAGCTGAGTATCTTGCTATAATATTAACGAAACTGATCGGTCCCGCACGCAGGTGCACGTTAGAGCACAAATTCAACTCTGTTAAGGCCTTGGTACAACATCTAAAAAAGAGATTCGCGCCGGGAAGAAGTTTGTCATACTTCCAAGTAGAAATCGCGAAACTACATATTCGCGAAGGAGAAAGTCTGCGACAATACGTCGACAGAACAAGTCATCTAGTTTATTGTGCGCGCGGAGCTATTCGGGAAAGGTATCTGGATCATGCTGAAGATTTCGTCAAAGAAATGGAAAAGGACGTTAAAGAAAACTTCATCGATGGTTTACCGGATCGAATTTCCTGGAAAGTGTCGGCTCAAACTCAAGACATCAAAACGCTTGAACAAGCTTACGACGCCGTGCTACAGATAGATAGAAGATTAAGGAATCGGCGACAGTCACCGCGTAATGAATTACCCTCCAGGTGGTCTCGTCGAGACCATTACACTGAAGATTCTCGCCACCACGACCGTGAAGTGTCGTACCCCCTTTCTCCGAGTAGATACGACCAAAACAGGGATCGGTCTACAAGAACATCTGGTTTTGAAGAGGAACGAGAAGGACGGACACGCACGACGGCCTGGACCTTGCGTCACCGGAGCCCCTCGAAATCCCCTTCTTATCGCTCCGACTCATCGTATCCAGATGATAGAGAAAAACAATATTCCATTCTAAAAAATTACGATAAAGATCGCAAGCCAAGTTTGTATTGCTGGAATTGCGGTATAACCGGACATGACGGAAAATCCTGTAGGAAACATCCGCGTAGTCCGAGATATCAACGAGACTCGCGAGATTCGTCTGTCGAATCTAACAAGTCTTTAAACTTCAATCGCGCTCAACGTATAGGCGAAACGATGAGCGGAAACAAAGAAGCTCGCCAAAGGACAGTCCGCTTCGAAGAGGAACCCTCATCAAGGAAGCACCTGCCCCACGCATCAACATCAAGGTTCCAGAACTGGAGTCAGGAACGGGAGAATTCTTAATTGATGGTGGAGCATCCGTTAATTTAGTAGTCATTAACGCCCTGGGAGAAAAAGCCGCGATAAACTCTCGGGAAGAAATCGAGCTAACCGGAATTACCGCTAATCCAATTCATACTTTAGGAACAACAATTCTTCATATCCACGAAGCTCCCGCACTTTTCTATGTGGTAAAAGAGCTTGCAATAGAAGCAGACGGACTTATAGGAAGCCCATTTTTAAAACAGGAGCAGGCCGAAATTTCCTATTATCACGGGACTTTGGTGTTAAAGAACAAACCAACCCGACCTCTACGTTTTTCAAATTATCAAGATCTACCCCAAACAGAAGAACTACCGACGTCGACCAAACATCGTATCGAACCTAGGACGTCGCAACAGATTGCTATAACAATAACAAACCCGAGGATTAAGGAAGGATATTTACCGCGTATCAAGACCCTCGAACATCTTTACATAGGGGAAGCAGTAGTAAGGAACAGTAAAGGGAAGTGCTACGTTATGGCAACAAATACCAGCGATGTACCCCTAGACGTAGAGATAGAACCACAAACATTGGAACCGTTTGATATCTTCGGTTCATCAGACGAGGATTTTTACCCAGCTGCGGAACACCCGTCAAAATTTAAAACACACGAAGATAGAATACAAAAAATTCTAGAAGCCTTAAACACTAAACATTTGAACAGGGAGGAACTAGATTTCGTTACTAATTTAGTTAGAGATTTTCCCGACCGATTTTATCTTCCTGGAGATAAACTTGGGAAGGCCCGCGACTTTAAACATTCAATCCATACATCCAACGATATTCCAATCAATACGAGACAATATCGCTATCCTCTCATTCATCAAAAGGAGATTCAAAAACAAATCAGCGCTTTATTATCAAATGGTATAATTACACCTTCCAAATCTCCATATAATTCACCTTTATGGATCGTACCGAAGAAAGAAGATGAAAACGGAGTAAAACGTTGGCGATTGGTAATAGATTTCCGCGGTCTCAACGAAGTAACAATTTCTGATAAATATCCTTTACCTCAAATCACCGAGATTTTAGATCGATTAGGAGGAGCTAAATATTTTTCAGTCTTTGATCTCGCTAGTGGATTTCATCAAATAGAGATGGATCCGAAAGATAAAGCAAAAACAGCATTTACCACTCCAAATGGACATTACGAATTCTCTCGAATGCCTTTCGGATTAAAGAATGCACCACCCACCTTTCAACGCCTGATGGATCAAGCACTCACTGGACTTCAAGGAACAGACCTCTTTGTTTACTTGGACGACATAGTGATCTACGCATCATCGTTACAGGAACATAATATCAAAGTTAAAAAGTTGTTAAACCGCCTTCGAGAACATGGATTAACCCTCCAGACCAACAAATGCCAATTCCTGCGAAAGGAAGTTGCATATCTTGGACACATTATTTCAAAGGAAGGAGTAAGACCTGACCCTAGGAAATTAAAAGCTGTTCATGATTTTCCCACACCCACAACGCAGAAGAACATTCAACAATTCTTGGGACTTGTTGGATATTACCGAAGATTCGTACCTAATTTCACCACGAAAGCAAAACCATTAATTAACTTATTAGGAAAAGGCATGAAATTCAAATGGACAGAAGAACAAGACCAGAGTTTTAAGCAATTACGTAACGAACTTTGTCAACAGCCCATATTGCAATACCCTGATTTCAGTAAACCTTTCATTGTAACAACAGATGCATCTGATTACGCTATTGGAGCTGTACTTAGCCAAGGGGAGATAGGAAACGACCTGCCGATTGCTTACGCCTCCCGCAGCCTAAATAAACCTGAGAAGAATTATTCGGCTACGGAAAAGGAATGTTTAGCTATGGTTTACGCCGTAAGATACTTCAGGCCCTACATTTACGGAACCCCATTCACCCTCGTTACAGATCACAGACCACTTGTCTGGTTACATTCCGTCAAGGACCCAACTTCTAGACTTACGAAGTGGAAGCTCCGACTTTTAGAGTATGAGTACCAGGTTGTCCATAAATCCGGAAAAATGAATAAGAACGCAGACGCATTATCGCGCAATCCCACGTCTGCCTGCCTACCACTTATTCCACGAGAGCTCCAGGATCCCGACTTCAAAGTCCAGATACCGAAAACAGACGCCAACATCGAAACAATCGGACACCGCATACGACAGTTACGACGAGATAGAGAAAACCGACCCAAGTTCCGAGAGACAAGCAGCAGCTCAGATGAAATAGAAGAAACCTCACGTGGGAACGTCCAACATTCTCCAATAATACACAAGAACCGATCTTTTCCCAGCTTATCTCAAGAGGTAACCATGCCAGATGAACGCCAGGAAACCATAAACAGTTTTTCGCCCGCAGCAAATTCCACACAAATCGTACCTTTAGATAAGGACCAAAGTGTCTTTGACAATCTGATATCCTTTGAGGAGCCGCTCGAAAATACTGTAATAGAAAATGCAAGAAATATTCAATTAGATTTACTCAGTACACCGCAAATACCATCGGAAGTCATGGAAGAACCTTTACAACCCTCAATAAATCAGCTACCTGCAGGAACTACGACCGAAGCAAGTGTAGGACAACCACCTGATAGCAGGTCAACTCAACCTAGGGTCTTTGACCACACGCTTGACCCTTACCCTTTCTTCACTACTGAAATCGAGGATTCAAACGACCTTGACGATTTGGAAGAGATCCCATTAGACCAACCACATAAAATTATTGTTTCTTCAAATACCTTTACCGCCGAAGAAGGACATTACGTACACTTCATCTCTGCCGACTGCAATTTAGTAAACCCCGTTGGAAAATTACTGCTAGACACTGAGATAATTAATAAACCAAATCTCCTAGCAGAACAACCAAAAAAGGGACACGTGATAACTACGAACAATGGATTATTTAAAACCTTCAGTATAATAATCGCAGAAAACTTCTTTGATAATATTAAAAGAGTAGATGTGCTCAACGGATTGAAAACTCTTCGACACGCCCTGGATGAAAACCAGATTAAATCATTCCGAATTTCCGCCACAGGGGACCTTCACAAAATACAATCTAACGAATTCGTCAAGATTTTGGAAGAGGTTTTCCTAGGAACCGGCCTACAGATTACTTTATGCAACTGTACCATCACAACACCATCCGAAGAAGACAGACAGCACATCATCAGCGAAGCTCACGACAGTTTAATTGGAGGACATAAAGGAGTAACGAAGACATACAAACGCATTCGTTCAAAATTCCATTGGCCACAAATGCGCAACGACATTCAAGACTACGTCCGAAGATGCCAAAGCTGTCAAGAACAAAAATTAGTTCGAGCGAAAACTCGTCAGCCGATGTTAATCACCGACACACCTATAGGAGCCTTTGACAAAATTGCCTTGGATACAGTAGGACCTTTACCAATTACACCCAGTGGGAACAGACACATTCTCACCATTCAAGATAACTTAACAAAATATTGCGTGGCCATAGCAATACCTAACATTCGAGCTGCTACAATTGCAGATGCTTTCGCTAGACATTTCATTGCAATTTACGGTACACCTCGCGCAATACTAACAGACAAGGGAACTAGCTTCATCGGAACACTTATGACCAATCTCTCTGAAATATTTAAAATCAAGCAGATCACCACCTCGGGATATAGACCACAAACCAATGGATCTCTAGAACGAAGTCACATCGTCCTCACCGAATACCTGAAGCATTACATGGATAATTATGAAGACTGGGATTTATTAATACCGTTCGCAATGTTCTCTTACAACACATCCGCACATGAAGCAACAAATTTCACCCCGTACGAATTAATCTTTGGAAAGCCAGCTCGAGAACCAAGCTCTTTTCCAACCGGTGAAAAACTAAAGTCGTATGGAGACTATTTAATAGAATTGATAACGCATATGACTAATATTCGCAATATAGCTTCTGATAATCTAAATAAAGCAAAAATCCGCTCAAAAGGCTATTATGACCCTCGCGCAAAACCAGCAACTTTTAACGTAGGCGATTTTGTTTACGTACTCAAGGAACCACGCACCAGTAAATTTGATCCACATTACATTGGACCGTACCAAATAGTAGACGTGATGGACCTGAACAACGTAGTATTACAAACACGCCATAAGTTAATTAGAAAGCATCAGGACAAATTAAAACACGCTTATATTTCGTCCACGGCAAAACGGTAAGCCGACCGTCTGCCCAAATGTGGTCCTGATCACCCTGCTCCCGAGACATACCCTGGCAAGCATTTTTGGGTCTACCTGAGGGGTACTAAACACCTTCTAATCGCCGCCCCTGCAAACAACAACCAGCATGGAGATGCTGATGAGGAACAGAAGGATGGCATCGCTACAACGCTGACGCTGGACCGGCTACCCGGACAACCTCCACTAGACGTCGCCGACCACGGGCTGGAGATGGGCTACGTGGTGCCCAGCGACCACTAAATTCTTACACCCGCAACACCTAGCGATAAGTACACTAAATACACTACACTACACCCGACAATTCTCTTCTACACTTTTGCTTATAAAAGGATTTGTGGGGCGTTTTTCTTTCTTTTGAAAAGCATCACGAAAATCGCGATGTTTTGTCTAAGGGGGGAGATGTTACGTATGTGGAATCTTCCCATACACCACTCTCAACCACTTTCGAGCTCGCTTCTGAGAAGGGAAAACGCCCTAAAATCCTTTTGCTTATCATACACCACTAAGGGGGGTCATGATCTCGACCATCTGGATCACGACCATGGGAACGGGAATGACACGACGACGACCCCGAAGAATTTCCTTATATGGAAACTCCTAATGAATCCCCACTCATTTTTGGGACTATATAAACCCTTTGGTTTCTACCCTCGTGGGTTAAAAGCTATAGAGTCACGCGTAGAGTCACGTCGTGTCACGCTCGTACAGAGTTGGTTAAAGATCAAGCTAAAGTCTCCGTCAGGATCATAGTTAACCTCATAGAATCCGCGAGTTCGGTTTATATTCTATTTGGCACTTTTGAAATAGCCACTCGTACGTCCCCGCATCGCCAGTGCGTCAACACCGTGCAACTAGTGGTAATTAACTACACTATTTATTATTTCATCGCGACACTTACATTTGTATCATACTTGATTATTCAATATATGAATGGTGTTCACGTATAAATCGAGTAGATTCGTTAAACCCATCTTTCACCCAGCGATCCTTATAATATTAGTAGCACTCACCCACTGATACAGCTTTACCGCTCGAGTTGTATCAAACATAAATTAATAGTTACGAGGCATTATTAACATTTCCCGCGACTCCCTGATCAAGCATCAGGTTCGTTCGCAACCCTTCAACCAAAACAAAGCATCTTCTCCAACCCAGTGGCTCCCCGATTTCGCATCGGGTTCGTCCACGAAACCTTACCCTCCTACGGCTCCCTGATTTCGCATCAGGTTCGTCCGTATCCTACAGCTCCCTGATTTCGCATCAGGTTCGTCTGTAAATCTACCAACTTCCGAACAGCTCCCTGGTTTCGCACCAGGTTCGTCTGTGAATAATCCAACCTCCTAACAGCTCCCTGGTTTCGCACCAGGTTCGTCTGTGAACTCTATCCTAGTGACTCCCCGATTTCGCATCGGGTTCGTTCACGACGTTTCACCCTCCTGCGGCTCCCTGATTTCGCATCAGGTTCGTCCGCGTGTGACTCCATTCCTAGAGGCTCCCTGATTTCGCATCAGGTTCGTCCTCGCCGTCAACAATCCTAGCGGCTCCCTGATTTCGCATCAGGTTCGTCCGCGCACCTAACTAACAAACTCATAAACCGTATTCCTTGGGAAATACCCTTCTCGCCGGCCTCTCGCGTTGCCGCAGCTCCGGCTCGTAACAGTTCAATTATTTTTAAATTATTTTCAATTATTTTCAATTATTTTCAATTATTTTCAATTATTTTCAGTCATTTTAAATTATTTTCAATTATTTTTCAATTATTTTCAGTTATTTTTCAATTATTTTCAATTATTTTTCAATTATTTTCATTTATTTTCAATTATTTTCAATTATTTTCAATCATTTTCAATCATTTTCAATTATTTTTCAATTATTTTCAATTATTTTTAAATTATTTTCAATTATTTTCAATTATTTTCAATTATTTTCAATTATTTTCAATTATTTTCAATTATTTTCAATTGTTTTCAATTATTTTCAATTATATTCAATTATTTTTCAATTATTTTTCAATTATTTTTCAATTATTTTCAATTATTTTCAATTAAATTATTTTCAATTATTTTCAATTAAATTATTTTCAATTATTTTCAATTAAATTATTTTCAATTAAATTATTTTCAATTATTTTCAATTAATTTCAATTATTTTCAATTATTTTCAATTATTATCAATTATTTTTCAATTATTTCTCAAATTTTTTCAATTAGTATTAAATTATTTTTCAAATATTTTTCAATTATTTTTCAATTATTATTCAATGATTTTTCAATTATTGTTCCATTAATTTCCAATTATTGTTCAATTATTTTTCAATTATTATTCAATTATTTTTCAATTATTTTCAATTATTTTCAATTAAATTATTATCAATTATTTTCAATTAAATTATTTTCAATTAAATTATTTTCAATTATTTTCAATTAATTTCAATTATTTTCAATTATTTTCAATTATTTTCAATTATTTTCAATTATTTTCAATTATTTTTCAATTATTTCTCAAATTTTTTCAATTAGTATTCAATTATTTTTCAAATATTTTTCAATTATTTTTCAATTATTATTCAATGATTTTTCAATTATTGTTCCATTAATTTCCAATTATTGTTCAATTATTTTTCAATTATTATTCAATTATTTTTCAATTATTTTTCACATATTTTTCAATTATTTTTCAATTATTATTCAATGATTTTTCAATTATTTTTCAATTATTATTCAATGATTTTTCAATTATTTTCAATTATTTTCAATTATTTTCAATTATTTTCAATTATTTTCAATTATTTTTCAATTATTTTCAATTATTTTCAATCATTTTCAATCATTTTCAATCATTTTTCAATTATTTTGAATTATTTTTAAATTATTTTCAATTATTTTCAATTATTTTCAATTATTTTCAATCATTTTCAATCATTTTCAATTATTTTCAATTATTTTCAATTATTTTCAATTATTTTCAATTATTTTCAATTAATTTCAATTATATTCAATTATTTTTCAATTATTTTTCAATTATTTTGAATTAAATTATTTTAAATTGTTTTCAATTAAATTATTTTCAATTAATTTCAATTATTTTCAATTATTTTCAATTATTTTCAATTATTTTTCAATTATTTCTCAAATTTTTTCAATTAGTATTCAATTATTTTTCAAATATTTTTCAATTATTTTTCAATTATTATTCAAATATTTTTCAATTATTGTTCCATTAATTTCCAATTATTGTTCAATTATTTTTCAATTATTATTCAATTATTTTTCAATTATTTTTCACATATTTTTCAATTATTTTTCAATTATTTTTCAATTATTATTCAATGATTTTTCAATTATTGTTCAATTATTTTGCAATTATTGTTCAATTATTTTTCAATTATTATTCAATTATTTTTCAATTATTTTTCACATATTTTTCAATTATTTTTCAATTAACATTCAATTTTTTTCTATTTTTTTCAATTATTATTCAATTATTTTTCAATTCTTTTTCACATACTTTTCAATTATTTTTCAATTATTTTTCAATTATTATTCAATGATTTTTCAATTATTGTTCAATTATTTTTCAATTATTGTTCAATTATTTTTCAATTATTATTCAATTATTTTTAAATTATTTTTCACATATTTTTCAATAATTTGCAATTATTTTTCAATAATTTGCAATTATTTTTCAATTTTTTTCAATTTTTTTCAATTATTATTCAATTATTTTTCAAATATTTTTCAATTATTTTTCAATTATTTTCAGTTATTTTTCAATTATTTTCAATTATTTTCAATTATTTTCAATTATTTTCAATTATTTTCAATTATTTTCAATTATTTTCCATTATTTTCAATTATTTTCAATTATTTTCAATTATTTTCAATTATTTTCAATTATTTTCAATCATTTTAAATTATTTTCAATTATTTTTCAATTATTTTCAATTATTTTCAATTATTTTCAATTATTTTCAATTATTTTCAATTAAATTATTTTGAATTATTTCCAATTAAATTATTTTCAATTATTTTCAATTATTTTCAATTATTTTCAATTATTTTCAATTATTTTCAATTATTTTCAATCATTTTAAATTATTTTCAATTATTTTTCAAATATTTTCAGTTATTTTTCAATTATTTTCAATTATTTTTCAATTATTTTTCACATATTTTTCAATAATTTGCAATTATTTTTCAATTTTTTTCAATTTTTTTCAATTATTATTCAATTATTTTTCAAATATTTTTCAATTATTTTTCAATTATATTTCAATTATTGTTCAATTATTATTCAATGATTTTTCAATTATTGTTCAATTATTTTTAAATTATTTTCAATTATTTTCAATTATTTTCAATTATTTTCAATTATTTTCAATCATTTTAAATTATTTTCAATTATTTTTCAATTATTTTCAGTTATTTTTCAATTATTTTCAATTATTTTTCAATTATTTTCAATTATTTTCAATTATTTTCAATTATTTTCAATTATTTTCAATTATATTCAATTATTTTCAATTATTTTAAATTATTTTCAATCATTTTAAATTATTTTCAATTATTTTTCAATTATTTTCAATTATTTTCAATTATTTTCAATAATTTTCAATTATTTTCAATTATTTTCAATTATTTTCAAGTATTTTTCAATTATTTTCAATTATTTTCAATCATTTTCAATTATTTTCAATTATTTTCAATTATTTTCAATTATTTTTCAATTATTTTTCAATTATTTTCAATTAAATTATTTTAAATTGTTTTCAATTAAATTATTTTCAATTTATTTCAATTAATTTCAATTATTTTCAATTATTTTCAATTATTTTCAATTATTTTTCCATTATTTCTCAAATTTTTTCAATTAGTATTCAATTATTTTTCAAATATTTTTCAATTATTTTTCAATTATTATTCAATGATTTTACAATTATTGTTCCATTAATTTCCAATTATTGTTCAATTATTTTTCAATTATTATTCAATTATTTTTCAATTATTTTTCACATATTTTTCAATTATTTTTCAATTATTTTTCACTTATTTTTCAATGATTTTTCAATTATTGTTCAATTATTTTTCAATTATTGTTCAATTATTTTTCAATTATTATTCAATTATTTTTCAATTATTTTTCACATATTTTTCAATTATTTTTCAATTATTTTTCAATTTTTTTCAATTTTTTTCAATTATTATTCAATTATTTTTCAATTATTTTTCAATTATTTTTCAATTATTTTTCAATTATTATTCAATGATTTTTCAATTATTGTTCAATTATTTATCAATTATTGTTCAATTATTTTTCAATTATTATTCAATTATTTTTCAATTATTTTTCACATATTTTTCAATAATTTGCAATTATTTTTCAATTTTTTTCAATTATTATTCAATTATTTTTCAAATATTTTTCAATTATTTTTCAATTATATTTCAATTATTGTTCAATTATTATTCAATGATTTTTCAATTATTGTTCAATTATTGTTAAATTATTTTCAATTATTTTTCAATTATTGTTCAATTATTTTTCAAATATTGTTCAATTATTTTTCAAATATTTTTAAATTATTTTTCAATTATTTTTCAATTATTTTTCAATTATTTTTCAATTATTTTTCAATTATTGTTCAATTATTTTTCAATTATTTTTCAATTATTTTCAGTAATTTTTCAATTATTTTCAATTATTTTCAATTATTTTCAATTATTTTCAATTATTTTCAATTATTTTCAATTATTTTCAATTATTTTCCATTATTTTCAATTATTTTCAATTATTTTCAATTATTTTCAATTATTTTCAATCATTTTAAATTATTTTCAATTATTTTTCAATTATTTTCAATTATTTTCAATTATTTTCAATTATTTTCAATTATTTTCAATTAAATTATTTTCAATTATTTCCAATTAAATTATTTTCAATTATTTTCAATTATTTTCAATTATTTTCAATTATTTTCAATTATTTTTCAATTATTTTCAATTATTTTCAATTATTTTCAATCATTTTCAATCATTTTCAATTATTTTTCAATTATTTTCAATTATTTTTAAATTATTTTCAATTATTTTCAATTATTTTCAATTATTTTCAATTATTTTCAATTATTTTCAATTGTTTTCAATTATTTTCAATTATATTCAATTATTTTTCAATTATTTTTCAATTATTTTTCAATTATTTTCAATTATTTTTCATTTATTGTTCAATTATTTATCAATTATTGTTCAATTATTTTTCAATTATTATTCAATTATTTTTCAATTATTTTTCACATATTTTTCAATAATTTGCAATTATTTTTCAATTTTTTTCAATTATTATTCAATTATTTTTCAAATATTTTTCAATTATTTTTCAATTATATTTCAATTATTGTTCAATTATTATTCAATGATTTTTCAATTATTGTTCAATTATTGTTAAATTATTTTCAATTATTTTTCAATTATTGTTCAATTATTTTTCAAATATTGTTCAATTATTTTTCAAATATTTTTAAATTATTTTTCAATTATTTTTCAATTATTTTTCAATTATTTTTCAATTATTTTTCAATTATTGTTCAATTATTTTTCAATTATTTTTCAATTATTTTCAGTTATTTTTCAATTATTTTCAATTATTTTCAATTATTTTCAATTATTTTCGATTATTTTCAATTATTTTCAATTATTTTCAATTATTTTCCATTATTTTCAATTATTTTCAATTATTTTCAATTATTTTCAATTATTTTCAATTATTTTCAATCATTTTAAATTATTTTCAATTATTTTTCAATTATTTTCAATTATTTTCAATTATTTTCAATTATTTTCAATTATTTTCAATTAAATTATTTTCAATTATTTCCAATTAAATTATTTTCAATTATTTTCAATTATTTTCAATTATTTTCAATTATTTTCAATTATTTTTCAATTATTTTCAATTATTTTCAATCATTTTCAATCATTTTCAATTATTTTTCAATTATTTTCAATTATTTTTAAATTATTTTCAATTATTTTCAATTATTTTCAATTATTTTCAATTATTTTCAATTATTTTCAATTGTTTTCAATTATTTTCAATTATATTCAATTATTTTTCAATTATTTTTCAATTATTTTTCAATTATTTTCAATTATTTTCAATTAAATTATTTTCAATTATTTTCAATTAAATTATTTTCAATTAAATTATTTTCAATTATTTTCAATTAATTTCAATTATTTTCAATTATTTTCAATTATTTTCAATTATTTTTCAATTATTTCTCAAATTTTTTCAATTAGTATTAAATTATTTTTCAAATATTTTTCAATTATTTTTCAATTATTATTCAATGATTTTTCAATTATTGTTCCATTAATTTCCAATTATTGTTCAATTATTTTTCAATTATTATTCAATTATTTTTCAATTATTTTCAATTATTTTCAATTAAATTATTATCAATTATTTTCAATTAAATTATTTTCAATTAAATTATTTTCAATTATTTTCAATTAATTTCAATTATTTTCAATTATTTTCAATTATTTTCAATTATTTTTCAATTATTTCTCAAATTTTTTCAATTAGTATTCAATTATTTTTCAAATATTTTTCAATTATTTTTCAATTATTATTCAATGATTTTTCAATTATTGTTCCATTAATTTCCAATTATTGTTCAATTATTTTTCAATTATTATTCAATTATTTTTCAATTATTTTTCACATATTTTTCAATTATTTTTCAATTATTTTTCAATTATTATTCAATGATTTTTCAATTATTTTTCAATTATTATTCAATGATTTTTCAATTATTTTCAATTATTTTCAATTATTTTCAATTATTTTCAATTATTTTCAATTATTTTTCAATTATTTTCAATTATTTTCAATCATTTTCAATCATTTTCAATCATTTTTCAATTATTTTGAATTATTTTTAAATTATTTTCAATTATTTTCAATTATTTTCAATTATTTTCAATCATTTTCAATCATTTTCAATTATTTTCAATTATTTTCAATTATTTTCAATTATTTTCAATTATTTTCAATTATTTTCAATTATATTCAATTATTTTTCAATTATTTTTCAATTATTTTGAATTAAATTATTTTAAATTGTTTTCAATTAAATTATTTTCAATTAAATTATTTTCAATTATTTTCAATTAATTTCAATTATTTTCAATTATTTTCAATTATTTTCAATTATTTTTCAATTATTTCTCAAATTTTTTCAATTAGTATTCAATTATTTTTCAAATATTTTTCAATTATTTTTCAATTATTATTCACATATTTTTCAATTATTGTTCCATTAATTTCCAATTATTGTTCAATTATTTTTCAATTATTATTCAATTATTTTTCAATTATTTTTCACATATTTTTCAATTATTTTTCAATTATTTTTCAATTATTATTCAATGATTTTTCAATTATTGTTCAATTATTTTGCAATTATTGTTCAATTATTTTTCAATTATTATTCAATTATTTTTCAATTATTTTTCACATATTTTTCAATTATTTTTCAATTAACATTCAATTTTTTTCTATTTTTTTCAATTATTATTCAATTATTTTTCAATTCTTTTTCACATACTTTTCAATTATTTTTCAATTATTTTTCAATTATTATTCAATGATTTTTCAATTATTGTTCAATTATTTTTCAATTATTGTTCAATTATTTTTCAATTATTATTCAATTATTTTTCAATTATTTTTCACATATTTTTCAATAATTTGCAATTATTTTTCAATTTTTTTCAATTTTTTTCAATTATTATTTAATTATTTTTCAAATATTTTTCAATTATTTTTCAATTATTTTTCAATTATTATTCAATGATTTTTCAATTATTGTTCAATTATTTTTCAATTATATTTCAATTATTTTCAGTTATTTTTCAATTATTTTCCAATTATTTCTCAATTATTTTTCAATTATTTTTCAATTATTATTCAATTAATATTCAATTATTATTCAATTATTGTTCAATTATTATTCAATGATTTTTCAATTATTGTTCAATTATTGTTAAATTATTTTCAATTATTTTTCAATTATTGTTCAATTATTTTTCAAATATTGTTCAATTATTTTTCAAATATTTTTAAATTATTTTTCAATTATTTTTCAATTATTTTTCAATTATTTTTCAATTATTGTTCAATTATTTTTCAATTATTTTTCAATTATTTTCAGTTATATTTCAATTATTTTCAATTATTTTCAATTATTTTCAATTATTTTCAATTATTATCAATTATTTTCAATTATTTTCAATTATTTTCAATTATTTTCAATTATTTTCAATTATTTTCAATCATTTTAAATTATTTTCAATTATTTTTCAATTATTTTCAATTATTTTCAATTATTTTCAATTATTTTCAATTATTTTCAATTATTTTCAATTAAATTATTTTCAATTATTTCCAATTAAATTATTTTCAATTATTTTCAATTATTTTCAATTATTTTCAATTATTTTCAATTATTTTCAATTATTTTCAATTATTTTCAATTATTTTCAATTATTTTCAATTATTTTCAATTATTTTCAATTATTTTCAATTATTTTCAATTATTTTCAATCATTTTAAATTATTTTCAATTATTTTTCAATTATTTTCAATTATTTTCAATTATTTTCAATTATTTTCAATTATTTTCAATTATTTTCAATTAAATTATTTTCAATTATTTCCAATTAAATTATTTTCAATTATTTTCAATTATTTTCAATTATTTTCAATTATTTTCAATTATTTTCAATTATTTTCAATTATTTTCAATTATTTTCAATTATTTTCAATTATTTTCAATTATTTTCAATTAAATTATTTTCAATTATTTCCAATTAAATTATTTTCAATTATTTTCAATTATTTTCAATTATTTTCAATTATTTTCAATTATTTTCAATTATTTTTCAATTACTTTCAATTATTTTCAATCATTTTCAATCATTTTCAATTATTTTTCAATTATTTTCAATTATTTTTAAATTATTTTCAATTATTTTCAATTATTTTCAATTATTTTCAATTATTTTCAATTATTTTCAATTATTTTCAATTATTTTAAATTATTTTAAATTATTTTAAATTATTTTCAATTATTTTCAATTATTTTCAATTATATTCAATTATTTTTCAATTATTTTTCAATTATTTTTCAATTATTTTCAATTATTTTCAATTAAATTATTATCAATTATTTTCAATTAAATTATTTTCAATTATTTTCAATTAATTTCAATTATTTTCAATTATTTTCAATTATTTTCAATTATTTTTCAATTATTTCTCAAATTTTTTCAATTAGTATTCAATTATTTTTCAAATATTTTTCAATTATTTTTCAATTATTATTCAATGATTTTTCAATTATTGTTCCATTAATTTCCAATTATTGTTAAATTATTTTTCAATTATTATTCAATTATTTCTCAATTATTTTCAATTATTTTCAATTAAATTATTTTCAATTATTTTCAATTGAATTATTTTCAATTAAATTATTTTCAATTATTTTAATTTAATTTCAATTATTTTCAATTATTTTCAATTATTTTCAATTATTTTTCAATTATTTCTCAAATTTTTTCAATTAGTATTCAATTATTTTTCAAATATTTTTCAATTATTTTTCAATTATTATTCAATGATTTTTCAATTATTGTTCCATTAATTTCCAATTATTGTTAAATTATTTTTCAATTATTATTCAATTATTTTTCAATTATTTTTCACATATTTTTCAATTATTTTTCAATTATTTTTCAATTATTATTCAATGATTTTTCAATTATTGTTCAATTATTTTGCAATTATTGTTCAATTATTTTTCAATTATTATTCAATTATTTTTCAATTATTTTTCACATATTTTTCAATTATTTTTCAATTATTTTTCAATTTTTTTCAATTTTTTTCAATTATTATTCAATTATTTTTCAATTATTTTTCACATATTTTTCAATTATTTTTCAATTATTTTTCAATTATTATTCAATGATTTTTCAATTATTGTTCCATTAATTTCCAATTATAGTTAAATTATTTTCAATTATTTTTCAATTATTGTTCAATTATTTTTCAAATATTGTTCAATTATTTTTCAAATATTTTTAAATTATTTTTCAATTATTTTTCAATTATTTTTCAATTATTTTTCAATTATTTTTCAATTATTGTTCAATTATTTTTCAATTATTTTTCAATTATTTTCAGTTATTTTTCAATTATTTTCAATTATTTTCAATTATTTTCAATTATTTTCAATTATTTTCAATTATTTTCAATTATTTTCCATTATTTTCAATTATTTTCAATTATTTTCAATTATTTTCAATTATTTTCAATCATTTTAAATTATTTTCAATTATTTTTCAATTATTTTCAATTATTTTCAATTATTTTCAATTATTTTCAATTATTTTCAATTAAATTATTTTGAATTATTTCCAATTAAATTATTTTCAATTATTTTCAATTATTTTCAATTATTTTCAATTATTTTCAATCATTTTAAATTATTTTCAATTATTTTTCAAATATTTTCAGTTATTTTTCAATTATTTTCAATTATTTTTCAATTATTTTTCACATATTTTTCAATAATTTGCAATTATTTTTCAATTTTTTTCAATTTTTTTCAATTATTATTCAATTATTTTTCAAATATTTTTCAATTATTTTTCAATTATATTTCAATTATTGTTCAATTATTATTCAATGATTTTTCAATTATTGTTCAATTATTTTTAAATTATTTTCAATTATTTTCAATTATTTTCAATTATTTTCAATTATTTTCAGTCATTTTAAATTATTTTCAATTATTTTTCAATTATTTTCAGTTATTTTTCAATTATTTTCAATTATTTTTCAATTATTTTCAATTATTTTCAATTATTTTCAATTATTTTCAATTATTTTCAATTATATTCAATTATTTTCAATTATTTTAAATTATTTTCAATCATTTTAAATTATTTTCAATTATTTTTCAATTATTTTCAATTATTTTCAATTATTTTCAATAATTTTCAATTATTTTCAATTATTTTCAATTATTTTCAAGTATTTTTCAATTATTTTCAATTATTTTCAATCATTTTCAATTATTTTCAATTATTTTCAATTATTTTCAATTATTTTTCAATTATTTTTCAATTATTTTCAATTAAATTATTTTAAATTGTTTTCAATTAAATTATTTTCAATTAAATTATTTTCAATTTATTTCAATTAATTTCAATTATTTTCAATTATTTTCAATTATTTTCAATTATTTTTCCATTATTTCTCAAATTTTTTCAATTAGTATTCAATTATTTTTCAAATATTTTTCAATTATTTTTCAATTATTATTCAATTATTTTCAATCATTTTAAATTATTTTCAATTATTTTTCAATTATTTTCAATTATTTTCAATTATTTTCAATTATTTTCAATTATTTTCAATTATTTTCAATTAAATTATTTTCAATTATTTCCAATTAAATTATTTTCAATTATTTTCAATTATTTTCAATTATTTTCAATTATTTTCAATTATTTTCAATTATTTTCAATTATTTTCAATTATTTTCAATTATTTTCAATTAAATTATTTTCAATTATTTCCAATTAAATTATTTTCAATTATTTTCAATTATTTTCAATTATTTTCAATTATTTTCAATTATTTTCAATTATTTTTCAATTACTTTCAATTATTTTCAATCATTTTCAATCATTTTCAATTATTTTTCAATTATTTTCAATTATTTTTAAATTATTTTCAATTATTTTCAATTATTTTCAATTATTTTCAATTATTTTCAATTATTTTCAATTATTTTCAATTATTTTCAATTATTTTCAATTATTTTCAATTATTTTCAATTATTTTCAATTATTTTCAATTATATTCAATTATTTTTCAATTATTTTTCAATTATTTTTCAATTATTTTCAATTATTTTCAATTAAATTATTATCAATTATTTTCAATTAAATTATTTTCAATAATTTTCAATTAATTTCAATTATTTTCAATTATTTTCAATTATTTTTCAATTATTTCTCAAATTTTTTCAATTAGTATTCAATTATTTTTCAAATATTTTTCAATTATTTTTCAATTATTATTCAATGATTTTTCAATTATTGTTCCATTAATTTCCAATTATTGTTAAATTATTTTTCAATTATTATTCAATTATTTCTCAATTATTTTCAATTATTTTCAATTAAATTATTTTCAATTATTTTCAATTGAATTATTTTCAATTAAATTATTTTCAATCATTTTAAATTATTTTCAATTATTTTTCAATTATTTTCAATTATTTTCAATTATTTTCAATTATTTTCAATTATTTTCAATTAAATTATTTTGAATTATTTCCAATTAAATTATTTTCAATTATTTTCAATTATTTTCAATTATTTTCAATTATTTTCAATTATTTTCAATCATTTTAAATTATTTTCAATTATTTTTCAAATATTTTCAGTTATTTTTCAATTATTTTCAATTATTTTTCAATTATTTTTCACATATTTTTCAATAATTTGCTATTATTTTTCAATTTTTTTCAATTTTTTTCAATTATTATTCAATTATTTTTCAAATATTTTTCAATTATTTTTCAATTATATTTCAATTATTGTTCAATTATTATTCAATGATTTTTCAATTATTGTTCAATTATTTTTAAATTATTTTCAATTATTTTCAATTATTTTCAATTATTTTCAATTATTTTCAGTCATTTTAAATTATTTTCAATTATTTTTCAATTATTTTCAGTTATTTTTCAATTATTTTCAATTATTTTTCAATTATCTTCAATTATTTTCAATTATTTTCAATTATTTTCAATTATTTTCAATTATATTCAATTATTTTCAATTATTTTAAATTATTTTCAATCATTTTAAATTATTTTCAATTATTTTTCAATTATTTTCAATTATTTTCAATTATTTTCAATAATTTTCAATTATTTTCAATTATTTTCAATTATTTTCAAGTATTTTTCAATTATTTTCAATTATTTTCAATCATTTTCAATTATTTTCAATTATTTTCAATTATTTTCAATTATTTTTCAATTATTTTTCAATTATTTTCAATTAAATTATTTTAAATTGTTTTCAATTAAATTATTTTCAATTAAATTATTTTCAATTTATTTCAATTAATTTCAATTATTTTCAATTATTTTCAATTATTTTCAATTATTTTCAATTATTTTCAATTATTTTTCCATTATTTCTCAAATATTTTCAACCAGTATTCAATTATTTTTCAAATATTTTTCAATTATTTTTCAATTATTATTCAATTATTTTCAATCATTTTAAATTATTTTCAATTATTTTTCAATTATTTTCAATTATTTTCAATTATTTTCAATTATTTTCAATTATTTTCAATTATTTTCAATTAAAATATTTTCAATTATTTCCAATTAAATTATTTTCAATTATTTTCAATTATTTTCAATTATTTTCAATTATTTTCAATTATTTTCAATTATTTTCAATTATTTTCAATTATTTTCAATTAAATTATTTTCAATTATTTCCAATTAAATTATTTTCAATTATTTTCAATTATTTTCAATTATTTTCAATTATTTTCAATTATTTTCAATTATTTTTCAATTACTTTCAATTATTTTCAATCATTTTCAATCATTTTCAATTATTTTTCAATTATTTTCAATTATTTTTAAATTATTTTCAATTATTTTCAATTATTTTCAATTATTTTCAATTATTTTCAATTATTTTCAATTATTTTCAATTATTTTCAATTATTTTCAATTATTTTCAATTATTTTCAATTATTTTCAATTATTTTCAATTATATTCAATTATTTTTCAATTATTTTTCAATTATTTTTCAATTATTTTCAATTATTTTCAATTAAATTATTATCAATTATTTTCAATTAAATTATTTTCAATTATTTTCAATTAATTTCAATTATTTTCAATTATTTTCAATTATTTTTCAATTATTTCTCAAATTTTTTCAATTAGTATTCAATTATTTTTCAAATATTTTTCAATTATTTTTCAATTATTATTCAATGATTTTTCAATTATTGTTCCATTAATTTCCAATTATTGTTCAATTATTTTTCAATTATTATTCAATTATTTTTCAATTATTTTTCACATATTTTTCAATTATTTTTCAATTATTTTTCAATTATTATTCAATGATTTTTCAATTATTTTTCAATTATTATTCAATGATTTTTCAATTATTTTCAATTATTTTCAATTATTTTCAATTATTTTCAATTATTTTCAATTATTTTTCAATTATTTTCAATTATTTTCAATCATTTTCAATCATTTTCAATCATTTTTCAATTATTTTGAATTATTTTTAAATTATTTTCAATTATTTTCAATTATTTTCAATTATTTTCAATCATTTTCAATCATTTTCAATTATTTTCAATTATTTTCAATTATTTTCAATTATTTTCAATTATTTTCAATTATTTTCAATTATATTCAATTATTTTTCAATTATTTTTCAATTATTTTGAATTAAATTATTTTAAATTGTTTTCAATTAAATTATTTTCAATTAAATTATTTTCAATTATTTTCAATTAATTTCAATTATTTTCAATTATTTTCAATTATTTTCAATTATTTTTCAATTATTTCTCAAATTTTTTCAATTAGTATTCAATTATTTTTCAAATATTTTTCAATTATTTTTCAATTATTATTCACATATTTTTCAATTATTGTTCCATTAATTTCCAATTATTGTTCAATTATTTTTCAATTATTATTCAATTATTTTTCAATTATTTTTCACATATTTTTCAATTATTTTTCAATTATTTTTCAATTATTATTCAATGATTTTTCAATTATTGTTCAATTATTTTGCAATTATTGTTCAATTATTTTTCAATTATTATTCAATTATTTTTCAATTATTTTTCACATATTTTTCAATTATTTTTCAATTAACATTCAATTTTTTTCTATTTTTTTCAATTATTATTCAATTATTTTTCAATTCTTTTTCACATACTTTTCAATTATTTTTCAATTATTTTTCAATTATTATTCAATGATTTTTCAATTATTGTTCAATTATTTTTCAATTATTGTTCAATTATTTTTCAATTATTATTCAATTATTTTTCAATTATTTTTCACATATTTTTCAATAATTTGCAATTATTTTTCAATTTTTTTCAATTTTTTTCAATTATTATTCAATTATTTTTCAAATATTTTTCAATTATTTTTCAATTATTTTTCAATTATTATTCAATGATTTTTCAATTATTGTTCAATTATTTTTCAATTATATTTCAATTATTTTCAGTTATTTTTCAATTATTTTCCAATTATTTCTCAATTATTTTTCAATTATTTTTCAATTATTATTCAATTAATATTCAATTATTATTCAATTATTGTTCAATTATTATTCAATGATTTTTCAATTATTGTTCAATTATTGTTAAATTATTTTCAATTATTTTTCAATTATTGTTCAATTATTTTTCAAATATTGTTCAATTATTTTTCAAATATTTTTAAATTATTTTTCAATTATTTTTCAATTATTTTTCAATTATTTTTCAATTATTGTTCAATTATTTTTCAATTATTTTTCAATTATTTTCAGTTATATTTCAATTATTTTCAATTATTTTCAATTATTTTCAATTATTTTCAATTATTATCAATTATTTTCAATTATTTTCAATTATTTTCAATTATTTTCAATTATTTTCAATTATTTTCAATCATTTTAAATTATTTTCAATTATTTTTCAATTATTTTCAATTATTTTCAATTATTTTCAATTATTTTCAATTATTTTCAATTATTTTCAATTATTTCCAATTAAATTATTTTCAATTATTTTCAATTATTTTCAATTATTTTCAATTATTTTCAATTATTTTCAATTATTTTCAATTATTTTCAATTATTTTCAATTATTTTCAATTATTTTCAATCATTTTAAATTATTTTCAATTATTTTTCAATTATTTTCAATTATTTTCAATTATTTTCAATTATTTTCAATTATTTTCAATTATTTTCAATTAAATTATTTTCAATTATTTCCAATTAAATTATTTTCAATTATTTTCAATTATTTTCAATTATTTTCAATTATTTTCAATTATTTTCTATTATTTTCAATTATTTTCAATTATTTTCAATTATTTTCAATTATTTTCAATTAAATTATTTTCAATTATTTCCAATTAAATTATTTTCAATTATTTTCAATTATTTTCAATTATTTTCAATTATTTTCAATTATTTTTCAATTACTTTCAATTATTTTCAATCATTTTCAATCATTTTCAATTATTTTTCAATTATTTTCAATTATTTTTAAATTATTTTCAATTATTTTCAATTATTTTCAATTATTTTCAATTATTTTCAATTATTTTCAATTATTTTCAATTATTTTCAATTATTTTCAATTATTTTCAATTATTTTCAATTATTTTCAATTATTTTCAATTATATTCAATTATTTTTCAATTATTTTTCAATTATTTTTCAATTATTTTCAATTATTTTCAATTAAATTATTATCAATTATTTTCAATTAAATTATTTTCAATTATTTTCAATTAATTTCAATTATTTTCAATTATTTTCAATTATTTTCAATTATTTTTCAATTATTTCTCAAATTTTTTCAATTAGTATTCAATTATTTTTCAAATATTTTTCAATTATTTTTCAATTATTATTCAATGATTTTTCAATTATTGTTCCATTAATTTCCAATTATTGTTAAATTATTTTTCAATTATTATTCAATTATTTCTCAATTATTTTCAATTATTTTCAATTAAATTATTTTCAATTATTTTCAATTGAATTATTTTCAATTAAATTATTTTCAATTATTTTAATTTAATTTCAATTATTTTCAATTATTTTCAATTATTTTCAATTATTTTTCAATTATTTCTCAAATTTTTTCAATTAGTATTCAATTATTTTTCAAATATTTTTCAATTATTTTTCAATTATTATTCAATGATTTTTCAATTATTGTTCCATTAATTTCCAATTATTGTTAAATTATTTTTCAATTATTATTCAATTATTTCTCAATTATTTTCAATTATTTTCAATTAAATTATTTTCAATTATTTTCAATTGAATTATTTTCAATTAAATTATTTTCAATTATTTTAATTTAATTTCAATTATTTTCAATTATTTTCAATTATTTTCAATTATTTTTCAATTATTTCTCAAATTTTTTCAATTAGTATTCAATTATTTTTCAAATATTTTTCAATTATTTTTCAATTATTATTCAATGATTTTTCAATTATTGTTCCATTAATTTCCAATTATTGTTAAATTATTTTTCAATTATTATTCAATAATTTTTCAATTATTTTTCACATATTTTTCAATTATTTTTCAATTATTTTTCAATTATTATTCAATGATTTTTCAATTATTGTTCAATTATTTTGCAATTATTGTTCAATTATTTTTCAATTATTATTCAATTATTTTTCAATTATTTTTCACATATTTTTCAATTATTTTTCAATTATTTTTCAATTTTTTTCAATTTTTTTCAATTATTATTCAATTATTTTTCAATTATTTTTCACATATTTTTCAATTATTTTTCAATTATTTTTCAATTATTATTCAATGATTTTTCAATTATTGTTCCATTAATTTCCAATTATAGTTAAATTATTTTCAATTATTTTTCAATTATTGTTCAATTATTTTTCAAATATTGTTCAATTATTTTTCAAATATTTTTAAATTATTTTTCAATTATTTTTCAATTATTTTTCAATTATTTTTCAATTATTTTTCAATTATTGTTCAATTATTTTTCAATTATTTTTCAATTATTTTCAGTTATTTTTCAATTATTTTCAATTATTTTCAATTATTTTCAATTATTTTCAATTATTTTCAATTATTTTCAATTATTTTCCATTATTTTCAATTATTTTCAATTATTTTCAATTATTTTCAATTATTTTCAATCATTTTAAATTATTTTCAATTATTTTTCAATTATTTTCAATTATTTTCAATTATTTTCAATTATTTTCAATTATTTTCAATTAAATTATTTTGAATTATTTCCAATTAAATTATTTTCAATTATTTTCAATTATTTTCAATTATTTTCAATTATTTTCAATTATTTTCAATCATTTTAAATTATTTTCAATTATTTTTCAAATATTTTCAGTTATTTTTCAATTATTTTCAATTAGTTTTCAATTATTTTTCACATATTTTTCAATAATTTGCAATTATTTTTCAATTTTTTTCAATTTTTTTCAATTATTATTCAATTATTTTTCAAATATTTTTCAATTATTTTTCAATTATATTTCAATTATTGTTCAATTATTATTCAATGATTTTTCAATTATTGTTCAATTATTTTTAAATTATTTTCAATTATTTTCAATTATTTTCAATTATTTTCAATTATTTTCAGTCATTTTAAATTATTTTCAATTATTTTTCAATTATTTTCAGTTATTTTTCAATTATTTTCAATTATTTTTCAATTATTTTCAATTATTTTCAATTATTTTCAATTATTTTCAATTATTTTCAATTATATTCAATTATTTTCAATTATTTTAAATTATTTTCAATCATTTTAAATTATTTTCAATTATTTTTCAATTATTTTCAATTATTTTCAATTATTTTCAATAATTTTCAATTATTTTCAATTATTTTCAATTATTTTCAAGTATTTTTCAATTATTTTCAATTATTTTCAATCATTTTCAATTATTTTCAATTATTTTCAATTATTTTCAATTATTTTTCAATTATTTTTCAATTATTTTCAATTAAATTATTTTAAATTGTTTTCAATTAAATTATTTTCAATTAAATTATTTTCAATTTATTTCAATTATTTTCAATTATTTTCAATTATTTTCAATTATTTTTCCATTATTTCTCAAATTTTTTCAATTAGTATTCAATTATTTTTCAAATATTTTTCAATTATTTTTCAATTATTATTCAATTATTTTCAATCATTTTAAATTATTTTCAATTATTTTTCAATTATTTTCAATTATTTTCAATTATTTTCAATTATTTTCAATTATTTTCAATTATTTTCAATTAAATTATTTTCAATTATTTCCAATTAAATTATTTTCAATTATTTTCAATTATTTTCAATTATTTTCAATTATTTTCAATTATTTTCAATTATTTTCAATTATTTTCAATTAAATTATTTTCAATTATTTCCAATTAAATTATTTTCAATTATTTTCAATTATTTTCAATTATTTTCAATTATTTTCAATTATTTTCAATTATTTTCAATTATTTTCAATTATTTTCAATTATTTTCAATTATTTTCAATTATTTTCAATTATTTTCAATTATATTCAATTATTTTTCAATTATTTTTCAATTATTTTCAATTATTTTCAATTAAATTATTATCAATTATTTTCAATTAAATTATTTTCAATTATTTTCAATTAATTTCAATTATTTTCAATTATTTTCAATTATTTTTCAATTATTTCTCAAATTTTTTCAATTAGTATTCAATTATTTTTCAAATATTTTTCAATTATTTTTCAATTATTATTCAATGATTTTTCAATTATTGTTCCATTAATTTCCAATTATTGTTAAATTATTTTTCAATTATTATTCAATTATTTCTCAATTATTTTCAATTATTTTCAATTAAATTATTTTCAATTATTTTCAATTGAATTATTTTCAATTAAATTATTTTCAATTATTTTAATTTAATTTCAATTATTTTCAATTATTTTCAATTATTTTCAATTATTTTTCAATTATTTCTCAAATTTTTTCAATTAGTATTCAATTATTTTTCAATTATTTTTCAATTATTTTTCAATTATTTTTCAATTATTATTCAATGATTTTTCAATTACTGTTCCATTAATTTCCAATTATTGTTAAATTATTTTTCAATTATTATTCAATTATTTTTCAATTATTTTTCACATATTTTTCAATTATTTTTCAATTATTTTTCAATTATTATTCAATGATTTTTCAATTATTGTTCAATTATTTTGCAATTATTGTTCAATTATTTTTCAATTATTATTCAATTATTTTTCAATTATTTTTCACATATTTTTCAATTATTTTTCAATTATTTTTCAATTTTTTTCTATTTTTTTCAATTATTATTCAATTATTTTTCAATTCTTTTTCACATACTTTTCAATTATTTTTCAATTATTTTTCAATTATTATTCAATGATTTTTCAATTATTGTTCAATTATTTTTCAATTATTGTTCAATTATTTTTCAATTTTTTTCAATTATTATTCAATTATTTTTCAAATATTTTTCAATTATTTTTCAATTATTTTTCAATTATTATTCAATGATTTTTCAATTATTGTTCAATTATTTTTCAATTATTTTTCAATTTTTTTCAGTTATTTTTCAATTATTTTCCAATTATTTTTCAATTATTTTTCAATTATTTTTCAATTATTATTCAATTATTATTCAATTATTATTCAATTATTTTTCAAATATTTTTCAATTATTTTTCAATTATATTTCAATTATTGTTCAATTATTATTCAATGATTTTTCAATTATTGTTCAATTATTGTTAAATTATTTTCAATTATTTTTCAATTATTGATCAATTATTTTTCAAATATTGTTCAATTATTTTTCAAATATTTTTAAATTATTTTTCAATTATTTTTCAATTATTTTTCAATTATTTTTCAATTATTGTTCAATTATTTTTCAATTATTTTTCAATTATTTTCAGTTATTTTTCAATTATTTTCAATTATTTTCAATTATTTTCAATTATTTTCAATTATTTTCAATTATTTTCAATTATTTTCAATTATTTTCAATTATTTTCAATTATTTTCAAATTATTTTCAATTATTTTCAATTATTTTCAATCATTTTAAATTATTTTCAATTATTTTTCAATTATTTTCAATTATTTTCAATTATTTTCAATTATTTTCTATTATTTTCAATTATTTTCAATTATTTTCAATTATTTTCAATTATTTTCAATTATTTTCAAATTATTTTCAATTATTTTCAATTATTTTCAATCATTTTAAATTATTTTCAATTATTTTTCAATTATTTTCAATTATTTTCAATTATTTTCAATTATTTTCTATTATTTTCAATTATTTTCAATTAAATTATTTTCAATTATTTCCAATTAAATTATTTTCAATTATTTTCAATTATTTTCAATTATTTTCAATTATTTTCAAATATTTTCAATTATTTTTCAATTATTTTCAATTATTTTCAATCATTTTCAATCATTTTCAATTATTTTTCAATTATTTTCAATTATTTTTAAATTATTTTCAATTATTTTCAATTATTTTCAATTATTTTCAATTATTTTCAATTATTTTCAATTATTTTCAATTATTTTCAATTATTTTCAATTATATTCAATTACTTTTCAATTATTTTTCAATTATTTTTCAATTATTTTCAATTATTTTCAATTAAATTATTATCAATTATTTTCAATTAAATTATTTTCAATTAAATTATTTTCAATTATTTTCAATTAATTTTAATTATTTTCAATTATTTTCAATTATTTTCAATTATTTTTCAATTATTTCTCAAATTTTTTCAATTAGTATTCAATTATTATTCAATTATTTTTCAATTATTTTTCACCTATTTTTCAATTATTTTTCAATTATTTTTCAATTATTATTCAATGATTTTTCAATTATTGTTCAATTATTTATCAATTATTGTTCAATTATTTTTCAATTATTATTCAATTATTTTTCAATTATTTTTCACATATTTTTCAATAATTTGCAATTATTTTTCAATTTTTTTCAATTATTATTCAATTATTTTTCAAATATTTTTCAATTATTTTTCAATTATATTTCAATTATTGTTCAATTATTATTCAATGATTTTTCAATTATTGTTCAATTATTGTTAAATTATTTTCAATTATTTTTCAATTATTGTTCATTTATTTTTCAAATATTGTTCAATTATTTTTCAAATATTTTTAAATTATTTTTCAATTATTTTTCAATTATTTTTCAATTATTTTTCAATTATTTTTCAATTATTGTTCAATTATTTTTCAATTATTTTTCAATTATTTTCAGTTATTTTTCAATTATTTTCAATTATTTTCAATTATTTTCAATTATTTTCAATTATTTTCAATTATTTTCAATTATTTTCAATTATTTTCCATTATTTTCAATTATTTTCAATTATTTTCAATTATTTTCAATTATTTTCAATCATTTTAAATTATTTTCAATTATTTTTCAATTATTTTCAATTATTTTCAATTATTTTCAATTATTTTCAATTATTTTCAATTAAATTATTTTCAATTATTTCCAATTAAATTATTTTCAATTATTTTCAATTATTTTCAATTATTTTCAATTATTTTTCAATTATTTTCAATTATTTTCAATCATTTTCAATCATTTTCAATTATTTTTCAATTATTTTCAATTATTTTTAAATTATTTTCAATTATTTTCAATTATTTTCAATTATTTTCAATTATTTTCAATTATTTTCAATTGTTTTCAATTATAGTCAATTATATTCAATTATTTTTCAATTATTTTTCAATTATTTTTCAATTATTTTCAATTATTTTCAATTAAATTATTATCAATTATTTTCAATTAAATTATTTTCAATTAAATTATTTTCAATTATTTTCAATTAATTTCAATTATTTTCAATTATTTTCAATTATTTTTCAATTATTTCTCAAATTTTTTCAATTAGTATTCAATTATTTTTCAAATATTTTTCAATTATTTTTCAATTATTATTCAATGATTTTTCAATTATTGTTCCATTAATTTCCAATTATTGTTCAATTATTTTTCAATTATTATTCAATTATTTTTCAATTATTTTTCACATATTTTTCAATTATTTTTCAATTATTTTTCAATTATTATTCAATGATTTTTCAATTATTGTTCAATTATTTTGCAATTATTGTTCAATTATTTTTCAATTATTATTCAATTATTTTTCAATTATTTTTCAATTAACATTCAATTTTTTTCTATTTTTTTCAATTATTATTCAATTATTTTTCAATTCTTTTTCACATACTTTTCAATTATTTTTCAATTATTTTTCAATTATTGTTCAATGATTTTTCAATTATTGTTCAATTATTTTTCAATTATTGTTCAATTATTTTTCAATTATTATTCAATTATTTTTCAATTATTTTTCACATATTTTTCAATAATTTGCAATTATTTTTCAATAATTTGCAATTATTTTTCAATTTTTTTCAATTTTTTTCAATTATTATTCAATTATTTTTCAAATATTTTTCAATTATTTTTCAATTATTTTTCAATTATTTTTCAATTATTTTTCAATTATTGTTCAATTATTTTTCAATTATTTTTCAATTATTTTCAGTTATTTTTCAATTATTTTCAATTATTTTCAATTATTTTCAATTATTTTCAATTATTTTCAATTATTTTCAATTATTTTCAATTATTTTCAATTATTTACAAATTATTTTCAATTATTTTCAATTATTTTCAATCATTTTAAATTATTTTCAATTATTTTTCAATTATTTTCAATTATTTTCAATTATTTTCAATTATTTTCTATTATTTTCAATTATTTTCAATTAAATTATTTTCAATTATTTCCAATTAAATTATTTTCAATTATTTTCAATTATTTTCAATTATTTTCAATTATTTTCATATATTTTCAATTATTTTTCAATTATTTTCAATTATTTTCAATCATTTTCAATCATTTTCAATTATTTTTCAATTATTTTCAATTATTTTTAAATTATTTTCAATTATTTTCAATTATTTTCAATTATTTTCAATTATTTTCAATTATTTTCAATTATTTTCAATTATTTTCAATTATTTTCAATTATATTCAATTACTTTTCAATTATTTTTCAATTATTTTTCAATTATTTTCAATTATTTTCAATTAAATTATTATCAATTATTTTCAATTAAATTATTTTCAATTAAATTATTTTCAATTATTTTCAATTAATTTTAATTATTTTCAATTATTTTCAATTATTTTCAATTATTTTTCAATTATTTCTCAAATTTTTTCAATTAGTATTCAATTATTTTTCAAATATTTTTCAATTATTTTTCAATTATTATTCAATGATTTTTCAATTATTGTTCCATTAATTTCCAATTATTGTTCAATTATTTTTCAATTATTATTCAATTATTTCTCAATTATTTTCAATTATTTTCAATTAAATTATTTTCAATTATTTTCAATTAAATTATTTTCAATTATTTTCAATTAAATTATTTTCAATTAAATTATTTTCAATTATTTTCATTTAATTTAAATTATTTTCAATTATTTTCAATTATTTTCAATTATTTTTCAATTATTTCTCAAATTTTTTCAATTAGTATTCAATTATTTTTCAAATATTTTTCAATTATTTTTCAAATATTTTTCAATTATTTTTCAATTATTATTCAATGATTTTTCAATTATTGTTCCATTAATTTCCAATTATTGTTAAATTATTTTTCAATTATTATTCAATTATTTTTCAATTATTTTTCACATATTTTTCAATTATTTTTCAATTATTTTTCAATTATTATTCAATGATTTTTCAATTATTGTTCAATTATTTTGCAATTATTGTTCAATTATTTTTCAATTATTATTCAATTATTTTTCAATTATTTTTCACATATTTTTCAATTATTTTTCAATTATTTTTCAATTTTTTTCAATTTTTTTCAATTATTATTCAATTATTTTTCAATTATTTTTCACATATTTTTCAATTATTTTTCAATTATTTTTCAATTATTATTCAATGATTTTTCAATTATTGTTCCATTAATTTCCAATTATAGTTAAATTATTTTCAATTATTTTTCAATTATTGTTCAATTATTTTTCAAATATTGTTCAATTATTTTTCAAATATTTTTAAATTATTTTTCAATTATTTTTCAATTATTTTTCAATTATTTTTCAATTATTTTTCAATTATTGTTCAATTATTTTTCAATTATTTTTCAATTATTTTCAGTTATTTTTCAATTATTTTCAATTATTTTCAATTATTTTCAATTATTTTCAATTATTTTCAATTATTTTCAATTATTTTCAATTATTTTCCATTATTTTCAATTATTTTCAATTATTTTCAATTATTTTCAATTATTTTCAATCATTTTAAATTATTTTCAATTATTTTTCAATTATTTTCAATTATTTTCAATTATTTTCAATTATTTTCAATTATTTTCAATTAAATTATTTTGAATTATTTCCAATTAAATTATTTTCAATTATTTTCAATTATTTTCAATTATTTTCAATTATTTTCAATTATTTTCAATCATTTTAAATTACTTTCAATTATTTTTCAAATATTTTCAGTTATTTTTCAATTATTTTCAATTATTTTTCAATTATTTTTCACATATTTTTCAATAATTTGCAATTATTTTTCAATTTTTTTCAATTTTTTTCAATTATTATTCAATTATTTTTCAAATATTTTTCAATTATTTTTCAATTATATTTCAATTATTGTTCAATTATTATTCAATGATTTTTCAATTATTGTTCAATTATTTTTAAATTATTTTCAATTATTTTCAATTATTTTCAATTATTTTCAATTATTTTCAATCATTTTAAATTATTTTCAATTATTTTTCAATTATTTTCAGTTATTTTTCAATTATTTTCAATTATTTTTCAATTATTTTCAATTATTTTCAATTATTTTCAATTATTTTCAATTATTTTCAATTATATTCAATTATTTTCAATTATTTTAAATTATTTTCAATCATTTTAAATTATTTTCAATTATTTTTCAATTATTTTCAATTATTTTCAATTATTTTCAATAATTTTCAATTATTTTCAATTATTTTCAATTATTTTCAAGTATTTTTCAATTATTTTCAATTATTTTCAATCATTTTCAATTATTTTCAATTATTTTCAATTATTTTCAATTATTTTTCAATTATTTTTCAATTATTTTCAATTAAATTATTTTAAATTGTTTTCAATTAAATTATTTTCAATTAAATTATTTTCAATTTATTTCAATTAATTTCAATTATTTTCAATTATTTTCAATTATTTTCAATTATTTTTCCATTATTTCTCAAATTTTTTCAATTAGTATTCAATTATTTTTCAAATATTTTTCAATTATTTTTCAATTATTATTCAATGATTTTACAATTATTGTTCCATTAATTTCCAATTATTGTTCAATTATTTTTCAATTATTATTCAATTATTTTTCAATTATTTTTCACATATTTTTCAATTATTTTTCAATTATTTTTCACTTATTTTTCAATGATTTTTCAATTATTGTTCAATTATTTTTCAATTATTGTTCAATTATTTTTCAATTATTATTCAATTATTTTTCAATTATTTTTCACATATTTTTCAATTATTTTTCAATTATTTTTCAATTTTTTTCAATTTTTTTCAATTATTATTCAATTATTTTTCAATTATTTTTCACCTATTTTTCAATTATTTTTCAATTATTTTTCAATTATTATTCAATGATTTTTCAATTATTGTTCAATTATTTATCAATTATTGTTCAATTATTTTTCAATTATTATTCAATTATTTTTCAATTATTTTTCACATATTTTTCAATAATTTGCAATTATTTTTCAATTTTTTTCAATTATTATTCAATTATTTTTCAAATATTTTTCAATTATTTTTCAATTATATTTCAATTATTGATCAATTATTATTCAATGATTTTTCAATTATTGTTCAATTATTGTTAAATTATTTTCAATTATTTTTCAATTATTGTTCAATTAGTATTCAATTATTTTTCAAATATTTTTCAATTATTTTTCAATTATTATTCAATGATTTTTCAATTATTGTTCCATTAATTTCCAATTATTGTTAAATTATTTTTCAATTATTATTCAATTATTTTTCAATTATTTTTCACATATTTTTCAATTATTTTTCAATTATTTTTCAATTATTATTCAATGATTTTTCAATTATTGTTCAATTATTTTGCAATTATTGTTCAATTATTTTTCAATTATTATTCAATTATTTTTCAATTATTTTTCACATATTTTTCAATTATTTTTCAATTATTTTTCAATTTTTTTCAATTTTTTTCAATTATTATTCAATTATTTTTCAATTATTTTTCACATATTTTTCAATTATTTTTCAATTATTTTTCAATTATTATTCAATGATTTTTCAATTATTGTTCCATTAATTTCCAATTATAGTTAAATTATTTTCAATTATTGTTCAATTATTTTTCAAATATTGTTCAATTATTTTTCAAATATTTTTAAATTATTTTTCAATTATTTTTCAATTATTTTTCAATTATTTTTCAATTATTTTTCAATTATTGTTCAATTATTTTTCAATTATTTTTCAATTATTTTCAGTTATTTTTCAATTATTTTCAATTATTTTCAATTATTTTCAATTATTTTCAATTATTTTCAATTATTTTCAATTATTTTCCATTATTTTCAATTATTTTCAATTATTTTCAATTATTTTCAATTATTTTCAATCATTTTAAATTATTTTCAATTATTTTTCAATTATTTTCAATTATTTTCAATTATTTTCAATTATTTTCAATTATTTTCAATTAAATTATTTTGAATTATTTCCAATTAAATTATTTTCAATTATTTTCAATTATTTTCAATTATTTTCAATTATTTTCAATTATTTTCAATCATTTTAAATTATTTTCAATTATTTTTCAAATATTTTCAGTTATTTTTCAATTATTTTCAATTATTTTTCAATTATTTTTCACATATTTTTCAATAATTTGCAATTATTTTTCAATTTTTTTCAATTTTTTTCAATTATTATTCAATTATTTTTCAAATATTTTTCAATTATTTTTCAATTATATTTCAATTATTGTTCAATTATTATTCAATGATTTTTCAATTATTGTTCAATTATTTTTAAATTATTTTCAATTATTTTCAATTATTTTCAATTATTTTCAATTATTTTCAATCATTTTAAATTATTTTCAATTATTTTTCAATTATTTTCAGTTATTTTTCAATTATTTTCAATTATTTTTCAATTATTTTCAATTATTTTCAATTATTTTCAATTATTTTCAATTATTTTCAATTATATTCAATTATTTTCAATTATTTTAAATTATTTTCAATCATTTTAAATTATTTTCAATTATTTTTCAATTATTTTCAATTATTTTCAATTATTTTCAATAATTTTCAATTATTTTCAATTATTTTCAATTATTTTCAAGTATTTTTCAATTATTTTCAATTATTTTCAATCATTTTCAATTATTTTCAATTATTTTCAATTATTTTCAATTATTTTTCAATTATTTTTCAATTATTTTCAATTAAATTATTTTAAATTGTTTTCAATTAAATTATTTTCAATTAAATTATTTTCAATTTATTTCAATTAATTTCAATTATTTTCAATTATTTTCAATTATTTTCAATTATTTTTCCATTATTTCTCAAATTTTTTCAATTAGTATTCAATTATTTTTCAAATATTTTTCAATTATTTTTCAATTATTATTCAATGATTTTACAATTATTGTTCCATTAATTTCCAATTATTGTTCAATTATTTTTCAATTATTATTCAATTATTTTTCAATTATTTTTCACATATTTTTCAATTATTTTTCAATTATTTTTCACTTATTTTTCAATGATTTTTCAATTATTGTTCAATTATTTTTCAATTATTGTTCAATTATTTTTCAATTATTATTCAATTATTTTTCAATTATTTTTCACATATTTTTCAATTATTTTTCAATTATTTTTCAATTTTTTTCAATTTTTTTCAATTATTATTAAATTATTTTTCAATTATTTTTCACCTATTTTTCAATTATTTTTCAATTATTTTTCAATTATTATTCAATGATTTTTCAATTATTGTTCAATTATTTATCAATTATTGTTCAATTATTTTTCAATTATTATTCAATTATTTTTCAATTATTTTTCACATATTTTTCAATAATTTGCAATTATTTTTCAATTTTTTTCAATTATTATTCAATTATTTTTCAAATATTTTTCAATTATTTTTCAATTATATTTCAATTATTGATCAATTATTATTCAATGATTTTTCAATTATTGTTCAATTATTGTTAAATTATTTTCAATTATTTTTCAATTATTGTTCAATTATTTTTCAAATATTGTTCAATTATTTTTCAAATATTTTTAAATTATTTTTCAATTATTTTTCAATTATTTTTCAATTATTTTTCAATTATTTTTCAATTATTGTTCAATTATTTTTCAATTATTTTTCAATTATTTTCAGTTATTTTTCAATTATTTTCAATTATTTTCAATTATTTTCAATTATTTTCAATTATTTTCAATTATTTTAAATTATTTTCAATTATTTTCAAATTATTTTCAATTATTTTCAATTATTTTCAATCATTTTAAATTATTTTCAATTATTTTTCAATTATTTTCAATCATTTTAAATTATTTTCAATTATTTTTCAATTATTTTCAATTATTTTCAATTATTTTCAATTATTTTCTATTATTTTCAATTATTTTCAATTAAATTATTTTCAATTATTTCCAATTAAATTATTTTCAATTATTTTCAATTATTTTCAATTATTTTCAATTATTTTCAAATATTTTCAATTATTTTTCAATTATTTTCAATTATTTTCAATCATTTTCAATCATTTTCAATTATTTTTCAATTATTTTCAATTATTTTTAAATTATTTTCAATTATTTTCAATTATTTTCAATTATTTTCAATTATTTTCAATTATTTTCAATTATTTTCAATTATTTTCAATTATATTCAATTACTTTTCAATTATTTTTCAATTATTTTTCAATTATTTTCAATTATTTTCAATTAAATTATTATCAATTATTTTCAATTAAATTATTTTCAATTAAATTATTTTCAATTATTTTCAATTAATTTTAATTATTTTCAATTATTTTCAATTATTTTCAATTATTTTTCAATTATTTCTCAAATTTTTTCAATTAGTATTCAATTATTATTCAATTATTTTTCAATTATTTTTCACCTATTTTTCAATTATTTTTCAATTATTTTTCAATTATTATTCAATGATTTTTCAATTATTGTTCAATTATTTATCAATTATTGTTCAATTATTTTTCAATTATTATTCAATTATTTTTCAATTATTTTTCACATATTTTTCAATAATTTGCAATTATTTTTCAATTTTTTTCAATTATTATTCAATTATTTTTCAAATATTTTTCAATTATTTTTCAATTATATTTCAATTATTGTTCAATTATTATTCAATGATTTTTCAATTATTGTTCAATTATTGTTAAATTATTTTCAATTATTTTTCAATTATTGTTCAATTATTTTTCAAATATTGTTCAATTATTTTTCAAATATTTTTAAATTATTTTTCAATTATTTTTCAATTATTTTTCAATTATTTTTCAATTATTTTTCAATTATTGTTCAATTATTTTTCAATTATTTTTCAATTATTTTCAGTTATTTTTCAATTATTTTCAATTATTTTCAATTATTTTCAATTATTTTCAATTATTTTCAATTATTTTCAATTATTTTCAATTATTTTCCATTATTTTCAATTATTTTCAATTATTTTCAATTATTTTCAATTATTTTCAATCATTTTAAATTATTTTCAATTATTTTTCAATTATTTTCAATTATTTTCAATTATTTTCAATTATTTTCAATTATTTTCAATTAAATTATTTTCAATTATTTCCAATTAAATTATTTTCAATTATTTTCAATTATTTTCAATTATTTTCAATTATTTTCAATTATTTTTCAATTATTTTCAATTATTTTCAATCATTTTCAATCATTTTCAATTATTTTTCAATTATTTTCAATTATTTTTAAATTATTTTCAATTATTTTCAATTATTTTCAATTATTTTCAATTATATTCAATTATTTTCAATTGTTTTCAATTATTTTCAATTATATTCAATTATTTTTTAATTATTTTTCAATTATTTTTCAATTATTTTCAATTATTTTCAATTAAATTATTTTCAATTATTTTCAATTAAATTATTTTCAATTAAATTATTTTCAATTATTTTCAATTAATTTCAATTATTTTCAATTATTTTCAATTATTTTCAATTATTTTTCAATTATTTCTCAAATTTTTTCAATTAGTATTAAATTATTTTTCAAATATTTTTCAATTATTTTTCAATTATTATTCAATGATTTTTCAATTATTGTTCCATTAATTTCCAATTATTGTTCAATTATTTTTCAATTATTATTCAATTATTTTTCAATTATTTTCAATTATTTTCAATTAAATTATTATCAATTATTTTCAATTAAATTATTTTCAATTAAATTATTTTCAATTATTTTCAATTAATTTCAATTATTTTCAATTATTTTCAATTATTTTCAATTATTTTTCAATTATTTCTCAAATTTTTTCAATTAGTATTCAATTATTTTTCAAATATTTTTCAATTATTTTTCAATTATTATTCAATGATTTTTCAATTATTGTTCCATTAATTTCCAATTATTGTTCAATTATTTTTCAATTATTATTCAATTATTTTTCAATTATTTTTCACATATTTTTCAATTATTTTTCAATTATTATTCAATGATTTTTCAATTATTTTTCAATTATTATTCAATGATTTTTCAATTATTTTTCAATTATTATTCAATGATTTTTCAATTATTTTCAATTATTTTCAATTATTTTCAATTATTTTCAATTATTTTCAATTATTTTTCAATTATTTTCAATTATTTTCAATCATTTTCAATCATTTTCAATCATTTTTCAATTATTTTGAATTATTTTTAAATTATTTTCAATTATTTTCAATTATTTTCAATTATTTTCAATCATTTTCAATCATTTTCAATTATTTTCAATTATTTTCAATTATTTTCAATTATTTTCAATTATTTTCAATTATTTTCAATTATATTCAATTATTTTTCAATTATTTTTCAATTATTTTGAATTAAATTATTTTAAATTGTTTTCAATTAAATTATTTTCAATTAAATTATTTTCAATTATTTTCAATTAATTTCAATTATTTTCAATTATTTTCAATTATTTTCAATTATTTTTCAATTATTTCTCAAATTTTTTCAATTAGTATTCAATTATTTTTCAAATATTTTTCAATTATTTTTCAATTATTATTCAAATATTTTTCAATTATTGTTCCATTAATTTCCAATTATTGTTCAATTATTTTTCAATTATTATTCAATTATTTTTCAATTATTTTTCACATATTTTTCAATTATTTTTCAATTATTTTTCAATTATTATTCAATGATTTTTCAATTATTGTTCAATTATTTTGCAATTATTGTTCAATTATTTTTCAATTATTATTCAATTATTTTTCAATTATTTTTCACATATTTTTCAATTATTTTTCAATTAACATTCAATTTTTTTCTATTTTTTTCAATTATTATTCAATTATTTTTCAATTCTTTTTCACATACTTTTCAATTATTTTTCAATTATTTTTCAATTATTATTCAATGATTTTTCAATTATTGTTCAATTATTTTTCAATTATTGTTCAATTATTTTTCAATTATTATTCAATTATTTTTAAATTATTTTTCACATATTTTTCAATAATTTGCAATTATTCTTCAATAATTTGCAATTATTTTTCAATTTTTTTCAATTTTTTTCAATTATTATTCAATTATTTTTCAAATATTTTTCAATTATTTTTCAATTATTTTTCAATTATTTTTCAATTATTTTTCAATTATTGTTCAATTATTTTTCAATTATTTTTCAATTATTTTCAGTTATTTTTCAGTTATTTTCAATTATTTTCAATTATTTTCAATTATTTTCAATTATTTTCAATTATTTTCAATTATTTTCAATTATTTTCAATTATTTTCAAATTATTTTCAATTATTTTCAATTATTTTCAATCATTTTAAATTATTTTCAATTATTTTCAATTATTTTCAATTATTTTCAATTATTTTCTATTATTTTCAATTATTTTCAATTAAATTATTTTCAATTATTTCCAATTAAATTATTTTCAATTATTTTCAATTATTTTCAATTATTTTCAATTATTTTCAAATATTTTCAATTATTTTTCAATTATTTTCAATTATTTTCAATCATTTTCAATCATTTTCAATTATTTTTCAATTATTTTCAATTATTTTTAAATTATTTTCAATTATTTTCAATTATTTTCAATTATTTTCAATTATTTTCAATTATTTTCAATTATTTTCAATTATTTTCAATTATTTTCAATTATTTTCAATTATATTCAATTACTTTTCAATTATTTTTCAATTATTATTCAATTATTTTTCAATTATTTTTCACATATTTTTCAATAATTTGCAATTATTTTTCAATTTTTTTCAATTATTATTCAATTATTTTTCAAATATTTTTCAATTATTTTTCAATTATATTTCAATTATTGATCAATTATTATTCAATGATTTTTCAATTATTTTCAATTATTTTCAATTATTTTCAATTATTTTTCAATTATTGTTCAATTATTTTTCAAATATTGTTCAATTATTTTTCAAATATTTTTAAATTATTTTTCAATTATTTTTCAATTATTTTTCAATTATTTTTCAATTATTTTTCAATTATTGTTCAATTATTTTTCAATTATTTTTCAATTATTTTCAGTTATTTTTCAATTATTTTCAATTATTTTCAATTATTTTCAATTATTTTCAATTATTTTCAATTATTTTAAATTATTTTCAATTATTTTCAAATTATTTTCAATTATTTTCAATTATTTTCAATCATTTTAAATTATTTTCAATTATTTTTCAATTATTTTCAATCATTTTAAATTATGTTCAATTATTTTTCAATTATTTTCAATTATTTTCAATTATTTTCAATTATTTTCTATTATTTTCAATTATTTTCAATTAAATTATTTTCAATTATTTCCAATTAAATTATTTTCAATTATTTTCAATTATTTTCAATTATTTTCAATTATTTTCAAATATTTTCAATTATTTTTCAATTATTTTCAATTATTTTCAATCATTTTCAATCATTTTCAATTATTTTTCAATTATTTTCAATTATTTTTAAATTATTTTCAATTATTTTCAATTATTTTCAATTATTTTCAATTATTTTCAATTATTTTCAATTATTTTCAATTATTTTCAATTATTTTCAATTATTTTCAATTATTTTCAATTATATTCAATTACTTTTCAATTATTTTTCAATTATTTTTCAATTATTTTCAATTATTTTCAATTAAATTATTATCAATTATTTTCAATTAAATTATTTTCAATTAAATTATTTTCAATTATTTTCAATTAATTTTAATTATTTTCAATTATTTTCAATTATTTTCAATTATTTTTCAATTATTTCTCAAATTTTTTCAATTAGTATTCAATTATTATTCAATTATTTTTCAATTATTTTTCACCTATTTTTCAATTATTTTTCAATTATTTTTCAATTATTATTCAATGATTTTTCAATTATTGTTCAATTATTTATCAATTATTGTTCAATTATTTTTCAATTATTATTCAATTATTTTTCAATTATTTTTCACATATTTTTCAATAATTTGCAATTATTTTTCAATTTTTTTCAATTATTATTCAATTATTTTTCAAATATTTTTCAATTATTTTTCAATTATATTTCAATTATTGTTCAATTATTATTCAATGATTTTTCAATTATTGTTCAATTATTGTTAAATTATTTTCAATTATTTTTCAATTATTTTTCAATTATTTTCAGTTATTTTTCAATTATTTTCAATTATTTTCAATTATTTTCAATTATTTTCAATTATTTTCAATTATTTTCAATTATTTTCAATTATTTTCAATTATTTTCAAATTATTTTCAATTATTTTCAATTATTTTCAATCATTTTAAATTATTTTCAATTATTTTCAATTATTTTCAATTATTTTCAATTATTTTCTATTATTTTCAATTATTTTCATTTAAATTATTTTCAATTATTTCCAATTAAATTATTTTCAATTATTTTCAATTATTTTCAATTATTTTCAATTATTTTCAAATATTTTCAATTATTTTTCAATTATTTTCAATTATTTTCAATCATTTTCAATCATTTTCAATTATTTTTCAATTATTTTCAATTATTTTCAATTATTTTCAATTATTTTCAATTATTTTCAATTATTTTCAATTATTTTCAATTATATTCAATTACTTTTCAATTATTTTTCAATTATTTTTCAATTATTTTCAATTATTTTCAATTAAATTATTATCAATTATTTTCAATTAAATTATTTTCAATTAAATTATTTTCAATTATTTTCAATTAATTTTAATTATTTTCAATTATTTTCAATTATTTTCAATTATTTTTCAATTATTTCTCAAATTTTTTCAATTAGTATTCAATTATTTTTCAAATATTTTTCAATTATTTTTCAATTATTATTCAATGATTTTTCAATTATTGTTCAATTATTTTGCAATTATTGTTCAATTATTTTTCAATTATTATTCAATTATTTTTCAATTATTTTTCACATATTTTTCAATTATTTTTCAATTATTTTTCAATTTTTTTCAATTTTTTTCAATTATTATTCAATTATTTTTCAATTATTTTTCACATATTTTTCAATTATTTTTCAATTATTTTTCAATTATTATTCAATGATTTTTCAATTATTGTTCCATTAATTTCCAATTATAGTTAAATTATTTTCAATTATTTTTCAATTATTGTTCAATTATTTTTCAAATATTGTTCAATTATTTTTCAAATATTTTTAAATTATTTTTCAATTATTTTTCAATTATTTTTCAATTATTTTTCAATTATTTTTCAATTATTGTTCAATTATTTTTCAATTATTTTTCAATTATTTTCAGTTATTTTTCAATTATTTTCAATTATTTTCAATTATTTTCAATTATTTTCAATTATTTTCAATTATTTTCAATTATTTTCCATTATTTTCAATTATTTTCAATTATTTTCAATTATTTTCAATTATTTTCAATTATTTTCAATCATTTTAAATTATTTTCAATTATTTTTCAATTATTTTCAATTATTTTCAATTATTTTCAATTATTTTCAATTAAATTATTTTGAATTATTTCCAATTAAATTATTTTCAATTATTTTCAATTATTTTCAATTATTTTCAATTATTTTCAATTATTTTCAATCATTTTAAATTATTTTCAATTATTTTTCAAATATTTTCAGTTATTTTTCAATTATTTTAAATTATTTTTCAATTATTTTTCACATATTTTTCAATAATTTGCAATTATTTTTCAATTTTTTTCAATTTTTTTCAATTATTATTCAATTATTTTTCAAATATTTTTCAATTATTTTTCAATTATATTTCAATTATTGTTCAATTATTATTCAATGATTTTTCAATTATTGTTCAATTATTTTTAAATTATTTTCAATTATTTTCAATTATTTTCAATTATTTTCAATTATTTTCAATCATTTTAAATTATTTTCAATTATTTTTCAATTATTTTCAGTTATTTTTCAATTATTTTCAATTATTTTTCAATTATTTTCAATTATTTCCAATTATTTTCAATTATTTTCAATTATTTTCAATTATATTCAATTATTTTCAATTATTTTAAATTATTTTCAATCATTTTAAATTATTTTCAATTATTTTTCAATTATTTTCAATTATTTTCAATTATTTTCAATAATTTTCAATTATTTTCAATTATTTTCAATTATTTTCAAGTATTTTTCAATTATTTTCAATTATTTTCAATCATTTTCAATTATTTTCAATTATTTTCAATTATTTTCAATTATTTTTCAATTATTTTTCAATTATTTTCAATTAAATTATTTTAAATTGTTTTCAATTAAATTATTTTCAATTTATTTCAATTAATTTCAATTATTTTCAATTATTTTCAATTATTTTCAATTATTTTTCCATTATTTCTCAAATTTTTTCAATTAGTATTCAATTATTTTTCAAATATTTTTCAATTATTTTTCAATTATTATTCAATGATTTTACAATTATTGTTCCATTAATTTCCAATTATTGTTCAATTATTTTTCAATTATTATTCAATTATTTTTCAATTATTTTTCACATATTTTTCAATTATTTTTCAATTATTTTTCACTTATTTTTCAATGATTTTTCAATTATTGTTCAATTATTTTTCAATTATTGTTCAATTATTTTTCAATTATTATTCAATTATTTTTCAATTATTTTTCACATATTTTTCAATTATTTTTCAATTATTTTTCAATTTTTTTCAATTTTTTTCAATTATTATTCAATTATTTTTCAATTATTTTTCACCTATTTTTCAATTATTTTTCAATTATTTTTCAATTATTATTCAATGATTTTTCAATTATTGTTCAATTATTTATCAATTATTGTTCAATTATTTTTCAATTATTATTCAATTATTTTTCAATTATTTTTCACATATTTTTCAATAATTTGCAATTATTTTTCAATTTTTTTCAATTATTATTCAATTATTTTTCAAATATTTTTCAATTATTTTTCAATTATATTTCAATTATTGTTCAATTATTATTCAATGATTTTTCAATTATTGTTCAATTATTGTTAAATTATTTTCAATTATTTTTCAATTATTGTTCAATTATTTTTCAAATATTGTTCAATTATTTTTCAAATATTTTTAAATTATTTTTCAATTATTTTTCAATTATTTTTCAATTATTTTTCAATTATTTTTCAATTATTGTTCAATTATTTTTCAATTATTTTTCAATTATTTTCAGTTATTTTTCAATTATTTTCAATTATTTTCAATTATTTTCAATTATTTTCAATTATTTTCAATTATTTTCAATTATTTTCAATTATTTTCAATTATTTTCCATTATTTTCAATTATTTTCAATTATTTTCAATTATTTTCAATTATTTTCAATCATTTTAAATTATTTTCAATTATTTTTCAATTATTTTCAATTATTTTCAATTATTTTCAATTATTTTCAATTATTTTCAATTAAATTATTTTCAATTATTTCCAATTAAATTATTTTCAATTATTTTCAATTATTTTCAATTATTTTCAATTATTTTCAATTATTTTTCAATTATTTTCAATTATTTTCAATCATTTTCAATCATTTTCAATTATTTTTCAATTATTTTCAATTATTTTTAAATTATTTTCAATTATTTTCAATTATTTTCAATTATTTTCAATTATTTTCAATTATTTTCAATTGTTTTCAATTATTTTCAATTATATTCAATTATTTTTCAATTATTTTTCAATTATTTTTCAATTATTTTCAATTATTTTTCAATTATTGTTCAATTATTTATCAATTATTGTTCAATTATTTTTCAATTATTATTCAATTATTTTTCAATTATTTTTCACATATTTTTCAATAATTTGCAATTATTTTTCAATTTTTTTCAATTATTATTCAATTATTTTTCAAATATTTTTCAATTATTTTTCAATTATATTTCAATTATTGTTCAATTATTATTCAATGATTTTTCAATTATTGTTCAATTATTGTTAAATTATTTTCAATTATTTTTCAATTATTGTTCAATTATTTTTCAAATATTGTTCAATTATTTTTCAAATATTTTTAAATTATTTTTCAATTATTTTTCAATTATTTTTCAATTATTTTTCAATTATTTTTCAATTATTGTTCAATTATTTTTCAATTATTTTTCAATTATTTTCAGTTATTTTTCAATTATTTTCAATTATTTTCAATTATTTTCAATTATTTTCAATTATTTTCAATTATTTTCAATTATTTTCAATTATTTTCCATTATTTTCAATTATTTTCAATTATTTTCAATTATTTTCAATTATTTTCAATCATTTTAAATTATTTTCAATTATTTTTCAATTATTTTCAATTATTTTCAATTATTTTCAATTATTTTCAATTATTTTCAATTAAATTATTTTCAATTATTTCCAATTAAATTATTTTCAATTATTTTCAATTATTTTCAATTATTTTCAATTATTTTCAATTATTTTTCAATTATTTTCAATTATTTTCAATCATTTTCAATCATTTTCAATTATTTTTCAATTATTTTCAATTATTTTTAAATTATTTTCAATTATTTTCAATTATTTTCAATTATTTTCAATTATTTTCAATTATTTTCAATTGTTTTCAATTATTTTCAATTATATTCAATTATTTTTCAATTATTTTTCAATTATTTTTCAATTATTTTCAATTATTTTCAATTATTTTCAATTAAATTATTTTCAATTAAATTATTTTCAATTATTTTCAATTAATTTCAATTATTTTCAATTATTTTCAATTATTTTCAATTATTTTTCAATTATTTCTCAAATTTTTTCAATTAGTATTAAATTATTTTTCAAATATTTTTCAATTATTTTTCAATTATTATTCAATGATTTTTCAATTATTGTTCCATTAATTTCCAATTATTGTTCAATTATTTTTCAATTATTATTCAATTATTTTTCAATTATTTTCAATTATTTTCAATTAAATTATTATCAATTATTTTCAATTAAATTATTTTCAATTAAATTATTTTCAATTATTTTCAATTAATTTCAATTATTTTCAATTATTTTCAATTATTTTCAATTATTTTTCAATTATTTCTCAAATTTTTTCAATTAGTATTCAATTATTTTTCAAATATTTTTCAATTATTTTTCAATTATTATTCAATGATTTTTCAATTATTGTTCCATTAATTTCCAATTATTGTTCAATTATTTTTCAATTATTATTCAATTATTTTTCAATTATTTTTCACATATTTTTCAATTATTTTTCAATTATTTTTCAATTATTATTCAATGATTTTTCAATTATTTTTCAATTATTATTCAATGATTTTTCAATTATTTTCAATTATTTTCAATTATTTTCAATTATTTTCAATTATTTTCAATTATTTTTCAATTATTTTCAATTATTTTCAATCATTTTCAATCATTTTCAATCATTTTTCAATTATTTTGAATTATTTTTAAATTATTTTCAATTATTTTCAATTATTTTCAATTATTTTCAATCATTTTCAATTATTTTCAATTATTTTCAATTATTTTCAATTATTTTCAATTATTTTCAATTATTTTCAATTATATTCAATTATTTTTCAATTATTTTTCAATTATTTTGAATTAAATTATTTTAAATTGTTTTCAATTAAATTATTTTCAATTAAATTATTTTCAATTAAATTATTTTCAATTATTTTCAATTAATTTCAATTATTTTCAATTATTTTCAATTATTTTCAATTATTTTTCAATTATTTCTCAAATTTTTTCAATTAGTATTCAATTATTTTTCAAATATTTTTCAATTATTTTTCAATTATTATTCACATATTTTTCAATTATTGTTCCATTAATTTCCAATTATTGTTCAATTATTTTTCAATTATTATTCAATTATTTTTCAATTATTTTTCACATATTTTTCAATTATTTTTCAATTATTTTTCAATTATTATTCAATGATTTTTCAATTATTGTTCAATTATTTTGCAATTATTGTTCAATTATTTTTCAATTATTATTCAATTATTTTTCAATTATTTTTCACATATTTTTCAATTATTTTTCAATTAACATTCAATTTTTTTCTATTTTTTTCAATTATTATTCAATTATTTTTCAATTCTTTTTCACATACTTTTCAATTATTTTTCAATTATTTTTCAATTATTATTCAATGATTTTTCAATTATTGTTCAATTATTTTTCAATTATTGTTCAATTATTTTTCAATTATTATTCAATTATTTTTCAATTATTTTTCACATATTTTTCAATAATTTGCAATTATTTTTCAATTTTTTTCAATTTTTTTCAATTATTATTCAATTATTTTTCAAATATTTTTCAATTATTTTTCAATTATTTTTCAATTATTATTCAATGATTTTTCAATTATTGTTCAATTATTTTTCAATTATATTTCAATTATTTTCAGTTATTTTTCAATTATTTTCCAATTATTTCTCAATTATTTTTCAATTATTTTTCAATTATTATTCAATTAATATTCAATTATTATTCAATTATTGTTCAATTATTATTCAATGATTTTTCAATTATTGTTCAATTATTGTTAAATTATTTTCAATTATTTTTCAATTATTGTTCAATTATTTTTCAAATATTGTTCAATTATTTTTCAAATATTTTTAAATTATTTTTCAATTATTTTTCAATTATTTTTCAATTATTTTTCAATTATTGTTCAATTATTTTTCAATTATTTTTCAATTATTTTCAGTTATATTTCAATTATTTTCAATTATTTTCAATTATTTTCAATTATTTTCAATTATTATCAATTATTTTCAATTATTTTCAATTATTTTCAATTATTTTCAATTATTTTCAATTATTTTCAATCATTTTAAATTATTTTCAATTATTTTTCAATTATTTTCAATTATTTTCAATTATTTTCAATTATTTTCAATTATTTTCAATTATTTTCAATTAAATTATTTTCAATTATTTCCAATTAAATTATTTTCAATTATTTTCAATTATTTTCAATTATTTTCAATTATTTTCAATTATTTTCAATTATTTTCATTTATTTTCAATTATTTTCAATTATTTTCAATTATTTTCAATCATTTTAAATTATTTTCAATTATTTTTCAATTATTTTCAATTATTTTCAATTATTTTCAATTATTTTCAATTATTTTCAATTATTTTCAATTAAATTATTTTCAATTATTTCCAATTAAATTATTTTCAATTATTTTCAATTATTTTCAATTATTTTCAATTATTTTCAATTATTTTCAATTATTTTCAATTATTTTCAATTATTTTCAATTATTTTCAATTATTTTCAATTATTTTCAATTAAATTATTTTCAATTATTTCCAATTAAATTATTTTCAATTATTTTCAATTATTTTCAATTATTTTCAATTATTTTCAATTATTTTTCAATTACTTTCAATTATTTTCAATCATTTTCAATCATTTTCAATTATTTTTCAATTATTTTCAATTATTTTTAAATTATTTTCAATTATTTTCAATTATTTTCAATTATTTTCAATTATTTTCAATTATTTTCAATTATTTTCAATAATTTTCAATTATTTTCAATTATTTTCAATTATTTTCAATTATTTTTAATTATTTTCAATTATATTCAATTATTTTTCAATTATTTTTCAATTATTTTTCAATTATTTTCAATTATTTTCAATTAAATTATTATCAATTATTTTCAATTAAATTATTTTCAATTATTTTCAATTAATTTCAATTATTTTCAATTATTTTCAATTATTTTCAATTATTTTTCAATTATTTCTCAAATTTTTTCAATTAGTATTCAATTATTTTTCAAATATTTTTCAATTATTTTTCAATTATTATTCAATGATTTTTCAATTATTGTTCCATTAATTTCCAATTATTGTTAAATTATTTTTCAATTATTATTCAATTATTTCTCAATTATTTTCAATTATTTTCAATTAAATTATTTTCAATTATTTTCAATTGAATTATTTTCAATTAAATTATTTTCAATTATTTTACTTTAATTTCAATTATTTTCAATTATTTTCAATTATTTTCAATTATTTTTCAATTATTTCTCAAATTTTTTCAATTAGTATTCAATTATTTTTCAAATATTTTTCAATTATTTTTCAATTATTATTCAATGATTTTTCAATTATTGTTCCATTAATTTCCAATTATTGTTAAATTATTTTTCAATTATTATTCAATTATTTTTCAATTATTTTTCACATATTTTTCAATTATTTTTCAATTATTTTTCAATTATTATTCAATGATTTTTCAATTATTGTTCAATTATTTTGCAATTATTGTTCAATTATTTTTCAATTATTATTCAATTATTTTTCAATTATTTTTCACATATTTTTCAATTATTTTTCAATTATTTTTCAATTTTTTTCAATTTTTTTCAATTATTATTCAATTATTTTTCAATTATTTTTCACATATTTTTCAATTATTTTTCAATTATTTTTCAATTATTATTCAATGATTTTTCAATTATTGTTCCATTAATTTCCAATTATAGTTAAATTATTTTCAATTATTTTTCAATTATTGTTCAATTATTTTTCAAATATTGTTCAATTATTTTTCAAATATTTTTAAATTATTTTTCAATTATTTTTCAATTATTTTTCAATTATTTTTCAATTATTTTTCAATTATTGTTCAATTATTTTTCAATTATTTTTCAATTATTTTCAGTTATTTTTCAATTATTTTCAATTATTTTCAATTATTTTCAATTATTTTCAATTATTTTCAATTATTTTCAATTATTTTCCATTATTTTCAATTATTTTCAATTATTTTCAATTATTTTCAATTATTTTCAATTATTTTCAATCATTTTAAATTATTTTCAATTATTTTTCAATTATTTTCAGTTATTTTCAATTATTTTCAATTATTTTCAATTATTTTCAATTAAATTATTTTGAATTATTTCCAATTAAATTATTTTCAATTATTTTCAATTATTTTCAATTATTTTCAATTATTTTCAATCATTTTAAATTATTTTCAATTATTTTTCAAATATTTTCAGTTATTTTTCAATTATTTTCAATTATTTTTCAATTATTTTTCACATATTTTTCAATAATTTGCAATTATTTTTCAATTTTTTTCAATTTTTTTCAATTATTATTCAATTATTTTTCAAATATTTTTCAATTATTTTTCAATTATATTTCAATTATTGTTCAATTATTATTCAATGATTTTTCAATTATTGTTCAATTATTTTTCAATTATATTTCAATTATTTTCAGTTATTTTTCAATTATTTTCCAATTATTTCTCAATTATTTTTCAATTATTTTTCAATTATTATTCAATTAATATTCAATTATTATTCAATTATTGTTCAATTATTATTCAATGATTTTTCAATTATTGTTCAATTATTGTTAAATTATTTTCAATTATTTTTCAATTATTGTTCAATTATTTTTCAAATATTGTTCAATTATTTTTCAAATATTTTTAAATTATTTTTCAATTATTTTTCAATTATTTTTCAATTATTTTTCAATTATTGTTCAATTATTTTTCAATTATTTTTCAATTATTTTCAGTTATATTTCAATTATTTTCAATTATTTTCAATTATTTTCAATTATTTTCAATTATTATCAATTATTTTCAATTATTTTCAATTATTTTCAATTATTTTCAATTATTTTCAATTATTTTCAATCATTTTAAATTATTTTCAATTATTTTTCAATTATTTTCAATTATTTTCAATTATTTTCAATTATTTTCAATTATTTTCAATTATTTTCAATTAAATTATTTTCAATTATTTCCAATTAAATTATTTTCAATTATTTTCAATTATTTTCAATTATTTTCAATTATTTTCAATTATTTTCAATTATTTTCATTTATTTTCAATTATTTTCAATTATTTTCAATTATTTTCAATCATTTTAAATTATTTTCAATTATTTTTCAATTATTTTCAATTATTTTCAATTATTTTCAATTATTTTCAATTATTTTCAATTATTTTCAATTAAATTATTTTCAATTATTTCCAATTAAATTATTTTCAATTATTTTCAATTATTTTCAATTATTTTCAATTATTTTCAATTATTTTCAATTATTTTCAATTATTTTCAATTATTTTCAATTATTTTCAATTAAATTATTTTCAATTATTTCCAATTAAATTATTTTCAATTATTTTCAATTATTTTCAATTATTTTCAATTATTTTCAATTATTTTTCAATTACTTTCAATTATTTTCAATCATTTTCAATCATTTTCAATTATTTTTCAATTATTTTCAATTATTTTTAAATTATTTTCAATTATTTTCAATTATTTTCAATTATTTTCAATTATTTTCAATTATTTTCAATTATTTTCAATAATTTTCAATTATTTTCAATTATTTTCAATTATTTTCAATTATTTTTAATTATTTTCAATTATATTCAATTATTTTTCAATTATTTTTCAATTATTTTTCAATTATTTTCAATTATTTTCAATTAAATTATTATCAATTATTTTCAATTAAATTATTTTCAATTATTTTCAATTAATTTCAATTATTTTCAATTATTTTCAATTATTTTCAATTATTTTTCAATTATTTCTCAAATTTTTTCAATTAGTATTCAATTATTTTTCAAATATTTTTCAATTATTTTTCAATTATTATTCAATGATTTTTCAATTATTGTTCCATTAATTTCCAATTATTGTTAAATTATTTTTCAATTATTATTCAATTATTTCTCAATTATTTTCAATTATTTTCAATTAAATTATTTTCAATTATTTTCAATTGAATTATTTTCAATTAAATTATTTTCAATTATTTTAATTTAATTTCAATTATTTTCAATTATTTTCAATTATTTTCAATTATTTTTCAATTATTTCTCAAATTTTTTCAATTAGTATTCAATTATTTTTCAAATATTTTTCAATTATTTTTCAATTATTATTCAATGATTTTTCAATTATTGTTCCATTAATTTCCAATTATTGTTAAATTATTTTTCAATTATTATTCAATTATTTTTCAATTATTTTTCACATATTTTTCAATTATTTTTCAATTATTTTTCAATTATTATTCAATGATTTTTCAATTATTGTTCAATTATTTTGCAATTATTGTTCAATTATTTTTCAATTATTATTCAATTATTTTTCAATTATTTTTCACATATTTTTCAATTATTTTTCAATTATTTTTCAATTTTTTTCAATTTTTTTCAATTATTATTCAATTATTTTTCAATTATTTTTCACATATTTTTCAATTATTTTTCAATTATTTTTCAATTATTATTCAATGATTTTTCAATTATTGTTCCATTAATTTCCAATTATAGTTAAATTATTTTCAATTATTTTTCAATTATTGTTCAATTATTTTTCAAATATTGTTCAATTATTTTTCAAATATTTTTAAATTATTTTTCAATTATTTTTCAATTATTTTTCAATTATTTTTCAATTATTTTTCAATTATTGTTCAATTATTTTTCAATTATTTTTCAATTATTTTCAGTTATTTTTCAATTATTTTCAATTATTTTCAATTATTTTCAATTATTTTCAATTATTTTCAATTATTTTCAATTATTTTCCATTATTTTCAATTATTTTCAATTATTTTCAATTATTTTCAATTATTTTCAATCATTTTAAATTATTTTCAATTATTTTTCAATTATTTTCAGTTATTTTCAATTATTTTCAATTATTTTCAATTATTTTCAATTAAATTATTTTGAATTATTTCCAATTAAATTATTTTCAATTATTTTCAATTATTTTCAATTATTTTCAATTATTTTCAATCATTTTAAATTATTTTCAATTATTTTTCAAATATTTTCAGTTATTTTTCAATTATTTTCAATTATTTTTCAATTATTTTTCACATATTTTTCAATAATTTGCAATTATTTTTCAATTTTTTTCAATTTTTTTCAATTATTATTCAATTATTTTTCAAATATTTTTCAATTATTTTTCAATTATAATTCAATTATTGTTCAATTATTATTCAATGATTTTTCAATTATTGTTCAATTATTTTTAAATTATTTTCAATTATTTTCAATTATTTTCAATTATTTTCAATTATTTTTAGTCATTTTAAATTATTTTCAATTATTTTTCAATTATTTTCAGTTATTTTTCAATTATTTTCAATTATTTTTCAATTATTTTCAATTATTTTCAATTATTTTCAATTATTTTCAATTATTTTCAATTATATTCAATTATTTTCAATTATTTTAAATTATTTTCAATCATTTTAAATTATTTTCAATTATTTTTCAATTATTTTCAATTATTTTCAATTATTTTCAATAATTTTCAATTATTTTCAATTATTTTCAATTATTTTCAAGTATTTTTCAATTATTTTCAATTATTTTCAATCATTTTCAATTATTTTCAATTATTTTCAATTATTTTCAATTATTTTTCAATTATTTTTCAATTATTTTCAATTAAATTATTTTAAATTGTTTTCAATTAAATTATTTTCAATTAAATTATTTTCAATTTATTTCAATTAATTTCAATTATTTTCAATTATTTTCAATTATTTTCAATTATTTTTCCATTATTTCTCAAATTTTTTCAATTAGTATTCAATTATTTTTCAAATATTTTTCAATTATTTTTCAATTATTATTCAATTATTTTCAATCATTTTAAATTATTTTCAATTATTTTTCAATTATTTTCAATTATTTTCAATTATTTTCAATTATTTTCAATTATTTTCAATTATTTTCAATTAAATTATTTTCAATTATTTCCAATTAAATTATTTTCAATTATTTTCAATTATTTTCAATTATTTTCAATTATTTTCAATTATTTTCAATTATTTTCAATTATTTTCAATTATTTTCAATTAAATTATTTTCAATTATTTCCAATTAAATTATTTTCAATTATTTTCAATTATTTTCAATTATTTTCAATTATTTTCAATTATTTTCAATTATTTTCAATTATTTTCAATTATTTTCAATTATTTTCAATTATTTTCAATTATTTTCAATTATTTTCAATTATTTTCAATTATTTTCAATTATTTTCAATTATATTCAATTATTTTTCAATTATTTTTCAATTATTTTTCAATTATTTTCAATTATTTTCAATTAAATTATTATCAATTATTTTCAATTAAATTATTTTCAATTATTTTCAATTAATTTCAATTATTTTCAATTATTTTCAATTATTTTCAATTATTTTTCAATTATTTCTCAAATTTTTTCAATTAGTATTCAATTATTTTTCAAATATTTTTCAATTATTTTTCAATTATTATTCAATGATTTTTCAATTATTGTTCCATTAATTTCCAATTATTGTTAAATTATTTTTCAATTATTATTCAATTATTTCTCAATTATTTTCAATTATTTTCAATTAAATTATTTTCAATTATTTTCAATTGAATTATTTTCAATTAAATTATTTTCAATTATTTTAATTTAATTTCAATTATTTTCAATTATTTTCAATTATTTTCAATTATTTTTCAATTATTTCTCAAATTTTTTCAATTAGTATTCAATTATTTTTCAAATATTTTTCAATTATTTTTCAATTATTATTCAATGATTTTTCAATTATTGTTCCATTAATTTCCAATTATTGTTAAATTATTTTTCAATTATTATTCAATTATTTTTCAATTATTTTTCACATATTTTTCAATTATTTTTCAATTATTTTTCAATTATTATTCAATGATTTTTCAATTATTGTTCAATTATTTTGCAATTATTGTTCAATTATTTTTCAATTATTATTCAATTATTTTTCAATTATTTTTCACATATTTTTCAATTATTTTTCAATTATTTTTCAATTTTTTTCTATTTTTTTCAATTATTATTCAATTATTTTTCAATTCTTTTTCACATACTTTTCAATTATTTTTCAATTATTTTTCAATTATTATTCAATGATTTTTCAATTATTGTTCAATTATTTTTCAATTATTGTTCAATTATTTTTCAATTTTTTTCAATTATTATTCAATTATTTTTCAAATATTTTTCAATTATTTTTCAATTATTTTTCAATTATTATTCAATGATTTTTCAATTATTGTTCAATTATTTTTCAATTATTTTTCAATTTTTTTCAGTTATTTTTCAATTATTTTCCAATTATTTTTCAATTATTTTTCAATTATTTTTCAATTATTATTCAATTATTATTCAATTATTATTCAATTATTTTTCAAATATTTTTCAATTATTTTTCAATTATATTTCAATTATTGTTCAATTATTATTCAATGATTTTTCAATTATTGTTCAATTATTGTTAAATTATTTTCAATTATTTTTCAATTATTGTTCAATTATTTTTCAAATATTGTTCAATTATTTTTCAAATATTTTTAAATTATTTTTCAATTATTTTTCAATTATTTTTCAATTATTTTTCAATTATTGTTCAATTATTTTCAATTATTTTCAATTATTTTCAATTATTTTCAATTATTTTCAAATTATTTTCAATTATTTTCAATTATTTTCAATCATTTTAAATTATTTTCAATTATTTTTCAATTATTTTCAATTATTTTCAATTATTTTCAATTATTTTCTATTATTTTCAATTATTTTCAATTAAATTATTTTCAATTATTTCCAATTAAATTATTTTCAATTATTTTCAATTATTTTCAATTATTTTCAATTATTTTCAAATATTTTCAATTATTTTTCAATTATTTTCAATTATTTTCAATCATTTTCAATCATTTTCAATTATTTTTCAATTATTTTCAATTATTTTTAAATTATTTTCAATTATTTTCAATTATTTTCAATTATTTTCAATTATTTTCAATTATTTTCAATTATTTTCAATTATTTTCAATTATTTTCAATTATATTCAATTACTTTTCAATTATTTTTCAATTATTTTTCAATTATTTTCAATTATTTTCAATTAAATTATTATCAATTATTTTCAATTAAATTATTTTCAATTAAATTATTTTCAATTATTTTCAATTAATTTTAATTATTTTCAATTATTTTCAATTATTTTCAATTATTTTTCAATTATTTCTCAAATTTTTTCAATTAGTATTCAATTATTTTTCAAATATTTTTCAATTATTTTTCAATTATTATTCAATGATTTTTCAATTATTGTTCCATTAATTTTTAATTATTGTTCAATTATTTTTCAATTATTATTCAATTATTTCTCAATTATTTTCAATTATTTTCAATTAAATTATTTTCAATTATTTTCAATTAAATTATTTTCAATTATTTTCAATTAAATTATTTTCAATTAAATTATTTTCAATTATTTTCATTTAATTTCAATTATTTTCAATTATTTTCAATTATTTTCAATTATTTTTCAATTATTTCTCAAATTTTTTCAATTAGTATTCAATTATTTTTCAAATATTTTTCAATTATTTTTCAATTATTATTCAATGATTTTTCAATTATTGTTCCATTAATTTCCAATTATTGTTAAATTATTTTTCAATTATTATTCAATTATTTTTCAATTATTTTTCACATATTTTTCAATTATTTTTCAATTATTTTTCAATTATTATTCAATGATTTTTCAATTATTGTTCAATTATTTTGCAATTATTGTTCAATTATTTTTCAATTATTATTCAATTATTTTTCAATTATTTTTCACATATTTTTCAATTATTTTTCAATTATTTTTCAATTTTTTTCAATTTTTTTCAATTATTATTCAATTATTTTTCAATTATTTTTCACATATTTTTCAATTATTTTTCAATTATTTTTCAATTATTATTCAATGATTTTTCAATTATTGTTCCATTAATTTCCAATTATTGTTAAATTATTTTTCAATTATTATTCAATTATTTTTCAATTATTTTTCAATTATTATTCAATTATTATTCAATTATTATTCAATTATTTTTCAAATATTTTTCAATTATTTTTCAATTATATTTCAATTATTGTTCAATTATTATTCAATGATTTTTCAATTATTGTTCAAATATTGTTAAATTATTTTCAATTATTTTTCAATTATTGTTCAATTATTTTTCAAATATTGTTCAATTATTTTTCAAATATTTTTAAATTATTTTTCAATTGTTTTTCAATTATTTTTCAATTATTTTTCAATTATTGTTCAATTATTTTTCAATTATTTTTCAATTATTTTCAGTTATTTTTCAATTATTTTCAATTATTTTCAATTAAATTATTTTCAATCATTTCCAATTAAATTATTTTCAATTATTTTCCAATTATTTTTCAATTATTTTTCAATTATTTTTCAATTATTATTCAATTATTATTCAATTATTATTCAATTATTTTTCAAATATTCTTCAATTATTTTTCAATTATATTTCAATTATTGTTCAATTATTATTCAATGATTTTTCAATTATTGTTCAATTATTGTTAAATTATTTTCAATTATTTTTCAATTATTGTTCAATTATTTTTCAAATATTGTTCAATTATTTTTCAAATATTTTCAAATTATTTTTCAAATATTTTTCAATTATTTTTCAATTATTTTTCAATTATTTTTCAATTATTTTCAATTATTTTCAATTATTTTGAATTATTTTTCAATTATTTTCAATTATTTTACAATTATTTTCAATAATTTTTAATTATTTTCAATTATTTTCAATTATTTTCAATTATTTTCAATTATTTTTCAATTATTTTCAATTATTTTCAATTATTTTCAATTATTTTTCAATTCTTTTCAATCATTTTCAATTATTTTCAATTATTTTAAATTATTTTCAATTATTTTCAATTATTTTCAATTATTTTTCATTATTTTCAATTATTTTCAATTATTTTCAATTAAATTATTTTCAATTATTTCCAATTAAATTATTTTCAATTATTTTCAATTATTTTCAATTATTTTCAATTATTTTCAATTATTTTCAATTATTTTTCAATTATTTTTCACATATTTTTCAATTATTTTTCAATTATTTTTCAATTATTATGCAATTATTGTTCCATTAATTTCCAATTATTGTTAAATTATTTTTCAATTATTATTCAATTATTTTTCAATTATTTTTCACATATTTTTCAATTATTTTTCAATTATTTTTCAATTATTATTCAATGATTTTTCAATTATTGTTCAATTATTTTGCAATTATTGTTCAATTAATTTTCAATTATTATTCAATTATTTTTCAATTATTTTTCACATATTTTTCAATTATTTTTCAATTAGTTTTCAATTTTTTTCAATTTTTTTCAATTATTATTCAATTATTTTTCAATTATTTTTCACATATTTTTCAATTATTTTTCAATTATTTTTCAATTATTATTCAATGATTTTTCAATTATTTTTCAATTATTTTCAATTATTTTTCAATTATTTTCAATTATTTTCAATTATTTTCAATTATTTTTCAATTATTTTTCAATAATTTGCAATTATTTTTCAATTTTTTTCAATTTTTTTCAATTATTATTCAATTATTTTTCAAATATTTTGCAATTATTGTTCCATTAATTTCCAATTATTGTTAAATTATTTTTCAATTATTATTCAATTATTTTTCAATTATTTTTCACATATTTTTCAATTATTTTTCAATTATTTTTCAATTATTATTCAATGATTTTTCAATTATTGTTCAATTATTTTGCAATTATTGTTCAATTAATTTTCAATTATTATTCAATTATTTTTCAATTATTTTTCACATATTTTTCAATTATTTTTCAATTAGTTTTCAATTTTTTTCAATTTTTTTCAATTATTATTCAATTATTTTTCAATTATTTTTCACATATTTTTCAATTATTTTTCAATTATTTTTCAATTATTATTCAATGATTTTTCAATTATTGTTCAATTATTTTTCAATTATTGTTCAATTATTTTTCAATTATTATTCAATTATTTTTCAATTATTTTTCACATATTTTTCAATAATTTGCAATTATTTTTCAATTTTTTTCAATTTTTTTCAATTATTATTCAATTATTTTTCAAATATTTTTCAATTATTTTTCAATTATTTTTCAATTATTATTCAATGATTTTTCAATTATTGTTCAATTATTTTTCAATTATTTTTCAATTATTTTTCAATTAGTTTTCAATTTTTTTCAATTTTTTTCAATTATTATTCAATTATTTTTCACTTATTTTCCAATTATTTTTCAATTATTTTTCAATTATTTTTCAATTATTATTCAATTATTATTCAATTATTATTCAATTATTTTTCAAATATTTTTCAATTATTTTTCAATTATATTTCAATTATTGTTCCATTATTATTCAATGATTTTTCAATTATTGTTCAATTATTGTTAAATTATTTTCAATTATTTTTCAATTATTGTTCAATTATTTTTCAAATATTGTTAAATTATTTTTCAAATATTTTTAAATTATTTTTCAAATATTTTTCAATTATTTTTCAATTATTTTTCAATTATTTTTCAATTATTTTCAATTATTTTCAATTATTTTCAATCATTTTCAATCATTTTCAATTATTTTTCAATTATTTTCAATAATTTTTAATTATTTTCAATTATTTTCAATTATTTTCAATGATTTTCAATTATTTTTCAATTATTTTAAATTATTTTCAATTATTTTCAATTATTTTTCAATTCTTTTCAATTATTTTCAATTATTTTCAATTATTTTCAATTATTTTCAATTATTTTTCATTATTTTCAATTAGTTTCAATTATTTTCAATTAAATTATTTTCAATTATTTCCAATTAAATTATTTTCAATTATTTTCAATTATTTTCAATTATTTTCAATTATTTTTCAATTATTTTCAATTATTTTTCAATTATTTTCAATAATTTTTAATTATTTTCAATTATTTTCAATTATTTTCAATGATTTTCAATTATTTTTCAATTATTTTCAATTATTTTCAATTATTTTCAATTATTTTCAATTATTTTCAATTATTTTCAATTATTTTCAATTATTTTCAATTATTTTCAATTATTTTCAATTATTTTAAATTATTTTAAATTATTTTCAATTATTTTCAATCATTTTAAATTATTTTCAATTATTTTTCAATTATTTTCAATTATTTTCAATTATTTTCAATTATTTTCAATTATTTTCAATTATTTTCAATTAAATTATTTTCAATTATTTCCAATTAAATTATTTTCAATTATTTTCCAATTATTTTTCAATTATTTTTCAATTATTTTTCAATTATTATTCAATTATTATTCAATTATTATTCAATTATTTTTCAAATATTTTTCAATTATTTTTCAATTATATTTCAATTATTGTTCAATTATTATTCAATGATTTTTCAATTATTGTTCAATTATTGTTAAATTATTTTCAATTATTTTTCAATTATTTTCAATTATTTTCAATTAAATTATTATCAATTATTTTCAATTAAATTATTTTCAATTATTTTCAATTAATTTCAATTATTTTCAATTATTTTCAATTATTTTCAATTATTTTTCAATTATTTCTCAAATTTTTTCAATTAGTATTCAATTATTTTTCAAATATTTTTCAATTATTTTTCAATTATTATTCAATGATTTTTCAATTATTGTTCCATTAATTTCCAATTATTGTTAAATTATTTTTCAATTATTATTCAATTATTTCTCAATTATTTTCAATTATTTTCAATTAAATTATTTTCAATTATTTTCAATTGAATTATTTTCAATTAAATTATTTTCAATTGTTTTAATTTAATTTCAATTATTTTCAATTATTTTCAATTATTTTCAATTATTTTTCAATTATTTCTCAAATTTTTTCAATTAGTATTCAATTATTTTTCAAATATTTTTCAATTATTTTTCAATTATTATTCAATGATTTTTCAATTATTGTTCCATTAATTTCCAATTATTGTTAAATTATTTTTCAATTATTATTCAATTATTTTTCAATTATTTTTCACATATTTTTCAATTATTTTTCAATTATTTTTCAATTATTATTCAATGATTTTTCAATTATTGTTCAATTATTTTGCAATTATTGTTCAATTATTTTTCAATTATTATTCAATTATTTTTCAATTATTTTTCACATATTTTTCAATTATTTTTCAATTATTTTTCAATTTTTTTCTATTTTTTTCAATTATTATTCAATTATTTTTCAATTCTTTTTCACATACTTTTC